>CACRXP010000305.1:311849-418573 GCA_902702965.1 Spirometra erinaceieuropaei
ACCGCATCCTATAAATACTGCGACTGCCTGTACACTAGCCACCCTTTTCTGCAACTGTCTCTGATGATGGATTCAAGAGAGAATCCGAAACGTCAGGCGAATACAGCCATTGTTCCAGCGATCGCTTCTTCTTCTGATCAACTACTTCCTGGAACTCGCATTTTCGCTTGTATCACTTCAGTTTATTGAAAAAAAGTGGGCGTGAGCCTACGAGTACCTTAGTTACAACGCAAAATTGCGCGGTGTACGGAAGAGCAATATGCGTTGAAAAAGGCCTAAATGGTCCATTATAGTATAGAATAGAATAGGTTTATTGTAGCGCCCCTTGAGCACTATCAGTATTCTTCGAATGAACCCTTTGGCGTAAGTCATTAGGGTTTGGTTCGGTCTCTTATCGCTCCCGCTCACTTTGGAACACAAATCGCTCAGCGTTTTTTCAGAACTTCCTATCGATGCTGACATAACATCTGCGGGAAGGGCATTCCACGGATCGACCACTCTAGCGAAGAAGGACTTCCGTAAATCCAGTGTGGCCTGTCAATTTAGCAATTTTAGTGAGTGACCTCGGAATTTGGTCGTGGTTGCGAATTCAGAAGGCCAGGCTGCAATCAATTCCTTTCCCAATGTGGAATGCTTGTAAGAGATCCCGCATAATTGCCGATAACTCAAATGAAACGAGTTCATATTTTTGGGTTGGTTATATCGGTAAAAGAATTCTGGTCCCCAATTCATTTTCGTGGCTCTCATCCGTACTCTTTCAGGACTGTTTTGTTCTTTGACTGCCCATAGTCTTCAGACTTGCATATCGCAAGCTGAATGCGAGTTTGCGAATGTCCCAAAGAACTTAGCGGAGACGCCTTCATCAGAATCCACAAGTGCGCCATGGATGGACTTCGGAAATTAACCAAGGATAACCTCAGATGTGGAATAACTGATGTTGTCATGATCTTGCAAGAACGTCTGAATGATGTAAGAAAGGCTAATGATGCCATTGAGGTCCTGAAACTTTTCCGAGTAAAAGGTTTCGATAAAGCAATCTCTCAAGGCAAGAAATCAAGGCCTTTCAAATAGCTTTGCACAGCAAACTTCGGAGGAATCTCATACTCGAGTGAACGGTAAGGGGAGTCCCCGGCCATAGAGGTATTTTTTAAACCAGACAATTTTGTGCAAGGGAGGATGAAATGGAAGGCGGTGAAGGCGAGGCTGGAGACCTTGAAAGAACAAGGAGATGAGGGGCGGCTAATGACGAACGGAGTGATTGTTCGATGACGTAAACCACTCTTCTGGAGGACGCCCGTAATACTGACGGAAGCTACACGACCAGGTAACTAAATCAACGACAAAATCTACATAGAATTAACGGAGATGTGGCTCAGTCCAGGTTTCAAAGACTCCAACATACGACTAAGACAAGATCGAAGCCAGAGGAGAGGTGGTGAAGTTGTCTCATCTATCAGCAGCGCAGTCGAATATAACATTTTTGAAGGATGGGCAAATGAGCATGATCTGGAGGTGCTGCAGTATCACCTTTTGGTTCTTAAAGATGAAAGTATTACTGTCATCGTTGTATGCAGGCTTCCCAATAAAACTACCGATGAAGATCAAGCGTTACTCACTCGACTCCGCGGGAACAGTCGAAAGAAAAATATTATTATAGGAGTTTTCAATGTTCAGCGGATTAAATGTAAGCTTATTATAATCAGGGGCTACAGAAGAGGGTTCGACAAAGTGCTATTAGACATGGCACCTGACGAGTTCCTGTTTCAAAGTGTACAGACAGTGACTTGGGTGCGTAAAGGCCAGATATTTAGTTGCTTTAATCGACTATTTACTATGAGCAAGGAAAGTGCTCATGAAATAATCGTAGGCCCACTCCTAGGTTCTTGTAATCACATAACATTAATGTAGGAATCAGCGATCGTAGCTGTCCCTGAACAAAGATCAAAGCTCGGGGTAACTTCGAGGTAATGAAATCGGACATTGGACACACGTTGTGAACAGAAGTATGACGTGGAGATGTCAACGAATGTTAGAGAACCTCAGGATTAATTATGAAAAACTTGATGGAACAAGATAATCTTCTCAAGAAACATCCGGCAGGAAACAGACAGGAACGACGGACAACAGCGGCAGGGTGGGAGACCCGAAAAAGAGCAAAATGTTGAAAATCTTCTTACAAACGTGGATCCCAGAAAAAAACTTCAGAAATTAGGACAATAACGTAACTCCCCCGTGAAGTACTTGCTTTTTATGATATGAAGATCCTGGGTGAGGCACTGCAAAAACGTAAAGCATTCTATACATGCATCAGGAGCAATAAAAGAAACCATGGTCACCTCGCAACCTTAAGGGACAAAGATAAACGATTTGTGAACGATGGTTTCAAAAGCCGTGCCTTTTACAGAACTTTTTCAAAATGTATTTACCACGAAGCCATTCCCCAGTCCTGCTCTCGACCACAGCTCTTCAATAACCCACTTATAAACACAGTACTATCTACATCGCAGCTGGTTTTAGCAGAGTTGAACAAGTTGGATCCGGCCAAATCACCTGAACCAGATGAGGTCGCAGATGTACTCCTACGTTAACTAGCTGAAGAGTTAACAGAACCACTCTGTATAGTCTTCCAAAAATCATCAAAGCTGCTAAAGTTTATGATAAAGGGAAGTTGGCAAATGGTATACCAATCCATAAAGCAGGACCAAGGCTGTACCATACTAACTACCGACCAGTCAGTCTGACGTGCACTTGCTGTAAGCTACTGGCGAGGATAGTTAACAAGCAATTGCATCCCTCGATATCTTCCGCTGTCACATCAGCCCAGTTGAATATGGTTTCTGTGAAACGAGGTCCTGCCTTACAAACCTTCCTACGTCGCTCGAACATTGGTCAAAGACCATGGATGAAGGATATCCTGTAGGTGTCATTTACTTTGACTTCAAAAAGGCGTTTGATTGCGTTTCAATTAAGCACCTCATGTAAAAGTTGTTAAAAGAAGAGGTAAGAGGAAACCTCCTGAATCGAATTCAAGACTTCTTAAACGGTCGTCAACAAAATATTACTATGGGTGGCTCCTGTCCAGAAGCGACGCCTGTCAAATGTGGAGTTTCACAAGGTCGCTCCTCTTCATTATCTATGTAAATGACCTAGTTCGGGAAGCAAAGTCAGATATGATACTCTTTGTAGAGGACCTTTAACTGTGAACGGTGATAAAAGATGAAAAAGCCCAGACCGTACAAGAGGGCGTAGAGAATCTGTATGCATGGGACAAAAACTGGATCATGGAATTCAACGTCAAAATGTATGGCAATGCAGATAATATCATCAAGGCGAAGAATAAATGCAGCCTCATCATAATACCTCCTGGACAGTCAACTATTTTAACTATAAATATACAAAATGGCCTTGATGCATTTATTAAAGACGACTTAAGCCTTACTACGCAGTGTTATAAGTATCAACGCGAGTAATATAGATCGTGAGCCTGATATGAAGAACGTTTATTGGCTTTATACATATGTCTTTTCCAAGATATATGGGGCATTTATGCGGCCGCACCTGAAATATGCGATACAGACTTAGCGGTCGTTGCTTCAAAAGGATATAGGTATTCTTGAAGGCGCACAGAGAAATTGAAGGCCATCGCGCGCAGTACAATCTTTAATACATTAATGGAATCCTATTTTTTGATTTGATTTCTTAATCTCCTGCACAGTTTTCCAGTGTAAATCTGGCAAAATTCCCCATTTTTGGTGATAATACATCGAAGCCTCCTGTCGTGTTTTGTCGATTAATCATAAAGCGGAAATACAGCGTCATAAATTCTTCCCCAAAATAGCAAAGTATAAAGTGACTTGGAAAATTTTCAAGTTGTTCGGAGATGGAAACTTGAAACTGTGAAGTGAGCAAATAAAATTTCCCAGGCATATAATGTGTCGAGGGTACGATGAAAATTAAAACTGAAGACTCCAAACAGCACTTCCGAAAATACTGACCCAAAGCATTAGTCTCATTTCTACGGAATATGTGTAAAAGTAGTCTTAGAAGAGTAATTCTACTGAAAAGAAAGTTATTCTTCACAAAATCCTCATCATATCGCAAATGACAAGCGGAGAAAAAATACAGCGTGGAAATGTCAGAGACACTTTGCAGGATAGCATCGAAACATTCAGCGCGTTACTGGCTTGACAGAAGTGTCTTCTAAGAGGTGTCTAGTCATTGCGATAGGAAGAGAAATTGTAAGCCAGACAGCTGCCCGTTCCTCTCTCCACACAAGTCTTGTTAAGGTCTCCAAACGGACTAACCAATTACACCTCGCCGTCAGTTGGCAGAAATTCAAGTTTCTGACAGGAAGCTTCGATTTTGACTTCAAAACACGTCGACGGAAAAGTTAATTCATCCGAGCGGTGATGTCAACCAAAGTATTGCTTTAGCAAAATATTTCTTCTGATGCACCGATTGAAGGCTGCTACCAAGTCCTAAGAGTGAATATTCCTCGTTCGTTGCGCGTTCCGTCACACTGCCAAAGGAAACAACAGGATATTTTATCCGCTGGACTTTAAATGTTGCCCCTAAGCATGGTCACTATAGGTAATTCGTAACTGAGAAGCCGTAGAATAACCGCTGAGTGGGTCAAACGGCAAACGCTTCAACAGGAAGGCTAAAACTTGACTCTAAGAGTTTAGGTTGAGATACTCGATTTCGCAAAAAATTCTTCCAAGCGTGGCTACGGATAATGTCTTAGAAAAAACCCGAAGACATTTTCGGGGTCTTAGCATGGAGACAAGTTCGGAAGCCAAATATCTGCGTAAGTTATCCAAGCCCATGCATGTTAACTTATTGATTTCTTGAGGAAGTTATTGCAACTCACAATGATACAGGCAAAAATGACGTTAGGAGGTGCATATTTCATGAGTTCTCAGTGTGGCTCATGAGACATTTTGGAAGTGGTACACTTTTTCTACCCACAATAGGTATCGGTGCTTGAACGTCCGCCTTAAATAAGGAACGCAGACAGATTTTGTGTCCTAGTACATTCAGAACGCCTTCATCTTTTTACATACCTTATCAGTTACCACCTTTTTTTCAACTTTATCCTCCGTTGTCCCATCCCCATTATAAAATTCTTTGCCAGTGTTACACATCCATATTCTTTGGGCCTTATGTTCTTAATCTTTACTGGTTGTTTAGCCGTCACCATGCCAGCACCAGCCCCGCCTGGCGCCCTCAATAATGGCGGGGCTAGAGGGGGCCATGAGGGGGCTAGGCGGGGCTGTGGCGGGGCATGCAACGCGATGGCCCCGCCTGGTCCAGCCAGCGAAAAAAAATGCGCAGGGGACGCCACATCCCCGCCCACTTTAGGCACCACTTTAAAATATCGTCCCGTATGGCGAGTCCCCTGAGGCGCAGTACCTCACTGTTTCCACATGTTACACGTCGAAACCCACCCTGCGTACGTGGAGTACTACGGTATTACATAGTACTCACAGTGACCCCGCCGTATATGTACCCATTAATCAGCAGCCAATATCTAATACACGCGACGCAAATTCATGTGAGTGAGTTATTTATTGTATAAACGAAAAAGGAATTGGAAAATATGTACAATCATAATAAATGTCAGTGCCAGTATATACATGAACTTCAACATATGTTATGCCATTCAGTTGGGCGTTCCAGAAGTCCCCGCATCGACGAATGGTTCCTATAATTGAAGAAAAACAATCGTTTGGAAAACACATGGTCGACGGAAGGGAAGAAATACTTTAAAATTTTAATGACAATTTTCACACTAATTAAGTTCACTGTAGCAGCATGAATATTTAACCGTAAATATGTAAATTTCATATAATGGTAATTACCGTCTCTTCAGATGGAGGCAGTGTGGGGCAACGTGTATCATCGTTAGTCCCTCCAATTGCCTCCCGGCGTTTAGCCCGACCGCCATACCGGTCCCTCGATCCATGAAACCAATCAATGACAGTCTTGCGAACCATTTCGTGGCCGTAATCACCAAAGATAGGGTTCAAGCGAATGGCATCTGAAGTGTTAACAAATGAGGAAAACTTACCACATAGGAGTGCATATAATGGACTACCGACAAAGGAGTTTTCCCACTGAGCCACTCCAACAGTAGTCACGGCAAAGGGGTGGTCCTAGCAATTTACTGAGGATATTCCTCACGAACTCTTTGTTATTACGCCCGCCAACTGAAACAAGTTGTTTCATCTATAACTCATGGAGAGTAAATAAAGTTGCATATTTACATACCACTTCTTCCCGAAAATCGGCATCACGGTTTAGCTTCCCTTCGAAGGCTAAATAGTACATACATAGACATACAAGTCCACTACTTGAACTGGTTGGTGAGTAGATACCCAAACAATTAGCATAATATACATAAATTAACTAAGACAGATATCAAGAGCATGAAAGCAGCATTGGTTGACTCACGATATTATCTGCAAGCGATTGTCAAATATACGAATTAATAACACACACAGATTGTAAACCGGTGGGCAAATAAGAGTTTACGCAATGAGGGACTTAAACAAAACCTCAATATATCGTGCGCATCCGCAGCTACATTCAGTGGGCGTAAACGGATGCTTTCTCCATGATTTATAAGCCAATTTTGGTAAATTAGCTCCTTTTAATTCCAAAGAAGGTACAATAAGTGGTGCTTTTTAAACATATCTTTCGATACCAATAAGCTTAAAAATGCTTCAATGTAGAGGGGACTCTGGCCCCACCCAGCCCCCTCCAGCCCCGCCTATGAAGGGGCCATGTGCTGGCAGGGCAGTCTAATGTGTAAACATTTTTCGCCGCTACTGTTTGCATCTTGCAAAAACGCTATCTTGTTTACGTACTTAAAAATTATTACTGAAAATTTCTTCACAGCCTCGAACATCATGCGTACGGCTTCTGGTAGAAAAACAATGCATTTAGTTTTCCGTTAAATCATGGCTGACTGACCGAAGAACCTCCCACTATTGTTTTCATTCTACACATATGCTACTGTAAATGCTAGCCCGTTCTGTAGGTGCTACGGCATTGGCTACGATTTCGCTCTTTCGAACGGTATAAGCCATGACGACATTGAACTACCCTGTCTTGTCAGTTTTATCTCACTAAATTATTTGCACGCGTATGGTTTTCTCGCTGCGTCTCTCATTCATTGGTCTGGCAGGTGCGCCTTTATTTTGCGACTTGTCTATATTTTTTAAGGTACTAATTGCCCTATAGCTCATGCTTGTAAAAAAATTCAAGCCTCATTCACATGTAAAATTCATATTCTTCTTTCTCAAGGTCCATTTAGCCAAAACATCATGACCCGCCTGACATGCTTTCGTGTATTTCTTGACCCTATTAAC
The DNA here is from genome assembly GCA_902702965.1 of Spirometra erinaceieuropaei. NCBI lineage: Eukaryota > Metazoa > Platyhelminthes > Cestoda > Diphyllobothriidea > Diphyllobothriidae > Spirometra > Spirometra erinaceieuropaei. Next base: position 319,223 of record CACRXP010000305.1, read on the forward strand.
CTCCACACCCTTGTAACATTGTGCCGCCCCCTGTCCAGTCCTGCGCTAACAGCTCAGACTTACAAGTCTGCTTTCGGCTAATGCGTTGATAGACTGACTGGGTAAGCCTGCGCGAGTAACTCGGCTGTTACTTTACTGCCGCATCCCCGCAACTGACACCAGTAACGCGAAGGATCTACTGGGTGGATCGTGTCCGCAGCTACTACCGATAGAAGTGAACCAATCATAAAACTAGCTGCCTACTAGTCGTAGGCACCAGTTCTGGTTCTTATCATGGTTAGTATGTCCCATAAGTCATACACGTCAGTCCATTCGGACCATTGAGACGCGACTGCACAAGCACCTTGTCTCTCTCCTAAATGGGCTTCCGCCTTGAGCTGTGTAGTTTGGAATCTTTTACCTCAACGTTGAGACAAATTCCACGCGTCAAAAAGAAGTACAGTGTGGCAGGCCTTTGTTTCAGGCCGAATAATTAGCTTGCACCTCGGCCTAAAGCGTATACTTCTAATTGCTGGAATTCCATCTACTGGCGGCTTATAGAGATTTCAGAATTCCCATTTTCTCATGATGATGCCCCCGATGCATAAGCAACAAGGTTTAATTCCGTACCTCGGTAAAAGGTGCTCGCTGGCTTCTGCAATGATAGTACTCAATGGCGTGCCAGCAAAATATTCCGGTTCTTTTAGCTTTTTAGTCTCAGCGGTTAATGCACTAGCCTCGAGAAAGTCTTTCTGAATGAAGCCTTATAGACTCCGTCGGAAAGTTGGTATCAATATTTGGGTGATAAATCCACAAACTTCAGGGGGTAACCGCGTAAAATTCATAAGCTGCTAACGGTCGGCAGGTAGTAAACACATGTTGCATGATTTACCATACTGGTAGCACGTGTACTAGTTTGAAGACCAAACATGTGTTTGGTTAGTATTCTGCCACAGCATGACACAGCTACGTGGGGTTCGGCTGAAATGTGAAAACCGGAGTATCTATCAGAAATCACTTGGGGGACGCCGATTTCCTCGCAGCTGAATTTCATTCTGTCGGCATCGGAGGAGCTATTGACTCACAGCTCCTGGACTTCCATAAACCGTCTCTAATTCCGCTCTAACGATCCAGTTTTTTTGTGTAAAAATCGTACGTAAGGCGCACTACTCCATTCTCAACGAACTTGCTCCTTATCGCTTTCAGAAGCCAAGTCCCTCCATCAACTAGCTCTACTTCTTACTTAAATAATCAGTCCATCATCCCCTTCCTGTTTGAGCGCACACATCAACTACATTTTCATAATGCCTCTAGGTTGCACATTTCTAGGAGGATTAGTTCTCCGATCAGGCTGTGCAATAAAATGTTAGCAATTGCCATCGTTACCTCGTCATCCACACACACTCCGTTGTAAAGTGCAGCGTAATTGAGAGCGAACCCTCACATTGGGTTAATAAAACAGAAATGATACCCAACTACAAAAAGGCCTAATATTGATTTGTATAATCTCACTTTCCATCTGGGTCAGTCGCTACCACGGCACGACTTTTTTGTCTAAAACTATCCTCACTTATCTCGAATTTTTTTATTCCAAACACGTCCGATCATGCTCACAATCTCAAACCACCTGTTTTCATGATTCCTAGAAATCAATTCTTTTTGAAGTACCAACACCGAGTAAATAGTTGCCTCGTTCTGGATGTGCTTAAAATTACTCGACGCAGCACTGTAGTTTTGCGCGTGTCTGCGCCAGTGTTGGTACTCTGACTAAGTCGGATTGGTTACCGACATTTAGCAAATGAATAAAAGCAATTTTCCAGTCTGTGACCACAAAAGCTATGCTCTGTTTGGCGCCGATCTTTAGTCTCTTCCTTTTTAAGCAGTGCTATTTTAAATTGTAGACCGAATTTGAGCTAGCTGGCAAGCATCATGTCGGCCCCCCCACCACCACCACCGCCACCGCCTCCTGGTCCCCCTCCAGCCCCAATGCCCCCTCCAGTTTCTGGGGGAGGGGGAGGTGGGCCTGCTTTCCTCGCAGACATCCGCAAGGGTGTTGGTCTCAAGAAGGTCCCTGAATCGATGAAAAACGATCGCAGTGCTCCCGTAAAAGGTGAATTTATGAAACTAGTGTACGTCTATATGGCCAACGAAGACCGTTTAACGCCGACGTCTGTCGTCTTAATTGAGTGTTCTGTCATTAACCTAGAACATATCTCTGACTAATGATCTTCAAATCAGTGTAGGTTGTTACATTATTGAGGGCAAGTTTACGGATATCGAGAAATGAGGTTTTTGATGGATACTGAAGTCATTAGAATTTCAAGGTTGTATTGGTGCTAGTTAAATCTCAGATATCAAACTACGCCTATAACAAAACGACGACTTTTCACTCATATCTTCCAGGTAGGCAATAAGTAGGAAACAACACTACAAGACTATAAAGAAGTTCAGTTTGTACCAGATCCATTCATGTCCAAAGTAATTATTGTCGACAGCATTGCCGCGATTGTGAATCAATTCAAGGAGGTGCAATCTGTTCTCGACTGCCTAGGGGCCAAAGTTCGTGGTTTATGCGTGGTTTGACTCAAAAAAGCCATTATTGCCCGCAGCCGATTCACAGAAATGGGAGTGTGCCATCTACCTCATGCATCGAAGATCGAAGCAGTTGACTTTCTTTTCTCTCAATTGTTTTTTGCTAATACGAAGACAATGTTGGGGAGAAGATTCCGCTTCTCTTTTGTTATATTTGGGAGGAGCTATACAAAAAGGCGCTGCAAGCAACATGCGAAAACCATACTCAGCCGTCTGTTGAGGTTATTTTCGACGAAAGGAGAGGTCCGGCCAACAGCAGTAGTTGTGAATCTTAACCTATACCAGATGTTACTTTTCAGACGCTCGAAGTACTTATAAGCAGTACCTTCAACGCATTCGACTACTGAAACTGCCGAGTCACGCCTAAATATGGAACTTCGCAGCCATTCGGGATTTGTTTACTGTTAGTATTACATGGAAACACACGCCACAGATGATTTGGGTGCAGATTTTGTCAGCCGGAGGAAAGCACGTCTGAGGTATCGATCCTTAACCCCTCGGTATATGCCGCATATATAACCAGTTCAAAAATCGTCCAATACAACCATGCTAGATTTTGAGACATTGCAGGACGCTATAAAGTCAACTTGATAAACAGCACTGAGGGTGCAAGCATTTACAGCAGCGCATGAGTCTGTGCTTAGCCTAGCTAATGCCTCCTGTCCGGTTAACTCAGTTCTAATGAAACCCAGGACACACATATAAGCTACAAGTACATGCAAAAGATCGACTACTTCAGATAGCTGAAACAAGAGCCTTTCTGACTTGACAGTTTGGGTTTCTATTCAAATGCACAAGCTGAAAGATGTGGACAACAAGAAAATCGACATTTGAAAGAGTTACTTGATATACTGTCTCATGCCATTTGAGTCCCTGATTGTTGAACATTCACAAAAACTATCCGTAACAGCCACGGAGACCGCTTCACCGACTCTGTGCGCGGCATGGCAATGAAATTATACCAATGTTTGGGCTCCATGTATTTCCGTGCCTCCCTCTGGTTCTGTCCCTGCGGCCTGTTTTGACGTGCGAATTCAAGACGCGAGGCCAATAACACTCTTGCTCTAGATGCTAGCAGACTGCCTAAAAGTGATTGCACACAGAAGGTAAAAAGAACTATATTCAGCAAAATGCGAAACATGTCCAAACTGTATGACTGTATCCACCACATTCGCGCCGGACCGGACGGAAAGTCTTCCGTCAACCATGGAATACCATTGAACTTTCGATAGTCATAGAGAACACTGGTTTCGGGGCATTTAAAGATTCAGACGCCACACAACCCCACTACTCGTTTTAACGAAAATTACATTGTACGGCTTGATTGTTAGAGGACATTAGCACTTACATATGACCGTTTGACCATCGCATCCGATGATGTCTATCGTTTGCTCCACAACAAAGTGAAGCAGGCATGGTGAAATGCGCGGGATAGTAGACTTGCACAGCACCTACCGCACTCTCTCCTCCCCCACCTGGACCCGGTGTCAAGACGGAGTCAAGATGACCGAAGGCGAGGGAGGGCGCAGGTGAATGGCACGGTCGAGCCCGCACTTTGGCGTTTCACTCCACACCCCCTGGTCCACACAGCAAATGACCAGGATTTTGAACAACAACAAAAGGGGCTGGCGCGGTCGAGGCCCCACCTAGGCGTGTCGTCACGCCTGGCTCGGATCCCACGGAGTGGGAGTACCATAAAATTCATATTAAGAAGGCGCCCTTTCAGCCTGAGCTTCAGATCATCAGTCGGCCGCTCCAAACAAACGCACAACACTGGGCCTACTGCGAGGTCAAAATTATCCCGTCCTTTGGCAACCTTCCAAGGCACGACTTTTAGCGCATCGAGCACTTGCATATAATTCTCACTTGTCTGCACAGAACACATCCCTTGGATCGTATCCGTCCAAGTCAGCAGTAGCATTGTGTCCTCACTACGAACACTTCCAAACAGAACTGAACAATACCATCTTCTGGCTAAATGGAAAGGGTTTAACTGACTGTCTTCATGATCCAGTAATTAAGTAGAAAGTAAGGTTCAAGTCCTGAGTAACAATGCGATTTACAGTGGACCGGGCTCGCCAGATCTGCATCATACAGAGGCGGGACCACAGCCGTGTCACACAAGCACATTTTGACAAAATTGTCTCCCGCCGTGCGGCTGATGTCAGCATACCTCCGTCGGTCTCGTCGATCGCCGGGTCGTCCTTGCTGATGTTAGCAGCCGACGCACTGACTTCCTCGCATGTCCACCAGAACTGTCTGACCGAACTTTAAACACTAACTCCCTGCGACAGAGTTTAAACACGGGTTCTGTCACGAAAGTTCACTGCCTATAATTTTCTACCCTCTACAGAACTGTTTGTCCCTCCTAGTGTGAATTCTGTCTATCTATTTTCAGCCGACTCGCCTAGAGGAAGTGTCAGCGGAGGGGGTGGCGCAAGCAGGGGTCCCCCTGTCGGTGGCGGCGGCGGCGGCGGCGGTATGCCCTCACAAGCGGACATTAAGTCAAAGCTTAATGCAATGTTTGGTGGTGCTGCCGTTCCCCAAGCTGTACGTTGCGTATTTTTGACCTTGCTTGCTTCCCTGGGGTCCTTTGGGTGGGTTTTATTACTCCACTCATCAAAAGTCGTCTGCTTGTAAGCCAAGACCCTGAGACGGTCTATTCTGGTCTATTCCTTCTCATCATCAGCCATCCGCCATCAAGTCTCTAGGTGCAGAAGCTATGCGATACTAGGGGAAGGTTCACAAAACCACACTGTCGTTTACTTACGTCACCCAACGATTGCACTTACGTGTTTGGCTTTCTTGCATGACTGAATACATGTGATTTTGTTTTTACTGGAGTGGGGAGAAGAGTCCTGAGAAGACCGAACAAGTGTACTCCTGCGATCCGACCCCACTGCACGTTATGCTTGCGTCAGTTTATCTGTTTCCAGCCAGTTATCCCTAAATTATTTTAACTCTGTTAGCGGGCGCTCACCGATCGTTCATACGGAACTCACTCGTTCCGTTGTGCCTTAAGGGCTCTCTCTCTCAAGCCCAACCAGCAGCCGCAGAGCGGCGCATGATATATAGGCTCGGGTGTTCCACACTTCGGGCTTGGGTATGGCTGGCTGACGACGGCTAATAAGCCAGAAATGGCCATTCCAGTCTCCCTTGTCTTTGTCGGTAATCATTCTTTGATATTTTGGCAGATTTTGAATAATTCATATTGACCCAACTGTGAAAAACTCGACGCCTCGGTGGGATTCGAACCCACGCAGTAAGGGGGAAGGCTTTAGTACAGCCAACGCTCTAACCACCTGAGCTACGAGGCCCCGCCGGACGACGCGAGTTTTATCACACTTGGGTCAAGTTACCCGCCCAACCTACTGCAACGTCTGGAATCCACCAAATCTGATACAGTAAGTTGACTGGCCAAGCAGGATTTCCTAAGTAATTCACCTAGAATCCACCAGATGACAGATGCTTGGCAGTTAAACTAGCGTGTGTTCCCTTAACACTACGATCCTGTTGAGGTGAAAGACTAGAAAGCACCATTCCCCATAGAATTTCCAGCAGTTGTAGCAAACAAGGTGTGTTAGCGGCCTGCTAATGACGTGCGCCAGGCAGTCCGAGTCGTCTTGATCCACGCCTCAAGGGTCCGGCAAAAACACTTAGCTGAGTTAAAATCGGTTTTTGGGTCTTCATGCTCTGCCGTCTTCATCGTCATCATAGAATGCAGTTTTCATACAACAAGAAGCTGCAATAATTCCTTTGATCAAATTGTGAAAAACTCAACGGCCTCAGTGGGATTCGGGCCAACAACAACATGGCCACTGTTTGTGCGCATCCAACGCTCCAACCACCTGAGCTGTGAGACTCTAACCGGCCACTGTGAGTTTAATCGCATCTGAGTCTAGATGACTGTACTCAAGCCTTACGCTTTCTGCTATAGGTTCGAATCCAACTAAGGCTGCCGAGTTTTTCACAATTGGACCAGATGAATTATTCAAATCTGCCAAGACACCTTTTGCTTAAGTGAATCCGGTGGATTCTAGACTGATCGCCTAGGAAATCCCGCCTGGGCAGTCAGCCTACTGTATCAAGATTGGTGGATTGTATACGTTTCAGTGAGCTGGACGTGTGATTTAAGTCACGCCCTCCCTCGTCAGGGCATCCTAGCTCAGGGGGTTTAAAGCCCCGGCCTTGCTGTAGTGGGTCCGAATAGCGCCAACGCTGACGGGTTTTTCAGAATCGAGTCGAATGAAATAGCAGATTGTGACCTAGGACCTAAACTTAGCATCTCTAGAGTCTTAACTACACAATGCTTTTAGTTTGTTGTCCGGGCGTCACAGTCACCTCGCTGTGGGTTCACATGACTTGTGTGATTATCAGATGCTGTTCTGATCGAAGAACGCGCGCGCACATATTGTTGCTAGTTCCTAAAAATGGCAACCCCCTTTCGACTTTTGGCCTCAATGATGAGTCACTTCGCGGTCCGAGTAACGATTGCAGTGCCGGCGCCAGCGTTCACGCATTTTCAAAGGCAGGTGCACACACCTACGAAACAACTGGCTTGCTACTTGTGTCGCCATTGTGGCGGTGGTAGTCCTCAACCACTGTAGTGCGTCTCCGTTGCCTAAGCCTGCTTTTATCTAGTTTAGACTAACCAACACGCCAACCCGCTTTGCCCTCGCAGCGTAATCTGGAGGACTACCCTTTCGAAAGGCAGGCATGTGTCATCCTGACTGTTGGCAGGGCTTCTGAACGTTTTTAGAATAACGTGTCTTCGCTTCTCTCCGCGTAGTCACATCATGCAAGCAGTACGTCTGTACTGTGGGCCTCAAGGATTGTAAGCGTCTGCTATGCCAGGATCATTAAACCATGGCACTCGCAGCCTGGTATGCGCTGACACTTCTATGGCACCTGGGGCCCTGCCGGTAGATGTGCTTGCGCCCCCGCCGGGTATACAGACCGTGAGAATGGCTGCCGCGTTATCCTCGCGGTCATTCTTACCCTTTATGGTGCTGTTGTTGTTGGTTCAAATCCCCGTCATTTGTCGTGTGAACCAGGGGCTGTGGAGTGGAGCGCCAAGGTGCGGGCTCGGCCGCACCATCCACCTGCGTCCGTTCCACCTCCGGTCTTCTTGACTATGTCTCGACACCGGGTCCGGGGGGAGGGGGGGGGACGGAGGAGAGAGTGCGGTAGATGCAGCCAAGTTTACTTTTACTATAACCTAATTCACGCGCAAGTCAACGTGCCTGCTTCACCCTGCCGTGGAGCTCACGGTAGACATCATCGGACACAAAGATCGAGCTATCACGTCTGTGCTGTTTGTGGTCGAAATTTGGCGTCTGGTGAACAGTTATCTGGCGCGTGAGGATGGAATTTTGAACACCTTAGGGAGTCCAAATAAAAACGCTTTGCACTGTCTCCTCTCGTCCATTTTGTTTGGCGGACTAACTGTACTAAATATTCAAACCTTATCCCGGGTACCCTGCGAGAAGAAGTCGCCGGGCAAGGGTTTTCAGCGGCAGCGGTTACTAAAGCCCTGACCTGGTGCCAACCTTGTTGTCCAACGCGACTCTGTATCACTGGTTCGTAAGGCAAATTGTCATGACATCATGTCGAATTTGGTGGATATTCATCGTAACTGTCTTGCTGTACTTTAACCCGGACTCACCTTTAGTTGACTACGGACTCCTTAGCGAAGTGAACCGTTTGTTATGTCAGCCACACAGACGGAAGCCCCTGAGGTTCTGAAATTCACCCCGGGCTGTGTCGCCTTCCATTGCTTTTTCACTGACGCACTCAATTTTAGCATATGCCGAAAAGTTTGCAAGCTGACAGGAAACGATGAGCAGACCGCAGAGACCTCCGAATGTGACCTTTATGACATCTCTCACGTGACGGCGGTTTTGAGTTACGTTAGTCGCTGCACACAACCTCATCTGCAGTCGGTTTTACCCCGGAGCGTGAGGTCGATACGCCTCCGAACTGACATCCACTTTCTCCCTATGAACAATCAAACACGCTCTGAAACTACCGCCACGTGCTAGAAGTCGTTGCTCGCAAGGCTGCCAGTTGGCAGGCTAATTAGGTCCTTCCCTGGAACAGGGGTCCGAATGTGTGAACTCCTTCCTTACTGGGTCTTTATGCTGTCTGAAACCTCTGTGAGATTCCAGCCTGTGTGCGCACGCTTGAGACGGAAGTTTCGTGCAACAAATTGACCAAATTGACTTGACTGGAACCGGCAGCTGATACTTGGGCGTGCGTCCGTCTGTAGACGTCAATGGTTAGTTCGAAAGAACATCAGTTATGCTTTTGCAGACCATAAAAGACGCAAACTCCTACACCCGGAACGCCACCACCCCCGGGTTTGCGGTTGTTAACGAATAGGATTTAGTTATGAGTTCCAATAGGGCGCCGTCAGAGGCTCCCCTGTTATAGGCCAAGATAAGGTCACTGATGAGGTGCTTTAATAAATCGAGGAGATAGTTATTAGTAGAGAACCCGAACGAAACGACACCATTCGTTCAGAGTCGGCAAATTATTCTGTTCGATGAACCACTCCGTAAAACACCATTTTCGTGACCATTACAGAGTTTATAAATGTTTACGATTATCGATTCAACTGGCTTTAGCGTTCCAGAACATCTCCTAAGGACACCTTATTGACTGTAAAGCGCTCACACGCTTAGGCAGCTGAGAACCTCATTAATTAAGAAGAGTTCAGATTATATGTTTGTTCGCTGATTCATCCCCTGACACGGTCACGCCAGTTGTATATAAGACGGTTGATGCGCTATCTCATGAAACGTTGAGCGAAATTCTGAAGTGAGTTTTCGATTCATAAAGACCAATTCAATAGAGTTTTTAATATTAATTGTCGTGCAGCTTAGGGTATTTCAGTAGCGCCAGAGTGTCCGCTTTTGAATAAGCTCCTTTTCGACCATCTACAAAAATCGCACCCCGTAAAAAGTGACTACTTAAGAAGTAGTGATTTCTTCTTGGCGGATCCTTCCTTACATTAGGAATGTGTCTGAACTCGTTGAAAGAAACAGGAGGAAACACCAAATAAAAGTGACGCACAAACCGACGACCACTTTATGCACTCAGCTTGTACACCCTAAGGACAGGGTTGGCTATCTTGATAAGAAAGATGCCTTCTGTAACGTCCCATGCGATGCCTGTGTTGCTGTATATTATGGCCAGACGGGAAAGTCTGCGTCTACGCGCATACATAAACATCAACTGGCAGTTAAAAGGCGTGACCACCTGTCTCAACTGGCCATGCACACTTTAGACACTGGACACACCTTCGCATGGGACAAACTCGCATTGTCGGCGTTTATCCCGCCAAAAAAGACCGCGAGTTTTTCGAAGCCACACACTCCGAAGAAACGTACATCAATCGACACATTGAGTTATATTCCACGTACAACAATCTCAGGGAAAAGTGGAAGAGAAGAGATCCAATCAATGCCGAATGACGTACACGACGACCGCTTACTGGCGCAAACGCCAAATTAATATCGATTCTTAAGCACATTTGAAATGCTAATTGTTGTTTGCTCATTTGCTCAAGTCTGAAGACGACCTGGGGAATCAGCGTCGAAAGTTTACTTAATAAAGTTTTCGACTTTTCCCAAAGAAAGTTTTTGCCTTCAAATTATATTTCTTGGGATGCCTGCGTTCCAATTCATTTAATTATATTTTATAGAAACTATGCGTAAAGATATTCATTCTTTCCCTCACTTGATAGCACGTTGCGTCTTCTTCAAATTTAATTCTTGATGAGAGAGTATCTTTTAATTTTTGACAAGTTTCGATTGTCAGACTGAAGACTGTGAAATGTTCATTACTACGGCTATGCCTCAGCACATTTACTAGTGCTACTTATAAAACATACAACCAGGTCCACATCCGTTGCACAATTTTATGAGTCCTATACGCTGTCTTAATAGTAGTGTAGATAAATAAGTGGTATTTTTTGACAGAACGCACACAGCATGTGGACTGTAAACCTTGAAAGCAAGTGCAACGACAGGTGGGACAAAAAATTATCCAAGAATTAATAAAGTTTTTTAGGCAACTATAAAGTGTAGGACCCTCAAGTAGATGGCAACTTCAAAAATATACCCTAAAATTCAGTGTGACTGTCGATGTCACTTATTATTCACCGCTCCTATTGTGTAAAATTTGCCTCCCTTCCTGACTAAATTGCATTGTGTTTGTTTTTTAATTATCGCGCCCACTTTCCTTGCAAAATGACAGTGTACAATGAGACTTTCGGCAGAAATTCATCGATTTCCAGTGTCCTCTTGCTCTCCGTCCTATGTGTTGCCCCGCCTGTAAAACCTTCTTTACCACCATTCAACCTATGACATGGCCCACAGTCTAGCTCAAGTCAGTTTGGTGGTCCTACACCCTGTCGTTGCCGTTTTTGGAACCAAAATATGCTCTCTTTTTTCAAATATAAAATTCGGAAAATATGCAATGCGCTATTAAATGAGTTCACGAATGAATATTTTTATGCGCGTTTCGAGGAAATATTATTGAATTTCCGAGGGCATTTCAAATCAATGTGAAAAAACTATATCACTTTAGTAGTAACGTTCTACAGAGTGCGGTTTTTGTAGGCTACCGAAAAGAAGCTCATTCAAAAGCCGGCAGCCTGACGTGACTGAAATATCTTAAGATTCTGCTGCATGACAATATTACAACCCTACTTTGGTAACCTTTTGGAATCGAAGTCATATTCTGGAATTTCGGTTAACATTTCGTTAAGTAGCACATCCACTGTACTTATCTCCAAACCATGAGTTCTGAAGTTGTCTAGAGGTTCAAATCAGCTCAATAACACTGCATGTGTTCCCTCCGGTGGACGATAACAGTTGCCCAGAAACCCGGTTGAATAATGACTCACCGGATTCGAGTTGAAAGAGGCGGCTTGCTTGAAGAACGGTCTCCTCTGGCCACACTCGTAATTGACCTCTACTTGTTGGATCACACGCCTGGTGTCTGCCATACTTATAGTGCTTTCGATACCCGCCCAGTTGCATGCTAGCGAGTATTCATCATTCTGCGGATATACATGAAATCTTCCCATGTGGAAGGGTTTTTTGCGTCCGTGACTGCCACCTTTTTCCCGGCGCTGACTAATTTGGATTTCCGTGAACTGAAGATCACGCTAGTATTTGTTGTACAGGTTTACTCAAGAGCTGCCTTTTCCTTCTCATAGCCTAGAAGTAAATATCAAGAAAACGCACTAAAATCATCCGGACTGGGGGAATAAAACAGTTGCACGTACTTTTGTCTTAGCCGAAACCTTCGGCTATCTCTCTGTGCACGCCTACATTCCTTCTTGTGGACGTAATTACCACGCATCCACTTGCCTTTTCAATATGGCAATTTGTTGAGACCAGCTCCTTCTAGGCCAATTGGTGCCGTGTTATACGATGATGATCCATGCTAAAGCACGTCTGAAGGGCTATTTACGCACAGAAAGCCGACACAGACGGCGCTCTTTTGGGTTGATGTTGTGCCCTCGCCGACAGTCGCATAGCGAAATAAAAGAGAAGGTATTACCGATGATGGCGGGTTGGACAGCTTCATGCCCAACCCAATGACCAAAGAGCCTGCCTTCGATTCCCAAGTCTGGGGTCCGCCGACTTGTGACGGTTACCAAGCCCGAAATACCCATTTTAGTCTCCCTTGTCCTTACTGGTATCCCTTTCTCTGAAGTGAGATAGTTCACGCGTATGTAGACATCCGTTTCGCGCCATGGGCAATTTTTTCATCACAAAGCATTCACTTGTCAGTTCGAAGTTACATGACCCTGACTCTCGAACTCAGGCCAACGCCAAGTCCGCTCCAGGTGCAGTTTGCTATATATACAGGACACGGGTCATGTCCAGGTTATAAAAACTACCTCTCCCAACCGTGAGAGCAATGTTTGTATGTATGTGCTCTCTGTCGCTCCCTTGGGGATGAATATCCTCTGGTTTCGCTGCTTCCACTATACGAAGCGGGGCTGGGGACGACTCGGAGTCGAACCAGACACAAATGTAAACAAAGACAACTACGGTGCTAATACGTGTGCCTGCATGCAGTACGTGTACTCAACAAACGAGAATCATCTTTCTGTCGATACAAGCGACGATGCGAGTACCAGGAACTAGTCAATCAAAGAAGTAGAAGCGATCGCTGGAGCAGGAGCTTTATTCGCCTGACGTTTCGGATTCTCGCTCTGATGATGGGTTCGGGCAAAAATCCGAAACGTCAGGCAAATAAGGCTCTTGTTCCAGCCATCGCCTCTACTTCTTATCAATAATCTTTCTGTAGGCAAGTGGGTTGGCAGTGCTGCTCTCTCCTGCTGGGTACTTTTTACTAGACACTACTAACTTGGCCAAGTAGCGTTCATGAGAGAGACCATCGTGGCGAGCCGAATGATTGTTGTATTAAAGCCCGTGCTAACGCTCGGCAATATTTTGCACAGCAAGTGAAGTCAAATCTGAGATTCATGTAATGGTTTCCTTTTTATCCCAACGTCAAAGGACTCGTTAATGTTGAATTTGTCCTTTGCGGCCCCCAGAGTGAACCAGCATGACTGTCTCTGCCAGTGCTCATGCGATTGTGTGAGGCAGCGAGAACGCGCCTGCCCGCACAGCATTCAGAATCAACCAGTTTTTTGGCGAAAAACGGCATGACAACGGTTCCTCACCCCCCTGTCCTTACTCGCCCGACCTAGCCCCCTGCGACTTCAAGAATGAAGAAGGCCTTTTCAGGACGTAGAAGAGGTTAAGGAAAAACTTTCTGGACGCACTTAACAGAACTGCTTCAGGAGCATATGAGAAAAATGTTTTGAACAGTGGAACACCTATTGGGACAGGTGTATATCATCTACTGAGCAGCATTTCGAGGGAGATGTCATCTTGAATAAAAAAGAAAATAAAATGAATAATTCTCGTTTCTTGGGACAACGAGTCCGTGGCTCAGTGGTTAGAGGCATTGAACTTCTAGCTAACAGGTCGCAGGATCGAGCCCCAGGTGTTCCACACTTCGGGATTAGATATGGCTGGCTGACGACGGCTAATAAGCCAGAAATGGTCATTCCAGTCTCCCTTGTCTTTTTCGGTAATAGCATTCAGCCCATGTCATGTGCCGCCGTGCGGCTGCTGGTTGGACTCGACAGAGAGAGCTCGGAAGGTTCAACGGGACGAGTGAGTTCCACAAAAACGATCGGTGAGCCCCCCTCTACCATAATAAAAAAATTAAATAAATTATTCTCCTTTTTAAGGTACCTTTTCTTTGTGTATGCTAGGTCTTCACTGAAAGAGTTACAAAATTGCTTGAAGGGAACTCAAAGCTGTCGAAACACTATCACGTCTGTTGCAAGGCAACATGAGAACATTCTAAAAAGGCTATTTTACCCTCCTGGCAGGCCCCACCTACTCCTAGAGCTCCAGCCCCACCTTCGCCTGCTCACACGCAGTCTCAAGCGCCGTTGCCGCCTCAGACGCCCACTGGCATGCCTAGGAAACCGTACGCGCCACGCGATGTTCCCGCGCCCTTGTCCAGAGAACCCTCCGCGGTGGGTGATGTGCCAGTACTCTCCAATTCGCGTGGACCAAGGCCCAGTGTTCCGAGTCGAAGCTACAAAGAGCGTGCACAGGTAGAGGTCCCGTTGATTCGCTTTCCGTCGTAGTAATGAAGACGCCCTTGGAAATCTGGCAGATTTTTTTGTCGGTCTCAATCCCAGGAACACGTCAGAGGGGGGCTTTTAGTGGAGACGGTTCCCATTTTGGAGCTCCAACTTTCCCTCCTGTATTGATGTCCATTTCGTGCTTCATCCACTCAGTTGCAAATATGAGTGAAGTGTAGGCATGTAGTCGACCATGGTAACTTAGGGGTCCGGCCTGCAACTGCCATGACTGAGGTCAAACTCGACTGTCACGTCAACTGGCTTTTTAATCGTCAGTCAGGAGCAGTCTTTTCTCGTGACCCCTCCTCTTCACCCCTCCTCATCCCCGTCCTCCTCCTCCTCCTCCTCCTCCTCCTCCTCCTCCTCCCGTTCAGTGGAATTATTAGTACCTGTACTTGGCACAGCCTTGGTCATGCCTGATCTAACTGGCTCCACTAGTGTCGCGGATCGCACTTTCCCACACGTGACGACCCGTGGCAATGGATCCGGGAGGCTTGACGCATTGTCACCCTCCAGCTGCAAAGATCTTTTACCGAAGGTCCAAGAACCACTTTCATGTCTTAAAGAACTGTGTCGAACCGTACTTTGCGTTGGCGACAACGGTAGGATGTAGGATTCCACGTAGCTGGCAACTCCGACATGTACACTAAAATTCTTGTAACTTCAAACACCCCTTATTATTCACTGTTCCTATTGGTTAAAATTTTCTGGGTTTTCGGACTGAATGCGAACTTGCCATCGGCGATCTATTCAAAATCCGTTATTTTGAAAATTTCCTTTTTCATTTTTTAAGTCTTCGCGCTCGCTTTCTTTGCCATATGGCAACATACAGTAGGACTTTCGGCAGAAATTTATTCATTTTCTGTGTCTTCTTGCATTCCACCTACCCGTCGCCTGGTGTGTTGCCCCACCCGCGAGATCCCCTCTACCACCGTTCAACGTTTAACAGGGTTCACAAGCTAGCTGAAGTCAGTTGGGGGTCCTACACCCTACTGTTGTCGCGTTAGCCTCCACTTCGACGTCCGCAGGTTGGCTGCGACACCGGATCGAGGGCAGCAACACTAAGCACACGCGGCGGACGACGAAGAACGCATCTTAAGCACTTCAGTCGTCCTTCTTGGATGTCTCGATATATCCTCGTCATGTCGCTGACGGTCCCATCCGAAACAAAGTGCACTGCGCTCCAAGGACAGTGCTCAGACAGCGGTGCTTAAACATCTCCAGTTTTCGATCATATTCTAGGCTCAGTCCAGTCCAGCATTCACAACCATAGAGAAAGACTGACCGGATGGATGCGCGGTACACGCAGATCTTCGCGGTAGCAGTGATGTTGCGTTGGGTCCATAGACACTGTCAGAGGATTGTGAAAATCCGGTGAGCAGCGTTGCATCTGGGGGGAGGATGTTGTCCTTACTGTGTCCATTCGCCAACAGCCTCGGCTGAGGCATCTATCGGCCTTTTCAAGTTATTGGTCACTTTTACCCGAGGAGTGCCTTCTCCTGGCAAAAGATGCAGCTCCAAAACACTTTGGTCTGCCCAGTGTTTATAGGTAAACTAACGGAATTAGTGACACCATCCTGCTGCGACTCACCACAGACTGCAGATCACTAAGGCTTGTGGCCAGCAAGGCAATATCGTCAGCCCAATCGAGATCCGTCCGCAAGCGTCCCGGTACAAACTGAACACCCCAAAACTGCCTAGGATCCTTCCTAACAAAGTATGACAAGACTCGAGCGAAGGGATAATATTCTTACTCCTTATTCTCTTTCACCATATTTATTTCGGCGCATTTAAGTATTGTTTTATGAGCTCATACACTGTGTTATGCCCAAGTAATCCTGTCTTGGCGCATACGACCTCTGCTGCTCCATCAATCCTGCATAGGATACCGTGTGTGCATGAATGAGCAGTTTTCTAAATCCGCAACACGCTTCTCTCCCCCCCCCCTCCCGCCTCCCTAAGCCTGTTGCGCCAATGATGCCAGCACCTCCCCCCTGTCCGCCAGTGAACGGTTCAATGGGCAATTCTACGGAGCCCTGGGACAGGCGTTTCACCTTTCCCGACAAAAGCACTTTCCCTCCACCTCCGCCGCCTTATACTGGCCCCAAAACCTACATTGGGCATAGACAAGGTGAGTCACTGCTCTGTTTGCCCCCTTTAGGCGGGATGGTGCCGGTGATGATGACCTCTCCGTTTCGGAAGTTATATAGCCCGCTTTTCTTCTGTCCAACTACTTTCCCAGAGTGACAAGCGCTGGTTCGATCTCTACCGGTTGCGCGTTCGATCTTCCCAACTTTCCCCGCCGTTTCCGTCCGTTTCAAATCGTGCTGAACTCGGTTGTACCTGCCTTTGCGCCGCCGCCGCCGCCGTCGCCGCCGCCTCTGAGGCGAAATTTACTATTTTTTTTCTGTCCCTCATTCCGCAACTCTAAAAGCCCACCTCCTTTGACCCCAGGGTTCACAGCGTCTGCCCTGCCCCCTCTTTTCTCACCTCATTATCATGTTCTTTTGCGGTATTTTTGTATCCCTAATTTATATTATGCTCTCTCAGCACTACCCGAAGTCGCTCAGTCATGCAGTCTTCCAGCACTGGGAGAGAGACAGAATTGTGGATGCTCTTTACCAGTAAAAATTAGCCTTCACATCTCCTGGTTGCTTTTTGCGCACTGCGTTGTGTTACAGTTGCTCCCCCACCCCACCCTTGTTGTATTCAGACGTGGCTGCCTGCCTGCGTGCGTGCGTGTCTCTCTCTCGTTCGATTTTTTGTCTGCAGATGCGCACACCAGTATACACACCTGTTCGTATAGCCTGCACACATACACACACACCGCCGTGTTTGTTATACTGTGTGAGCAGTCATTGCGCGCGCGATGACGTTTCGTGTGTACGTGTGCAGTGCCATCCTCGCCGTTGCCGTCGTAATACACTGCAGAGGTGACACACCGTATTGTTTTGCACGCCTACGGCATGTGCATTTCGTGCTTGTTGTATGTGCCGAGGCAATTTGATAACGGCATCTCTTACGGAATCATTGTTACGCACCACGCACCCAGGTGGCCTATGGCAGTCAGCCCGATAAGTTGGCGACCGGACGAAGAGTGACTTTTTATGTCCGGCTGGGGGTTGCAAGTACCTGCACTTGCTGTCCCGCGAATGTCACCTCCAACCGCGGTCGGCGGACGGTTGAGCTTTTCGACAGGCCAACCCCTCAGGTCGGAGAGCACAGGGCCAGCGATGCTATCGAGGTCGGATTTAACCACGTTAATGCAAAACTTCCATCCAGGCTACGGGCAGGGGATTCAGACAAATCGGTATTTTTGATACTGTAGCGGGAGTCAGCATGCGTGAGGCGTTTCTGATGCACGAGGAATCGCTCCGCTCGTCGCAACTGGTGTCCGGTTAGTCTCACTGGGGCAGGCGGACTCAATCGACCACCGCAGAGGCGGGTTTGTCTGTGACCCCCAAATGACGCTTGCGGGAGACAGCTCGGCAGACGAATAGCCTCCTGGAAGCCTCCGTCCACCCTTCCGGCACGCCAGTTTAGGCTTTCCAGTTTGTGCTAGATGACGGCAGGCAACATTTGTTGTGTCATGATCTTGGAGCTTGTGACCTTCATAAATTGCCGGCTTTGTACCACGCTAGACCTGAAGGTACTGCCGCTCTTGTGACCCTCATCTGACTCGATAGCCCATTCATCTTCGCAGCAAATATTCGCTGAAGGCCGCTCTACTGCTGATACAAGCGGCTAGATGACGTCAGATAGCAGTCGAGCAGTGGAGGATTCAATCGCTGGAATATATATTTTATTCACATGGTGGTCAGTGTTCATTTTCTAGCTTGTCGTTTGAGCCAGCGCAGAAAGGGCTGACGAACTCACAGGAGGCACAGTATGGCTCTTCGACGCACAGTCCATCAACAAACACAGTAATGCCCCCATTTCTATTCGGCGCTAAGCTCGTGTCTGCCAAAGGGCTTACTCAAACAGGGAGTGTGCTGCTGAACCCTGATTTCTGTGATAACAGTGTTGAACCGACTCGTCGAGTAGTGTTCACGCTAATCAACACCAGTAGTCTTCACCCCGTATGCAGGCGACCAAGCAGTCTCACGCCGAATACGAACATCTGCGGTGTATGCAGGAACTGCCAATTTCAGTGTAACAATCGCGTCCTTTTAATACTGCACTTCCGTGCGTCCAATACCCTTTTCTTGTTGTTGCCATCGGTTAGTTCGAAAATGGTTCCGACATGTCAGGCAAATGAAATCCTTACTCCAACGATAAAGTCCCTTTCTTATCACTCCTTATACTCTCCGCCACCGGCGTACGCGCCGGGTAGCTCACAGTCAGACTAACTGACAGATCCGGTCTTTTTGGAATCGCCGTCTTCCGGATGCATGAGATGGGAATCCTGGATTTCGGTTCCCCAGTCCCGGGCCCGGCCCTTGAATGGGAGCCCGACCCAAAAATATTTATTACAGGGAGAACTTTGGAAGGGATACCGGCAAAGACAAGGGAGACTGGGATGGCCTGTTAGGCGTCGTCAGCCAGCCTCGGGCCTGCATGGCCTGGCTCGCCACAGCGCTGCCTTCAGACTGCATCCGCTTACAGACTGGTCGGTTTGCCATTCCCTTGGCACCCGAATAACACCGCAGATGTTTCGCCGCGACCGGCTGAGCGGCTGTTGGCGGGGCTCGAGAGAGGGAAAGGGCCCCAGGCCCAATAGGAGGGGTGCGTCTCGTAACGCTTTCAGTGAGCGTCCCTCTACCACAAATCGACTTATTTTACCGCTGGTTTTCAATCAGGCCATTCCTTTATCCGTCACCCATGGATGCGCCCGTAGGTAGACAATCGTGTCGGTTTAAGCCACAGGGAGACCTTAGCCACCACGACCATTGGGTTCGGTCCTGAACTGGAAGAGAAGAAGTGGGACGCCAGCCGGGTGGGTGTTGTATTCTGTACAGAACTATCAGAGAAGAGGTTGGTAGGAGTTGGCAGCCGGACGGGGGTACGTCGGGCGCCGGGAGAGCGGCGTCCCGAGTGTGAGACAGTGATGCAGTCGTCCTCGTAGATGATTGGCCGGTTTATGGCAGCCGGCATTGACCACACAGCAATTGATGTGCACGTACAAGTAGTCGCGAGAGGCTGGACGTTGCAAAATGCGGTCGGAGTTGGGTCCCTACCAGATCAACAGACAGACATTCTGTAGTCCGGCCTGAAGACCTACGGAATTGCATCGAATCTGTCGATCAATGCACAGTAGGGAGCGTGGGTCATTTTATCCTCCACGTACCAGTCTCGATGCTTTCCCAAGACCAAGGTGCTTTCATTCCGTTTCCTATGTAACTTCCATCCTTTTCAAATTTAGGGGTTTTAAAAAATGCACGAAAAAAACAAACGATATCTGTTCTTAACACTTCTAATTTTCATTCGCAATGAAGAGTATTCCCAAATCGGCAAAATACGTGACCGGCGTCAGTATGCAACTGCCCGAGTACAGAAAGCATGAGAAACGAGGTAGTCAACTTAGGCAGCGAGTGTGCGTTGGCTTAACAGTACTTTTGACCTGAAGAAAAAGTGCGACCAGGCCGACGTTCTGAGGCGTTCATCTGCCTTAATTCCGGTAAAAGTATCGTTATGTGCTGCTGGATGGCTTCACCCTAACTGAATACAAACTAGGTGGGAAAAAAACTCAAATACTATTGTTGCTGGTCGCAGAGATGTAAACAGGCGACGAGACGTTGCACCGGGATAGTGGAAACCCTGGGAGGACGATGTTCAGCAGTGGGCCGTACGGTGTATCCAGGTAGGTGCGCACATCCCGTGTAGGTGACAGGTTGTACTTCCGTCCGTGGTGCAAATGGTGGCTGGTGTCCAACCCTCGCTGGGGGGTCGGCGATGGTAGTCCGTAGGGCTTTCCCTATGCGGGGAAACCGTGCGTATGAAGTTCGGTTCAATCAATCAAGGTTCTGTACGCGTAGAAAAGAGCTATACGCCTTGTCTGCCACCGCGCCCCGCCATCCCACTCTCCATGCCAAACATTAGAATTCCTGCGGGTAGGACGACGTTCAACCATGAATCCAGCCCAGGGAGATCCAGATAGTTTTTCTGACAAATCAAAATTCTGACCCATAAGGGAACTCAGCAGCCGTTTGAAATGATCCAGCGACCCATTTCGGGGTAGTTCTGTTTACATCATTACAGGAGTTACCAGTACGCACGCCGCCTGAAAGCTGACAGTGTCTTGTGGACGATAGTCATGCAGCTGAAGTGCTATACGAAATTATAAGCCATCTCAACTCTCTACCGCTTAGGTTGAAATGCGTCTCTCTGGTCGTCGAAGAACTGGCCCGTTGTCATGCAGACATCAGTGCACTCAGCGAGACCTGCTTCTTCAGGGCTAGAACGGTTGAACGAGGTCGGTTTTATTGCACCTTCCGAAGCGGCCATTCAAAGGATGGAAGTCTATGCCGAAGTCCCCTTCTCTGCCAAAAGAGACTTTATCAGCTCTTCCCACAGAACCAATGACCACCTCATCCTATTGAGGCCTGCGTTTCGCGGGGGAAATTTTTGCTCGTACCTGTGACTGCCCTTCTAGATGGCAGACAATTACGACGCGAAGGATAAACTCTCCGAGAACTGTGCCGACTACAGGCAAACCGTCCATGATGACTTCAGCGTCTGAGTAGGCACGCACCATGTGAGGAGTGTTTGGGCATCATGAAGTAGGCCACTGCAACGGCGATGAGGTTGCTCTCCTACGGACTTGCGGGAACTCAAGCTCTCCGTAATAAGCACTGTCTTTCTGTTTTTAATACTCCGGTGCACTGTCGATCGCGCCGGCAATAACTACTGAACTACACGCATGTCAGGAGACAAACCCCTGCGCTGTGCTCGCGAGGAAGGTGGAGACGGGTGTCAGCTGCTGGACAGACCACACAACCTGCTCGTCGTTCAAATCAGGTTGTTGATCCAATCACAGGGGCACCACGCGCGACACAGTCACACGAAAACTAGCCGAACGCTGACGCAAACTCTCCAATTAAGTGAGCATAGAGTTGAAAAAACCCTCAAGCCCTGGAGGATGGCGGTATCCATGACTGCAGATTGCCATCCAGGCCAGTGCCACTGATGCTTCTGGGATTTTCGCACGCGCACAGTAGGATGGATGCGATAACTGCGGAGATGAAGTACAGCTTCTAGTGTCTGCGAAAAAAATCGATTCAGTAAGGCCTACACGAGCAGTACCACAACCCACAACAAAGCCACATCCATCCAGCGCCGTCGCCAGATGGATCAGAGACTGGAGGAGGCGAAAAATAACTGGTTAACTACCCACGCTCATAAAATTCAAGGGTACGCAGATCGTGGTGCAATAAAAAAAAACTTCAGGGCAATCAAAGTAGTCCACTATCCCTAAACCTACGGAATTGATCGGCCGTTCAAGTCAAGGTGAACAGGTCAGCTGACGGTGAGATTTCAGATCTTTGAGCACCTACGTCGTGTTACAGCTGTCGCCTGGTTTTGAGGATGGCGGCTGAGCGCCTTTTTCTGTAGCCACGTCACCATTGGCGCTGGCATGTAAGGGGGGGCAAAAAACCACAGTGGCGAAACTGCATGTTGAAAACGTTCCTCCGGCACCTCAAACTTAAAAAAAGAGACTTTGGGGACGCTTAAAAAGCACCGGCAGGCATAGCCAGCGGTTGTAAACATTGGAGAAGTAATCATCCAGACCCATCCAAAAAGTGGTAATCGAGAGGAAGCCACAGGCACACAAGATGCAAATGCCACAGATCGAGGCCCAGTCCCCATGACTATGTCCCCACAGTCAACGCTTGTTTACGGGCAGTATGCACCTTTTTATGCCTCCGGATTCACCACAATGTCGGCACGAACGACGGTTCGACCGTCGTGACCGAGGATGCCCACTGTGTGTTCCACAGGGGGGTGAGAGTAGACACCTTGACTTGCGTAAATTAGTGGTGGTGAACTTGCCCAAAATCTACCACGCTCTCGCCTCCTCCTCCCCCGACTGAGTCTGATGTCAGGACATAGTCAACAAGAGTGAAGGCGGGAGAGGCGTCAGGTGGCTGACACGGCCGGTCCCGCACCTAGGCGTACCACCACAGCCCCTGGTATACAACAAAAGCCTGATCAGGATTTCAACCAAAAAAGTGGGTCAGAAAGAGGAAGATGACACTAGTCACTGGGCAACCCTGCACACGGCCTGTATACCCAGCAGGGGGCGCAAGCGTATCCACCGAGTGCGAATCAAGTGTCAGCTCAGCACACCATGCTGCAAGGGCCATGATTTGCTGAAGCGTGACATAGCATACGCACACAGTCCTTAATCCCCGAGGGGTGAGACGCAGCCCTGCATTTAGCTTGGGCCATCACTCTTCAAAGGTCGGATAACCAGCCAGTCATCGACTGAGAGCCACTTCCCATAAAGTCGGCACGAACGACCCCCCCCTCACACAACAAAACACCGTCACCATTGAATAAAATCACCTCACCCGTACTCGCTGTAAGATCACCTTCCCGTTTCAGTTAGCTGTTGTCGTACGCCAACATAGCCACAAAAATGTGGATTCCGTCAGCATTGCCAACTCAACGCCGCCCGGTCTCCATTGCTACTGCACATTCTAGTTAGGCATCGGCCTGAGCAGACACCTGCGGATCTACTGCAGTGTAACTGTTAGACTAGGATCACCGACCAATGTCGCTCACGCGTCCCCTCTCTGCCCACACTGTACACGCACATACAGTAGGTGGGCTAACTCATGAAATATCAACCGAAATTCCGAAATGCGTTTTCGTTTCGAAAAGATTAATTAAACAGGGTTGTAAAGCCACCCATCCTGCAGCATAATTCTATAGTATTCCAGTTACCTCAGAATACTGGCTTTCAAATGAACTTATCTCCGGCCGCATGCAGAAAATGCCTACTTAAGTAGCATGCATTTTTTTCATCGATTTTCGATGCCCTTAAAAACTCGATTGTATTTCATGGGAAAAAGTGCATAAAAATATTCATTCTTTTACTCATTCGGTAGAAAATGGCGTCTTCTTCCAATTTTATACTTTAAGGACGGGCATAATTCGGTTTTTTAAAACTTTTCCAATTCCCGAATAATTTTGAGCCCCGACCTGCCGTCACACTTGCATTCAGTGTTTCCAAACTACAAGCCGTATATTTTCAGCGTGCGGAAAACGATACATTTCTCTACGGTATTAAGTGGAGACCTTATAGGGTTTATAAATTCAGCAGTGACTTTGAGCCATGTTGCAAACTGAAGGCGCAACACTACTAAATTCAGAGACACGATGTTGTGTGAACAAGCATTTCACGGTCTTAAAAAATCTCATAATTAGGAAGTTTTTAAAAACCGAATTATACCCGTTCTTTAAGTATAAAATTGGAAGACGACTTAATTTTCTACCGAATGAGCAAAAGAATGAATATTTTTATGCATGTTTTCCATGAAATACAATCAAGTTTTTAAGGGCATCGAACATCGATTAAAACAATGCATGTTACTTAAGTAGTCATTTTTGCAGAGTATAGTTTTTGCATGCGGCCGGAAAGAAGTTTGTTCGAAATCCAGTATTCTGAGATAAGTGAATTATTATAGAATTATGCTGAAGGATGGGTGGTTTTGCAACCCTACCTAGTGTAAAGCTATCACCGGGCCTGCCTGATCAAATATGGGCACGACGGCTTACATGGTCCCCACAAGTTGAGTCGTCACAGGGACCTTTCCGGCCAGCTGTCACTCATGCACAAGTCCTGCTAAGTTTGCCGATGTCGGCGGTTTCGGGAAAGCAATGACCTTTGCGTGCTTACGCGTAGACGGACGCCTATACGCCGCGTTATCTGCTGCACTCTACCCTATCATCGGTTGACTGATAGAGCCGGACGTGGCGCTGGCCAATAAGGGAGCGTGGCTGTCATTGGAGACCTCTTCCTCGGAAATTCAGCGCACTCCACGCTACGCAGGGTTAGCAGTAGTTATCTCAAGGGTTCCCAACTGACGAGGGGGACTGGGAGTCAGGACTTTCTGGTACTCATGTTGATGTGGTGTGTCTAGGACCTCCTCAGCGGCGCCCGACGCGCGTTCTGCATGACACATTTAGGCGATCTATTTAACTCTGACAGTGACTCCGCCCACAAACAGGTTCGATTGCCTTGACTTTGTCATGTCATCGGAACATGGTGGATGTGGGTCGTGAGAGCGAGGTGGATGCAGCCGCAGTCCGCTTCAGGGGAAACAGACGTTTCGCGCGAATCGCGGATACGCCCACTTTGGTGGACGTTGTTGCCGATGACGGTCGAACTATCGAGTTACACGACACGTTCCACCCTGAGCGGAAGCCAGCTACGAATTAACCAGCCTCTTGGTTTCGACAAATAAGCAGTTGCCGGTCATGGAGATTTAATGCTTCCAGGTGTGTGTGGACAATGATCTGAAAAAAATTGTCTACTTCTTAAAAAAGGTCAGATGTGATAACTCCACAGCAGAATTGCTGTTTTAATTGGTGCTGCGGAGTCCCACGAGCTTTTTCGACCTTGCAAAATTACCATTTGTGCTAGCGAAAACAAGCATAGTAACAACAAGCAGTCATTGGCCGAAGATTTTGACTGTATTTCGACTGACGGCTCTGCCCACCCAACAAAGTACTGAAACACTTGGTATCACTGATTGATGGAAGTCCGGAGAACCATGTCCGTAGCCTAAGTTTGATGTCTGGGGCACATTGCCTATCGTCAGTGGAGACTGTTTTTACTATATTGCGTCCCCGACTCTTTAATCTTTGCAGAGGTGTTTCTCTGTTCGTTGGAAAAACGAAACTCTTAGCCACAGCACCTGTTCTGCCGCTCAAGAACTCGGTTACGGATGTTAAACTTCCTAATTCCTACAAAGGTGTGGAAGTTCTTTTGGGGTTCTGAAGAGTTGGGGGTAGCATCGTCGCTAAAATGGCCTCTCAGTAGAGGAGCACAATTGTTCTCTGCTTCTTGTCGGGAGTTGCAGTACTCACTACATTTTCAGAGGCTCCGCCAGAAGGTTATTCTAGAGACGGTGGCTTACTTCTAATCATCATCAATCTAGTCACTGCCTCTTCACGTAGACACCCATACCCTGATACAAAGTGGTTAGCGCAGACATCGCTGACTTCTAATTTCGGGCTTTGAGATTACCAAAGTGAGTCATACGGCGCCAGTGGTATAGCAGTTATTTTTAGGGCACCGACTTGATCTGCTCTGTGCTCGATCTCAACATTCCAGTCGTAACTATCTGCGCGTTCTCAGTTTATAGAGACCTTATCACTGTTTTCACGAACTCTGCTTCTGAAGCCGGCTTGGGCCTAGATTATGTGTTTTCAGGTCATAATGAGTCGTTGAGCCAATTCATGACATACGGCATAAAATAACAGCGACCGTTAAGAATTTCTTATGCGCCTTGGAGTTAGGTCTAAGCATTTTCGGTAAGCTCGAAGCAATATTTCCCCGGGATGAATTTGAAGGAAGTATAGTCAGCAGAATTTATTGGAGCCAGTAAATTTCTTGACGGCTTATCAACTGCAGCCTGGAAGATGGTTCAATAAGGCCATCGGTTTTTCATAAGGATACATAGAAGGTCAATACCTACACTTCCTGAACTTTGTGTCAATACAACGAAAGCGAAATCTGGCCTACACTCTTTTCCAAAGAGCGAGAAACATTTTTTCTATTGAGACATTGGCTGCTGAAACTTATTGTCTCAAAACAGCCCCGCTTAAACGTGGATATCCAACATTTTTCATCCACAAGTACAGTAACACCTTACGGCCTAAATTGACAGAGCAATCAATTCCAAAAAGCCCGTTGTAATATCCTTATCCTTTACGGGTGACAGCATTTCAAATATAATTAAGCGGCGATTGAGATGTGCATTGGAAGAACATACAACGCAGTCGAACTCATATTCAGCAGTCCCACTACGGCCATCCCAATTCCACGGGCAAAGGATGCCTTGCCATTGCACTCCACGTCAAACTGTGTTTACGAATTCACATGCACTTGTGGATGCAAGTACATTGGGCGAATGCAAAAGCCATTGGCAGCCAGGTCAGTTGAGCGCCTGCCTAAATGCCTTCTAACGTAGGAGAATAAAATTCCACGGTCCTCTATCACAGAGCACCTCCTAGATAACGGTCATTCCGTTGACCCTAAAACATCTTTTCAAATATTAATTTCGGCATGAACAACTCGGATACTGCGCTACTTGAAGGCAGCCTGCATACAGCGGGAGAAACCCAACCTATACAAAGAGTTAGACCACGTTGTCAACCTCAGCTTACCCTGGTGAATCTCGGTCCTTTGATTTGCGCAACTCTTCTGCGTGCTAACTTCCCCGTTTTCTTTTCAAAGTTGCGTTTTCAAGTTACCATTGTATGCAGTATGTTATTACCGACAAAGTCAAGCGAGACTGGAATGGCCATTTCTCGCTTATTAGCTGTCATCAGCCAGTCATACCCAACCCCGAAGTGTAGAACACCGGAGGCTCGAACTCGCGACCTGTTAGTTAAAAGTCCACTCCTCTAGTCACTGGGCCACGAGCCCGTTGCCCCTTACCATTGTATTGACAAGTCTGATTGCAGTATACGATGACCTTGCTGTTTTATATTAATCTTATCCGTGAAAGTTCAAATCTCTGTGTCTTTCTCATGTGTTATCTCTGTTATGAAATGACAGGTTGCAGTTGACAAGCCGTTGCGAAATTTATTGGCTCCAAAAAAGTCTGCTGTCTGGGCTTGCTTCAAATTTTCAGTAAAGTAATTTTGAGGCTTCTGTGGGGAGATCTTTCTCCGCTGTTGGAGTCTAGTGTACTTTTTTGCAGGTCCAACCATGGTGTGTTTTCCTGCTTCTTTCGAGAACGACTAGCCACCAGCACTGAAACTTGGTCCACAGATCTCCACTTGACCTGAGGTAGGCGAGTCAATGATCTGCACGTAGAAACGGTTCACTGCTTCATGCGTGTGCACGTAGTCGCCGTGGCTGTTTAGGATTAGTGCAACCTGCACGCTTGACTCGGTTTGCATTTGAAACATGCTTGGCTCTCGGACACTGCACATAACGTGGTTTTGACTGTTGCTGAAGCTGTAAACGGTTTGTGGGCGGCAGAATGCCTCCTGACTCATGCCAAGTAAACGTTGGCGTTCGAAGGTCGGTCGCCGGTGGCTGAGGTTCAGCTGCTGAATCTAACGGTGGACAGACGAATCTGCTTTCTGCCTATCACTGCTAGTGGAGGGATGCAGGTTATAAGTTCGTGGATCAACACTTACCCGAAGCGAGGATTTGTGTTACTTTTTGGATATATGTAGAGTTACTTTCATAGGCAGATGGGTATTACTGACAAAGAAAAGGGCGACGTAAATGGCCATTTCTGACTTATTAACCGTCGTCAGCCAGTCATAACCAATCCAGGAACACCTGGAGCTCGATCCCGCGCCTGTTAGTTAGAAGTCCAACGCCTCTAACCGCTGAGCCACGGGCTCGTTGTCGCGTCGGTTCCGATCGGGAATGTACAATGGCAAAGGGAGGCTCACCGATCGTTCTTACGGAACTCAGTCGTCCCGTTGTGCCTTACGGGCTCCCTCTCGAGCCCAACCAGCGTGGACTTTTAACTAACAGGTCGCGAGTTTGAGCCTCGGGTGTTTCACACTTCGGGGTTGGGTATGACTGGCTGACGACGGCTAATAAGCCAGAAATGGCCATTCCAGTCTCCATTGTCTTTGTCGGTTATACCATTTTGCTTATATCATGCGCCACTGTGCGGCTGCTGGTTGTGCTCGAGAGAGCCTGTAAGGCACAACTGGACGCGTGGTTTCCGTAAAACGATTAGTGAGCGCCCCTCTACCATTTTTATTTATATTTTTTACATATTTATATTTATTTATATTTGTAACTTATATTTATAAATTCCATCCCAAATAATAATTATTGCCTGGGTATAAAAAAGGGTAAATTACACCTCAAAATGTACACTTTTCCTTAATAGAAGAACTCGGAAACATCTGCGTGGGAAAAAGACATTTTTCATAACACACAAGGTTGATAATTAAAGTGCTCAATAGTCAGGACCTCAGAATTGGCCCGCTGCCTTTTAATCACGTATAATTTCTTATACTTATTTAAGATTATTTAGATTCATATCCAAATACTGAGCGTATTGTGCGGATAGCAGTTTATTCCGGCTGACGACGACCGATAAGCCAGAAATAGCCATCCTCGTTCCCCTTGTCTAGTCTCTACGCGATTGCCTGCGAGGGTTCTAGACTGAGCCTAGAGGTGCAACGCGACAAACACGTCCCGTGGTCTGATCTGTGAACGCCTTTCTCGCTGGAGTTCACTGATATTAATCCTAAGTTGCAATGGTACGAGCATGTCCCCTAACTTGACCGGTGAACTTACTTTCCACGACAGTGAATATTCCCTATCGCAACTGCCCTATTGACGCGTGCCTCATGCGAGTGCATCGCTTTTAGAAATTCGCTGGGTGAGAGGTTGCATGTGTGTGTAAGGCGTCTGCATCGCCACCTGGGATTTACAGTCTGGTCACCTCACTGCTAACTGATGGTCATTCATTCAAGCGGGGAACGGAGTTCTCAGTATGGCCACATCAAGTCCGGTAGGCGAGATTTTGTAGACAACTTTTGTTACCTATCGGAATGGTCAAGTCTTTGTAAGCTTGTTGGTGGGCCTTCCTCCGGCGGTGGCCAGTATTGCCGTTCACAACCGCCAGAACAGCGGCCCCTTTTCCAACTGTTGGAACACTGGACTTAAAGCTCTACCACCAAGGAATTCACCTTCGAAGCCCAGGTTATCCAGACCCCAGCATACATATGACCTACTGACATCGATCTATAAGTCAGTAGTTACCATCCTAGTCTCCTTTGCATTTTTGGCACCGCTACATGCATATATATATATGGGCAGAACAGGATAATCGACAAAGACAAGAGAAATTGAAATGACCATTTCCGGCTGATTGGCCGTCGCCAGCCAGCCATACCTAACCACGAAGTGTGGGACACCTAAGGCTCGACCCCGAGACCTGTTGGTTAGAAGCCAGAAATGTGCTTTTCAGTCTGCCTTGTTTTTGTCGGCGATATTGTATATATATATATATATATATATATCAGGAATGGGCGCACACCGATCTATTGGCTTCACAAAGCAAACAAGCTCCGTATGTGTGGCAAAGGTCACGAACAGGCAACCAATTACCAGGCCGAAGTCGGCCAAGTCATAATAGCAGCGAGGAGGGACGACAGAGAATGCGGGTAGATTGATACAGCACTGTTTCGGGCTTATTCTGCCTTCATTCAGCCAATCATAACCCTGACCACCAGCAGTTGGAACCAGAAACACAAACATGCGCACAGACGCACCTGGCGCAGTCGGTCCACCACTGGGGTCTACCAGATGGGTCATAAGCACTAGTAGTAGACATAGATGAGATGGTACCGACAAAGAAAAGGGAGACCGGAATGGCCATTTCTGGCTTATTAGGCTGTGCGACTGCCTGCGAGGGTTCTAGTATGAGCCCCAAGGCACAACGGAACGAGCATGTTCCGTAACCTGATCGGTGAGCGCCCACTATCATAATTAATAGTCACGATCACAACCGACAGGACAACGGGCCCGTGGCTCAATGGTAGAGCGTTTAACTCCATGGCCAAAATCCCGGGTTCGAATCTCAAGTGATCCACACTTGGGGTTGGGTATGACTGGCTGATGACGGCTAATAAGCCAGAAATGGCCATTCCGGTCTCCCTTGTCTTTGTCGGTACCATCTCATCTATGTCTACTACAAGTCGCTGTGCGACTGCCTGCGAGGGTTCTAGTATGAGTCCCAAGGCACAACGGAACGTATATGGATTTTTACTAGTCGCTATGCTTCCCTCTGCGAGTGCCCATGGTTGAACTCTAAAGGGCAACGGATAGAGTATGACCAGTAAGATGATTGTGAACGTCACATGCATGGGAGCACGCTGATCCAGTGCCTTCCGTTAGTAAGGTGGCTCCGAATGAGTTGTTCACAACCTACCTGGCGGACCCCGTCTGTTGGCTAACCGCACATCTTCGTTTTTATTTTTAGATTAATTAAGGTAAAATAATCTCGAAACACTGCAGCATCCATCCGCCCTCATTCCTCTTTTTACATCTCCTCTGATACAGTGTGTTGACCCAGGAGGCTCTTCGACCTGAATCCGTCTAACCATGGTTTTTCGCCCTTGCACTAGGTTCCAAAGTAAGGCGAGACCTAAAAAAGCAAGTGGGTTTCAAAGGTCAAAACAGACCGCCAAATCTTCAGGTGGCACCATGGTGTCACCATGTGGACTTTCATCGTCGTCGGCCGCGATCTTTGGTCCAGATGGCCTGGTCTTTGTTCACTGAGGCCAGTACGATGCTGTTTCGTAACATCCCGACCGTTTTTGCCAGAAAAAAACTTGTCAGATGAGCGCAACCTTCCCAGACCATTTTATTTGTGCGCGTTATTGGAGTCTTTGCCGATGCTTCGGCCCAGTATCTGCCGACGCCTGACGATTTTTCCGCTATAGAGGCCTGCGTGTTCCATTTTACGGCCGGTTTCCTTGTCGATCGTTTCTTTGTACATAGAGAATATGGTGGATGCGGAAGTGTGATCCAGCAAAGTATTTTGTCTTTACGCGTCCACTTCAACGCACATTCGCCAGGAATAGCTCAGTTATCCGTAGAAAGTCCCCGAGGAGTTACTATCCCTACTCTTCTTTGGACGATGTTTAGCTTTGGACGTTAGTTGAATTGCTTGTCAGATAACCAATCACAGCCGCCCACGTCTGTGAACCACGAAAAGAACTCGCTGGTTCTTGAAAAGAAACGCCGTTGCCTCCGCCATAAGCCTCCATATTTTAGCTGATTTTCTAACAAAGCTCATAGTATGCAAACTCCAAATGTTCACGATTTGCTTAATTTGCTCTAATGTTTGTTCATAGTAATACGAGAGCAACAGAGTCTGTCGGTTTGGGGTCTTTCGCCAAGCTACTTTACAACGTCCATTCTCGTTCATCAGAGTCCCCTGGGATTGGTTAAGTGTTCGACCTTAAATTCATCGCCCTTCAGGTGATTTAGTAAATACATGTTCCCAGAAGACCAAGAGTACATCCTTGATAGTCCTACATACTTCGTTTGCTGACTTATATGCCCTGTAAGCGAGGTGATCCTTCTAAGTCTGAAAAAAAGGGGCCTCTCTACTACGCATCTTTTCTATTTCCTCATTGTCATCTGCGCTCTTTCTGGATCGTATTTTAAATAGCACTTGTAAAGCCTCTAAATGTCCTTTGCAGTCACATTTAGATCTACGGCACTGGTCGTTGATTGGCTGATGATACCCTTTATCCGTCACTTGCTCCTTTGATGTTGCTGCTGTCGTCACCACAGACGAGTCCAAAAGCTCAGTAAAACAAATGAATGGCTTTGCTGCCCGATTAGCGTCTTTTTTCCCTATTCATACATCCACCTGCAAGTCGAACATCCGCCTCCGGTCGTGAATTAAAAAACTCGGAGAGTTTGAGGAAATTTTGTTGGAAAAAAACTTTCGGCCTTTATTGCCCATCATAAGCCTTGACCATTAACGGCGCTTTGAGCAGCTGGAACTAAGTCGTCGAGCACATTCAAAGTCGGTGCCAGTTGCTGCTCCTTCGATGGTTCAGATGGTCCTGTGATGCGGACTACAGCATTCTAGAGTCCCCTCAAAACTGACGACTCGTAAGATGCGCTGAACCAACACAGGAGCCAGATCAGACTACGACATGCGTTAACCAGGCTCCGCTAAGTCCGTGCATCCCGTAATAATATTGGGGCGTCTGGGCACGCCTAGGCGCAGGTACTTGCGCCCAATCCTAGCACCAGCTCGAACAGTAAACTGGTCCATGGGAGAGGGAGGAGGGGGTTCGGTCGACTATGGGGAATCTATCCCAGCGACACTCAAGGACATTCCTCACTATACAAAATCTGATCAAGCTCTTCGAAACGTCAGCACCTAAATAAACCCGTTCCGGTGAGCCCGTCATTTTCTTCAAATCATTAACGCGTATCCCTCAACGTTGTGAATCTAAATCTGACTAGCTGATAAAATATCGCTGTGTGCCAGAAGCCGTGGCGATCCATTGCGGGCCAACTCGGTCATCCTCTCAGGACGAATAGTCAAGTCGCACTGGCCTCTCCTTAATGTAACCTCTACTTCACTTCCAATCTGATGGGATCCAAGCCGCCCATTCTTCCCCTGAAAATCTGGTTCATCGTGCGCGGGTCAGATCGAGTTTGGCGCTCGTAGAGGAACTGTTTTACCCTTTCAGTCAATGCGCGGACTTCGCCTCCGGTCGTTCTAACTTGGTTTTGTCACTGTGCCCAGCGGGGAGAGGAAGGAGAGAGTGCAACAAATGCTGCGCAGGTCGGCTACCCCTACAAACCAATCCACGCGCAAGTTGTCGTCCTGCATCTGGCAGTTCGTCCATCGATTCCTATGATGCCCACCGTATGCTCCCCAAAGGAGGGTGAACGCAGAGACGGTAACTTGCGCGCGGTTTGGATTATAGTGACGGCAGACTTGCACTGTATCTACCGTGCTCTCTCTTCCCTAGCCCTGGATGGGCTAGGAGCTGCAGAGTCGTCTGCGACAGTGATGTTGCTAGTGGTGGCCACGATAGTGGAAGGGGAGTTGGTAGTGTGGGATATAGGAAAGTTGGCTGGTGTTCAAAGGGTGTCAATATTATGGTGAATTCAACTGTTATGAATACGCAAAGTGGCCGGCTTTATGGTAAAGCCCCTTGCCTCCAGTATCAGCTACGCCTATCGTTTATTCTCATTTCAAGCTCCCCATCACGTTATTCGGGAGTGCTTCATTGATGCATCCCTGTTATATCTGTGGTGTTGACTGTAAGCGCTCATCATTTTCGGCCCAGATTAACGTTTGTGTTCTTACCAGAGTCGCCAGTAGGCAGTTCTACGGGGATATCCACATTCACTCGTGTCTACTCACTGTCTGCGGCAAACTGCATCGTAGAGTTTGCTGCAACCTCGATTGTCAGATGAGCAATAAGCAGAACCGCGTGCGATGCGATCGGAGCGTAAGAAGAAAAGAATGGCTCCGCTAAACCGATGTGTCGAACTCAATCTCGCATATGAGGCTCAGAGCAGGGCAAAAATATCCTGACAGTTGATTGTTAAGATTTGCAGATCGACAAAATGTCACAGAGAGTTGAGTTAGGGAGTAATAGAGGAGTGTAAATATTCGGTCATATCTAGTGGGAATGACATTGACGGCACCTATTTCGACCAGTAAAACAGGGGAAGGTGCGTAGAACGTGTGCTGCTAGGTCCGTGATGAGGCAAACTTTTCGCCGTCAAGAACGCTTTCGGAGCCCTGAAAACAGAATTCAGAATTAATTATATATCGATTTAAGGAAAAAGCCAGAAAGGAATCAGATTCCTATTTCCTACTAAAAGTTATAGATTTAACAATAATGCATAGGATAGGGGAGGAGGGGGGGCACTCACCGATAGGTTTTGTGGAACTCACTCGTCCCGTTGCCCCTTACCGCCTCTCTCTCGAGCCAAACCAGCAGCCGCACAATGGCGCATGATGCAGGCAGAATGTTATTGCCGACAAAAACAAGGGAGACCGGAATGGCCATTTCTGGCTCATTAGTCGTCCTCAGCCAGTCATGCCCAACTCCAAGGTGTGGAACAACCGAGGCTCGATCCAGCGGCCTGTTAATTAAAAGTCCAACGCCCCTAACCACTGAGCCACGGGTTCGTTGTCCTGTCGGGTTCGATCGGGAATGTATAATGGTAGAGTGGGCCGCTGACCGACCGTTCTTAGGGCGGGCCACACTTCGGGGACGACGGTTAATCAGTCGAAAATGGCAATTGCAGTCTCCCTTGTCTCTGTCGGTAATGACATTGTAATAATACATATACTGCTTTTAAATATGATTTAATTCTGCAAGTTCCGTTTATCTTGAATCTCGACGTGTTGGAACAATTGATCATGCGAAGGACAAATGTTTGTCTTCATCGAAACATAATTTCTTTACCTGTCCTCCTTGGTTTCTGTTGTTTTAGGCGTGTTCAAGTTCTCCAGAGTCATCAAGTGCTGAGAGCTGTTCGCAATTTCAGCAGAAGTATGTTGATATTTGTCGCCAGTGCGATGAATATCGCGATTTGGTGGAAGCTCAGGCAGATACGATTAGTCAACTTCGATCGCAAATAATGGTAAGATGGCAGTCCCTTGCTGGTGGAGTTTCTGTTGCGCTAGGTCCTGAAGTCGAAACACGCTTTACATTGTTTTACTCTCTTTCGCATGCAGGATCTCCGGACAGATGCTAAACGACTAGCTACGAGTACCACCACGCAGGTAAGGTTTTTTCAAATGTAACGCAAGCAGAGATCTCTCATTTTCTACCTTTTCTTTTATCGCACGCTCCCGGACGTTTGAAAATTAAGGAGCATTTGATTTATATCTGCAGATCGCAGTTCTCTGAAGATCCTATTTTTGTCTCCTGTCCCAGGACTTGATATATGTGATAACACTCCTTTGACAGTGAGGCGACGATATGCCCTGTGACCGAGAGTTCTTCTACTACTGCAAAAAATCTCTTTTGAAAGCACGCGCGGGGGTCTTGCCTATTTTGCCAAAGTTCCGCAACTAACGGGTTAACTCGCCCCCCCCCCCCCTCAGGGCGGAGAGTCAGGCTGCAGTGGCTCCTTCTTACTGCGACATTTTTGGCACTCCTACTCACTTGGGACCCGAGCCGTCCGCCCCCTCCTTTTCTTGTTTTAAAGAAGCTTTGTCAGTTTGCGTTGTAGACCAGTGGGTGCGATGGTACAGTAGGTGGGCTAACTCATGAAACGTCGGCCGAAATTTCGAATTGCGTTCTCGTTTCGAAAATATTAGTTAAATATGGTTGTAGCTATAATCATCGTGCAGCATAATTCTATAATGAGCCAGTTACCTCAGGGTGCCGGCTTTCGAATGAACTTATTTCCGACTGCATGCCAGATCTATACTTTGCAAAAAATGACTACTTAAGTAGCATGCAATTATCCCACTGATTTTCGATGCCCTTGAAAATTCAATTATATTTCATGGAAAAGGTGCATAAAAATATTCATTCTTTTACTTATTCGGTAGAAAATCACGTCTTCTTCCGATTTTTAACTCGAAGGAGGGGTATACTTCGGTTTCAAAAAAGTTTCCAATTGTGGGATTTTTTAATACCGTGAAATGGCCCTTTATAAAACTTCATGTCTCTGCATTTACCAAGGTGGCTTGTAAAGTTAACAATATTGCCCAAACCCACTGCTTAATTTTATGAACCCTATATGATCTTATCTTAATACCGTAGAGAAATGTGTGGTTTTCCGTACACGGAAAATATACGGCTTGTAGTCTGGAAACCCTGAGTGCAAGTATAACAGCAGGTCTAGTTCAGAATTAATCGGGAATTAGAAAAGTTTTTTTAAACCGAATTATACTCGTACTTTGCGTAAAAAATTGGAAGAGGACGTGATTTTCTACCGAATAAATAAAAGAATGAATATTTTTATGCACCTTTTCCATGAAATGTAATTGGATTTTCAAGGGCATCAAACATCAATGAGAAAATTGCATGCTACTTAAGTAGCCACTTTTTGCAGAGTATAGTTTTTCCATGCAGCCGCAAAGAAGTTCGTTCGAAAGCCAACACCCTGAGGTTACTGGATCACTATGTAGAACTCTGCTGCATGATGATTAGTTTTACAACCATACTTAATTAATCTTTTCGAAACGAGAACGCATTTCGAAATTTCGGTCGATATTTCATGAGTTAGCTCATTTACTCTACGTCTAGGTGCGGGTTTTTGCCGTGCCAGCAACCCGCGTGCTCTCCCACCTCCCGGTCTTTCCACTCTTTCACGACACCAGGCTCAAATGGGGGAGGAGGGAGTGCGGTAGATGCTGCTCAAGTCTGCCACAATTTTAAACTAATTCACGCGCAGGTCACCACCCCTGCACATGCTGTAGAGCTCATACGCTGGGCGTAGTCGGAAACGACGGTCGAACTGTCATGCCCTTCGCGTAGACCGCTCTGTTGTCCAAATTGGTATTTTTTGTAAAACTGCCTGCCTCGAACAATTTACGCTGTGCGTCCTTGTTTAGATTTCTATGATCGTTTAGCTGCTCCTGGGCATCTTCTTCTTCCTCGCACTACTACTGTTATCAGTAGTATTCCTCCTGTTGAATTTATTGCTCCCTTTTCTTATTTTCTCCTTCGATCACGGGTTCCTAGTGGTTGCCCTTTATTCAATACGCGTAAATTAGTTCCTCAGTTTGGCTGGTATATTAAAATTCACGTCTGCAATTCTTTCTCGACCGATTACAAAGATCTTCGCATGTATCGGGGAATTTGGTTCATACTTATCTAGTGCAATATAGAGTAAGATGTGGTTATGTAGCCCCGCCTGATGGACACAATACTGTTGGGGTTGATGTTAGGATTAGAGGTTAAGAATACGGGTTATGGTTGGGGGTTAGGGTTAGGGGTTAGGGCAACTATTTCTCAACCACTCAAAGTTCAACCGCGCATTCCCAATAACTTTTCTTTTGCACACAACTACTTGACCTCGTTGACTGTGCGTTCTCCGGCCCCACCGTTAATAAGCTCCACTACCACCGGTGCCGTATTACAGGTGGCTGGAGTTTGTTTACTTCAGGTGGGGCTGCATAACCACACCTGACTCAATACAGCACGGGCTCCTTAACCGTATTTTGTGGGGCACAAAAAACGATGCTGAGATATGAGGTGTACAATACAGCCCAAGGTCGCTGAATTAGGACCGCCGTTCACAAAGCCAACAAATTTTCCCTATGGTCAGATCATGGCTATAAGGCGGTGTCGGGTCGCAGAAATCTATTGCTTGTCAATGCCCGAGTAGAGGCAAAAAAGACGCCACTGCAGCCTCAGGGCAGCTTCTGATGACCACAGTGTTATTTTTTTCTACACTAGTGCTGATCACGTATTTTAAATAGGTAATTGTTACATTCAGAGCACAAGTCTTACGTATGCAAAACCGTCAGCCGATTTGATAATATGCACTAGCACCATTTCCCAAAGTAAACGCAGTCAGGGAGAAACTGCGTCGAGAAGCTACTAGTGACTGCCGTAAAGTACACTTGTGCTGAAACTCTGAACTGTTGACCTACGTCCCAATTGCGTTTTAAGGCAACAAATGTCATTTAAGTAGTACGGCTGTACCAAAGAACATGGGGCGTGACCGCAGGCCAATTCATACGTTACGGTCTGCGAGCTTTCACTAAGAACCTCCGAAATCGCACTGGGTGTTCTCATTCACAATACATTCTTTGAGATCCTGCACATGTTTCCGTCGATTTTCTTAATTAACAACCTGAGTAATTTTTCTATTTTACCCAGTTGTGAAAAAGGGAGGGTATTAGGGGGGAGGGAACAATAAACACTATTTTTGGATCCTTCATCTCATGCGACAGGTTGACTGTTGTTACCGGCGTGCACTTCACAGCAGAGTGAGTTAGGGACGATGACTGGCGCGGGAACTACTTTCTGGTAATAGTAGGCTTGCATTCCATCTACCGCATTCTCCTCCCCCTCCCCCCCCCCCCACCCGCGTCCAGTGCCACGACCGAGTCTGAAAGACCAGAGACTAGAGAGGGCGAAAACTGCTGTCATGGCAAAAGCCCGCACCTAGGCGTACCAACACACCCCCTCGCCCGCAACAGACACTGAACAGGATATGCATAACAAGAAGATAAAAGGAAGGCGGCGATGTCAGTCCGCGACTGAGCTTGCCGCCGCAGCCTAAATTTTGACATTTGTTGTGGGTGTACATTGCCAATAACGCCTGCCGGACCCCTGTGTGGCTCAGAGCATCCAGCGCGTGGTCCCTTTTTGGGGCAAATCCCTCTCAAGCATGGCGCAATTCATTCCTGAAAATCCAAATGACGGCCCACTCCTGGAAGAGAATATGCGCATCCCAGGTTCTTGTTTAAACGAAGACGAAGGCACCATCACTGGGACGGTAGACTTAGTGGCCTTAGCTTTAGAACTCGAACTGCAGTTCATCATCAGACACTGCTACAGCGCAGCAACGTGTGAACATTTATGTCGTTGTGCCGTGGGGGGAGGGGGCTACGTCCGTGGCTAGGTCTGGTTTGTGCTACCTGGTCCACGATGGTCCCCCGGCGTGGTGATGGCGTTTGTACTTCGCGGTGATGTGAGCTGCGCCACCTGGCTGCGTGGGCGGAGGGCGTGATAACGCGCAGGCAAATCAATGTGTCTATTGATAGAGTTGGTGTCCTACACCCACGCCTCCAACATTTCTCGCCCCGTCTTGTTGCCGGCTCGCGCCAATATCCGCGTGTTGGCGAAGTCGAACTCATGGCCTTCCTCCAGCGTGTGAGTGGCGGCTTGAGATAGCGGGTCTCCTCTCCGAACGGCCCGTTTGTGCTCAAGTATTCGTGAGCTGAGACGTCGTCCTGAGCGATGCCCACGCTTAACTCTGACGCAATGCGTCCTGTAGCCTCGGACACATTCTTTATGTATGGTAGGGAGTGCCAAATCGTTGGTGTCTCTCTTCCATTTGTCCGTCGTGGATGCGTGCGTATGCAGCGGCTGATGAAACTATTTGGGTAGCAGTTCTTTATTAAT
Source organism: Spirometra erinaceieuropaei (assembly GCA_902702965.1). Taxonomy (NCBI): domain Eukaryota; kingdom Metazoa; phylum Platyhelminthes; class Cestoda; order Diphyllobothriidea; family Diphyllobothriidae; genus Spirometra; species Spirometra erinaceieuropaei. The sequence continues at coordinate 358,230 of CACRXP010000305.1, forward strand.
TGGTTCCTTAGATGCCGTATTTCTTGCATCCTTCCCTCGGGCTCTCTACAGTGCGTTTTTACCCGGTCGAAACCCAAAATCATTACGAACGAAAATGTAGTACACAACTTATCGTCAAAGCAGTAAAGCGAATCGGAACTCAGATTGTTGAGCCACGAAGCCGCTTTTAACACTGTTTATGACACCCTAGCCGACTTCATTGTCGCACTTGAGGGCATGTTAGTACAAACTAACGCAACCGAAGAGGCTAAACACACGGTGCGCCAAAAGGTCACGTCTCTCCTTATGATGAACAGAGACGCTAGCAATATGTCGCCCGCAGAAACAGAAGCAATGAAGAGATTAAAAATGGACAAAGATATTATATTGCTACCGGCCGACAAAGGAAGAGCAACCGTTTTGATGAACCGCGTTGATTACAACGAGAATGAACAAGCTCTTTTGGACGACCCACAGTCCTACATGTCCGCACCCGCCTCGCAGGCTAAATCGATGATTGGCCAACTGACGGGACTCTTAAGCCGAATCCGGCACAACAATGAAATCTCGCTTGACGAATGGCGCCAGACAAAACCAACCGACACGGCATTGGCCAGGTTCTATAAACTTCAAAAATCCACAAACCAAACGTTCCTTTGCGGCCAATCGTTGCCCTGAAAGGCAGCCCCACATACAATCTAGCCAAATGGATGTCTCGAAAGCTCAATTTTCTCCGAGAGGGCTCTGTCACGTCAGTCAATTCGGCCTCCCAATTCCTTGCCGACGCTCGAGGAAAAACTATTCGACCGGACCAGATCATGGTATTCTTCGACGTTGTCTCACTTTTCACGTCCATTCCACCAGACCTGGCGCGCGACGTGCTACGCAAACGCCTCAAAGAAAAGTACGACGAAACAACAGGACCCCTAAAGATCCAGCACCTCATGCAGCTCTTTGCATTCTGTCAACGGACGTATTTTACCTTCGATGGCAGAACATACGAACAAATCAAAGGAACACCCATGGGTTCCCCAATATCCAGCCTAGTTGCGGAATTGGTCCGACAAGAGCTGGAAAAGGTTGCTTTCAGCCACTACAAACCTGCGTTTCGGCGCCGATACGTGGGCGATACATTCGTCATTATTGAAAAGAACAGGCTATCGGGGTTTCAAGACTTGCTTAACAGCATCTTCCCCGACATTCAGTTTATAAGAGAAGACGAGGAGGCCGAGAAACTACCCGTCTTTGACTTTCTCGTCACGCGCACACCTGATGGTAAACTCAGCATTACAGTGTACAGAAAGTCGAACAATACAACCCAGGTCCTCAACTATCATAGCAACCACCCATTAATGCACAAACGGGACCGTGTGAAGGCGCTTTTCGACCGGGTAAAAACGCATTGTAGCGAGCCCGAGGGAAGGATGCAAGAAATACGGCATCTCAGGGACCAGTTAACAAAGAATGGCTACCCAAATAGTTTCATCAGCCGCTGCATACGCACGCACCCACGACGGACAAATGGAAGAGAGACACCAACGATTTGGCACTCCCTACCGTACAACAAGAATGAGTCCGAGGCTACAGAACGCATCCCGTCAGAGCTAGGCGTGGGCATCGCTCATCACCCGGCGGCCACCATGCGTAGCAGGATCATGAAAATGAAGAATCGGCTGGACGCAGGTGAACAGTCGGGCGTAGTCTATCGAATCCCGTGCCAAAACGGTCCTTGCCACTACACAGGCCAGACAGGACGGCGTCTGAGCTCACGAATACTTGAGCACAAACGGGCCGTTCGGAGAGGCGACCCACTGTCTCAATTAGCCACTCACACGCTCGAGGAAGGGCATGAGTTCGACTTCGCCAACACGCGGATATTGGCGCGAGCCGGCAACAAGACGGGGCGAGAGCTGTTGGAGGCGTGGGTGTCGGACACCAACTCCATCAACAGACACATCGATTTGCCTGCGTGTTATCACGCGCTCCGCCCACGCAGCCAGGTGGCGCAGCTCACACCGTCGCGAAGTGCAAACGGCGTCACCACGCCGGGGGAACATCGTGGACCAGGCGGCACAAACCCTACCTAGCCACGGACGTACTCCCCCTCCCCCCGCAAGGATGAACGATATAAATGTTCACAATTTGCTGCACTCGAGTAACCTCTGATGATGAACTCTAGTTCGAGTTCGAAAGCTCAGGCAAATAAACTTACTGTCCCAGTGGTCGTGCCTTCGCCTTCTTTTAAACACCTGGTTTTCACACGAAAGCGGTGGATGGGTGGAATCTCACATGCGTCACAGTGCCATAGCGATCACATGGAGAAGGAACCAACAGGCACTTATGTGCCGGCGAGGAATGATGTGATAATTTGTTTTGACCGGCCCTATTTCAACCCAAAGTTTTCATGGATACGGATATAACAAAGTAGGCCCATACAGTGACTGAGTACGTGTCAGCAGAGTCGACAGCGGAGGCGGGGGCGATGAATGTACGTTGCTGTTCCGGGCATTGGTCCGGGACACCCTCTTTTATTGGAGCTGAAGATCCTGGTTAGTGTACGTTCTGGATCAGGGAGTGTGGTAGTACGCGTAGATGCGGGTATAAGTTGTGTCAGCCACACCTCTTGGTTCTGTCTTGACATCGTGTCCAGGTGGGGGAGGAGGAGAGAGTGCGGTAGATGCAGCGCAATTCAACCGTCATTATAAACTAGCTTACTCGCAAGCTACCGTCCCTGCTTTCATTTTGCACGGGGACACCTGGTGAAAATCGTCGGTTCCGACGGTCTGACTGTCAGTTTACCCGTCTTTGTGCATTGATTCGCAAGTGACCGATCAGGCCGATCCCTGCTGTGAAGATGCGATCGCAATGAGTACGGATTAGGATGGTAGTGGGGGCAGTGATGTTGAGTGTGGCAGTTGGATGGGATGTCGGTAGTGTTATCACCGTTTTGGGGGTGGGACGAATGGTAGTCATCGGCGTCGTCGTCGTCGTAGGTAGGTTTTTGGTAGCAATGATCCAGATGGTATTCAACGGTGACGGTGGGGGCGGCACACTGATGAGCCGAACCCCTTACAGCTGTGTCATGCAGCACGGGAATATCGGTGAAACACGCGTGTATGGGCCTTTAGATAGGGTATGGGCTGTTAGTATGGTATCATCTTACCCTAAAGTACACTACTAGCTGCCTGTCGGCAATTGATGAATATTACGCGGTTACCCGCTGTGGCTGATTGACTTCGGCCTAAATGTTCATACATCAAATTTCGGTTTGCGCCTATGGACCTTGGAATAGATTAATCTACTCCTATTTCGCAGTTACTCTCTGAGGAAATTAAAAAGCAACAAGACGATATCTTTGCCCAAACCTACCTCCCATAAATTATAAATTACCGGGGGCTGAGATATTTGCCATATGGCACGTGAGAAGAAGGACGGGCGTTCAGCGACAGAGGTTTATTTTGAGTCTGAAGGTAGAGATAGTAATTTCGGTTACCGACCATCTGAGATTGAAGAGTTGCATGCATATTCCTCACTACGCAACGCATCTGCCTGTTGTGCGAACATGCTGTATGACATTACTTAAATGATAGTTTTTATTTCGAAAGATTTACAAGTGAACAGAGCGATCTTCAGCCTGCACGGTAATGCGGGGAATTGACTAGTTATAGTGCCCCCTTCTAATGACTTTTGCAAATTCACCTAGGTAACTGTTTCGATCTGAAAACTTCCTCGGAACTATCGGCCAATTTTTCATGAGTTCTCACCCATTTTGTATGTACACTATACACGTCTACAAATCAACTTCAGAATCGTCCAATGCGACCAAGCTCTACTCTTCTACTTACTTAGGTCCAACAGGCACAGGAGTGTATTGAACAGTTGCTGGAGAACATAAAGGCTATACAGGAAGAGCGGGATCAAGCTGTAGCCAAAGTCAAGGCCTTATTGTGTGAGAATCGTGCTTGTAAGACATCACCCGTACCAAATCAGGTAATTCCGCAGATTTTTCAGGGCTTCTTCTCAACTGAGCTTTTTAAGCGCCCTTCATTTATTTTGCACATTAATTGGTTACTCGATGAAAAGTAGTCCAGAAAAGTAGTTTGTAATACGGAAGGACTAAATTGTCTGCTACTTTTGCCCGCAAAGATGTAGAGTCTCTGATCAGGAAGCAACAGTCTGCGGGCTCGGCAAGATTCAAAAACGAAATCCCGGAAGAACAAATATACCTTGCCTATCGCTATGATGTACAGCCTCCGAGCACACTGAGACAATGAAGGCGGTTGACTCTTTGGCTCTTAGGGTGAGAATCTACGCAACGTCTGCACGCATCCTCGTGAGAATTTCCTCTCGACCAAAGAGACGACCGTGAGCTGGCACATGGGCGACCCCGATCAGATCGATTTCGGTTTTCTAAACCTTAAGTGCACACCTCAAATTTGGAAGCCGTGGAGGAGGAGTGGGTCCTAGAATTGCACAAAAATTCGTTTTCACTACTGATGTCGATGCACAGAAACTGATTATCTCGATTCTCAAAAGAGGTGCTAGCATGTGATCATGGGCGTTACTGAGAAATCTTACACCCTATTGATTGAACTATACAGAGCCCATCGAGTCTATGTAGAGGGCTCCACGGTTTAAATTCATAACTCTTGGGCCATGGGAGTTCAAGGTCCTATTGTCCTTCGTTTGCGTTTCAGAATGGTCCCAGTTTACAGCGTTCTGTGCATGCGCGCCAGATGTCACCAGCATTCTTTAACGTGAGAACCATGCTGCCTTACCTATTTTGCATTATTTTTTTTAACACTGTTCTCCTTACTTCTGCAGCTTTGAAATCTACGCTCATTTTTGTCGAAGTCATATTGGAACAAGGCCTTTAAAATATGCACAACCACGTTAGGCGGTTATCTATAAAGAATTTAGAAGAGGACAGATTTAAAGTTCTGTTAAGAAACGGAGAGCAGTGGAACCGTCGTGTTACGTCTTGCAACTAGGCCAGGATGTCATCACCGGGTGTCTTGGAATTCCAGGTCTGCACAAAATGGAAGGGACCTGTTTGGAAAACTTATTATTATTGGCATGGCCGTTTTCAGATACAGTATGTGGACTAACTCATGAAATGCCGGCCAAAATTTCAAAATGCGTTCTCGTCTCAAAAATATTTATTATGTTTGTAAAACTAATCACTGTCCAGGATAATTCTATAATGATCCAGTTACCTCAGGGTGCTTCTTTCGAAAGAAATTATTTTCGACTGCATGCGGAAACAATACTTTGCAAAATCGACTATTTAAGTAGCATGTAATTTTCTCAATGATTTTCGACAATCCCGAAAATTCAATTATATTTCATGACAAAATGCATAAAAGTATTCATTCGTTTTCTTTATTCGGGAGAAAATCCCGTCTTCTTCAAATTTTATCCTCGAAGGAAGAGTATAATTCGGTTTTAAAAAACTCATCTAATTCCCGAATAATTTTGAACCCGACCTGCTGTTATACTTGCATTCGGGGTTTTCGAACTACAAGCCGTATATTTTCAATGTACGAAAAACCATACATTCCTCTACGGTATTAAGAGGAGACCATATATGGTTCATAAAATTAAGCAGTGGATTTGAGCAATGTTGTTCGTTTTACAAGCCGCATTGGTAAATGCAGATACAAGACGTTTTATGAACGGCCATTTCACGGTATTAAAAAATCTCACAATTATAAACTTTTATGAAACCGAGTTATATTTCTATTTCGAGTAAAAAGTTGACATGGCCGTTTTCAGATACGTAAATTGTTAGAACTTTCCTGAACATACATTCTTCTGGTTGCAATACGCTTTCTGATACAAGATTCGATAATGCCTTGCGTGCATGATCACAAACCTCGTTAGCTCGGGGGCAACCTGCCGTCTGTTCTCATCATCAAAACAAAATATTCGAATGGCTCTCTCTCTCTCTCTTTCTCAGAGCTGATTTCTGCCCTTGGAAGACTAACTGTAGCACCAAGTGTTTGCCGTTAAACTTTCATCACTTATATCTCTTCTCGTTATTTAATTATTTTAAGGACTTCACGAAGATTACGAGCCTGTCGCCTGACGAAACTCTCTCAACGCACACAATGTATGGAATAGAGGAATTGGAGGACACACAACCGCCCACCTGTCCATTGTACGCAGTCTCTCGCATTATCCGAATTATCGCTTATTTTATGCTTTGTTTATTGATTAGACGACAGAGCCTTCTAGCGCAACTGGAAATGTACTGGTGAAGTGTAGCCTTGTGTGCAAAAACCGAATACGGCCCTTTTAAATTTTAAGAATCGGGTCTTATAATTTGACATCTTATTTGGAACTACTTAGTAGTTGCGAATCTAAGTCTGTAGTTCATTTGGGTACTTGCTCGCACGCCTGGTGCCTAGTCGCTGGGTCTGTTATTTTCACCGCCATCACGCGTTTCTACTTTGCCGCTCGGTGTCCCGTACGACCACGTCCACCACCACCACGTCCACCACCACCACGTCCACCACCACCACGTCCACTATCATCAGCGTCACTACCAGCATCATCTTCCTCTCCATTAATAACATACCCGAGAGGTAATTAGTCTCTCCTAAACTATATTTTTCATTTTCTTCTACGTATTAAAGCGTAGAGAATGCTCGAAACGCTGCCTGTGACGCCAAACCGACGAAGAAAGGCAACAGAAATATATCCACAGAGTCTTGGCGGACACGAAATCTCTCAAGAGCTCTACGAGCAAGAGTGAGTCCGTTCCTCCTATTTCCCCATCTCACCCACTTTCAAACAGACCCTGGAATTGCGACGAGAAAAGGCCACCTCAGCAGAGTTGCTGGAACAGTTGCACTCACAGGAGGAACGCCACAAGCGGGCCATGTGGAAGCTCAAACGACTTGAGGAGAGGTTTTCTTGTTTTTTTTTCAAAGACATGATTTTTTCAGGAGTCAAAAACTAATTAATCAACCGTATTGCCGGAACTGCAAATCTAAACTGCTGACCCAGGGTGAAGGTAAGTTCTCGTTTGTTGCTGACCATTTTTCCACTAAAATGTCAGTCGGAATGAACGTCTTGTTCTGCAAGTTGTTTCAGCCGGTCGTTTAATTGCGACGGTCGAACTGTCGTAGTTGGGCCTGCAGTTCTGACAGACGGAGTGGTCTTAAATACTTTTGTTATTAGTAATTTTACTAAGTCTTTTAAATTATATTTCCCACTACTTTCTGCTGTTTCGCGGTTTTTATAGCGACTAACCTCAAATGCAAGAATCTTGCCAAGGAGGTACGAATGTTCATATCGATTTTTTGGTTTGCCTACTTACTTTTAATCAGTAGACTTGCTGTATATTTTTGTATGCGCTCTAGGTACAGCGTCTGCGTACACGCAACATCGAACTGTCCGGTAGGGCGAAGGAGAGAGAAAAACTGCTCGAGACGAAAGTCCAGTGAGTTTGGTCGGAATGGCTGCAGATTCATCTTAGACGGTCTTTTTTTCAAAAATGAAATTCTTTTTGTTGACTGACTTTTCTAGGATGAATCGTTTTCACCTGAAATTTCTGCTTCGGCGCATTAACCGACTTGAATTTCTTCAGAAGGCGCGCATCAGCTCTCGTTCTTTTATCCGGTAATTTATCCGAAAACTTTTTTTCTATCATAGGCCCGCTAGAGTTGTCTTTGTTTTTCTATGCTTACTCTTACTTTCACCCTAACATTGAACAATGTATACTTCAGTAAGCCGAGCTTTGAATTTTTTCAGAAGCGTTTGTCAAAGTCTGGAGGCAAAATTTCTAGTCCATTTTACTTCCTTTTTGTTATGAAAAACTTTTTGGCGATGGGGGTTTGGATCTGTGAATAATATGCAATCTTTTTTCCCGTACCTTCGTTAGGCTCATCATCAGTTTCACATACGAATGTTTCTAGAAAATTAATTTAAAGTAGTTCTTAACTCCGGCAATTTACTCATTAAAAATGAGGTGATTAAAAAAGTGAAGTAGGCTTGTGTGATAAAAACGACCTGGCATCTTGCTAGTCGCATATTTTAGTCTTTACGGCGGGCGTTTCGCCATTGCAATTTAATATGGCACGAATTGCCACCCTCTAGAGCAGGGCTTTAAAACCATCTGTCCGCTTACTTTTCTGAGGAGCACGCACTCCATTTAGATCGTCTTTAATGCCAAATTCTGCACAGACCGTCGTGGCGTTCTGACAGTTTGCCACAGTTAGTGGCCGATCACATGAAATGTTGGCTGGAATTCTGAAATGTGTTTTCGACTAGGAAGGATTACCTAGGTGAAGTTGTAGTATTAATTATCATGCGGCATGATCTCATGCTATTTTAGACTCAGTAGGATGTCGGCTTTTAAATGTGTTTCTTTTCGATTTTCTGCAGAAACCACGTTCGGTAAGAAATGACTACATAAGTAGCAGGCATTTTTTACCATGATTTTCGGTAGTCTTATAAATTCAAGTATTTTTTAATAGAAAACATGCGCAAAATATGCTTTTTTACTCGTTTGGTAGTAAATCGCATTAATTTCACATTTCATGCCCTAAAACGGTATATTTTCATTTAGCAATTTCAGTCTCTAAGGTGTATGCATTCCGCATAAGGAAAATCCTATTTTCCTCTATGTCTTTAAATAGGCATTATATATGGTTCATAAAATTTTGCAGTGGATGCGGACAATGCTGTACATTTCATGAGGCGCATTGGTAAACGATCACTTGCGATGCTGTATGTATGGACATCATACGGTCTTAAAAATGTCATAATAAGAACCCTTCTTAAAACCTAAATATACACTTTCCTCGGGTACAAAATGTGAAGGTAACGCGATTTTCTATCAAACGAGTAAAAGAAAGCATATTTTGCCCATGCTTTCTATAAAAAATATTTAAATTTATAGGGCTACCGAAAATCATGGTGAAAAATACCTACCACTTAAGTAGTCATTTTTTATCGTGTACTGTCTACGCAGGAAATCGAAAAGAAATACATTTAAAAGCCGACATCCTGGCGAGTCCGAAATACTATGGACTGCATGATAATCAGTATTACAACTTTACCTAAGTAATCCTTCCTAATAGAAAACGTATTTCAGAATTTCAGCCAACATTTGATGAGATCGGTCACTAACTGTATATATGGCAGTTTTGATGAGAAGAAGAAAGTTCCTGGCCTAAAACTACACGATAACAGTCCTCCGGAGCAGTGCTCTATACCAGATGGTTATTGAACTGTAAACGCCTACCAGTTCATTACGTCTTATGGTTTAATACATTTGATTTAAAAAAACAACATTGTAGTTGTTCATTTAGTCAACCAGGCTTGTAAACTTTTGTATGCCTGACTGCCTGTTAAGTATGATGCGTGCATGTGCCCCACAGTCTTCTCTATCCCAATCAAAATAAATGCGGTTGTCCAAGTGAGCGGAGAATTATGTGGAATTCAACCTCAGGATATCCCCCGTGCATTGCACCGAAACCATTGCTTTTTCTGTGCGGCAGCGAAACGAGGGACAGGTATGAGCCAATTAAACACCACTGACGTATGTTTGGAGGTGACTGCGCAGAGCTCTGCATGCTGGCGATAGATCGATTCATCGACCGACTGACTTCTCATCCGAGGTCCGGAATCTCCTTGCATCTGATATGGCTGATTATCTTGGAGGCTGTGAATTTGGACCCATGTCCTGTTTTGAAGATGGGTGTCAGACAATTCTGCCCTTATTGGCCGTGAAAGTGAAATTAATCCGAGTGGGAAAAGTAGCTTGGACATATGACTCACTGGAGGAGTAACAATTACTTGCTTAGCCAGTGGGTGGTAGAGGAGGACAGAACCTTCTGGAGTTGCCGGATAGATGTTGTCTGTAGACACTTGTTTTCTAGCTGTGTAATTTTCATGTTTTTTAGGCCGCAGTAACCGATTTGCCTTTAGTCATTAGACAATGTAGAATATTTCCACGACCTGGACCTTACCAACCACTTTTAGGTACGATAGGCTCCGGTACACAACTTAACATCTGAAAGGTCCTTTGAAGACAATTGTACAGTTCGTAATTATGGTATTCTTGTCAGACCCTCAGATTATGCCTACCGTTAAGGAGCAGATCTTCACTTTTCACTTGTCTGCCACTTATTCAAGATTAAGGTGGTTCATTGGCAAGTGTTTTCGTTTTGACAAAATTGCCCAGATTTTTTTAGAATTTTCCCCTAACTCGGATTTCTGCAATTCCAATTAGGCCCATCTACAGAAGCCTCCACGGACAAAGACCCAGTAACTGTCAACTAAATTGCTTTAGATCAACCAGTCGTTATCTGCCTCAAACAGTACCCGATGATGGGAGGTTAGTTTCTCCATGTTGAACTAATGCAGTAATCACGAGTGTTTCCTCAATTTGATTGCCATACAACGCTTGGCAGTCCTCCCTCTTATCTTCATCCACTTTGCAGCTGCAAACCGATGACAGGCAACAGGGAGGCCTGTGTGTCGGACTTGAACTCTCAGAATTGCCCTGAACTGGAAGCAAAAAACCGACGAATTTCTGCTTTGCGGCAGGAGGTAACATTCCATAGCTGGAGCAATTCTTTCATCCCGCTTCCCTAACGATCGGGCTTATTGCCCTGTTTAAAAGTATTTAATGCCAGAGATCCCGATCCACCAGTTTTCTAACTGTGCAATACCAAAGAAGGAACAGACCGAATGATAATAGCGCTGACATGAATTAAGCATTATTTAACCAGGTCAACTGTCAACATACTTGTTACGGTTTTAATCCGGCCTAATCACGTCAGCCTCAGCGATGTAGCAGGTATTAGCTCTCAGCGTGGACTGATCTACCGTGGCGGATGTAATGCGTCCGACTTGCTCGTCTCTCCGGTGATGATACCCAAGTATCGCGATTTAAAGAACTACCTCCACAACCTACTAGACTGTGTCGAACCATCCGTACACCCTCCTTATTCTCTTGCAGTTACGTCGGATTTAGGAAAAGGGTGATGAAGAGTCCGTCGTAGATGCCTTTGTGAGGTTTCCGCTGGTTCATTGAGGACAGGGCTTGTGCATTCCCCCCAGAGGATAGTTTTCGGGCAGTTGTGACCGAAGCCTCCCCAGTTGTCGCTCACTTTTCTCGCGAACAACCAAAGTTCCACAACCGTAGAAGAAGGTCGATTGGAAAAATGTTCTGTAAACGCTGATCTTGGCGGAGAATAGACGTCTCGAGGCCCCTTGGATGGCTTTAAAAAATCCCCTGAACAGCGAGGTGTAGTTCTCTCTTTGTTCTCTTGGCAAACATCTAGTCCCGAGAGCTTCTAAACTGTCCACTACTTCCGGTTGACGTTTATTAATTAGGAAGTAGGGACTTTCACCAACACAGCCCGTTAGTCGGTCACGCATGGCAATATGGATCCCCCGTCAGCACTACAAAGGCCTCGCGCTAAGGTCCTACTCAAGTGCCTCAACCTTAACCTCAACACTTACCCAAACCCTCCTCCTATGACGAACTCGCCGTAAGCGTCAAGAGCGCTGTCTCACATAGGTAGACAAGGCTGCGCACCCGAGGAGTATCGCCTTTAGAAAAGTACCAAGGCTGATGACGAAACTACCAGTCAGACATCCAAATCCAGCTAGGTCTTCGGCCAGCTATAGCCGTTGAGAACCGCTACGGTATTCTCAACGTAAAACGGACCTGCTGTTCTGACAGCGCTCATGTTCGCAGCCGAGACGTTGATAGTTTATGAACACCAGTCAAGAAAACTCAAGCATTCTCGCCCGACCTGTCTCCAGATAATGCCGAAGGTGAAGTAAAGGGGACGGATTCCAGACGCCGGGGTCCTGGATAGGCAAGCGTGCGCGGCATCTACGTTATGCTGAAGCAGATGTGTCCACTGTGAAGTTGTCAGGTGGTGGGGATGGGTGACGAGCCATTTCAAGAATGACGACTGAATGGTAAAGTTGCTGCTGGTTTTTCGCAGACGTGGGCAGAAGCTGCGATACAGGGACACTCTGGGGATCTCTCTCAAGCGCCTACAAATCAAGCCTGAAACCTGGAATGACCCATTTCAGAACCGATAGTCATGGTGCACAGCCACAAGGACTGGGACAGCTACCTTTGAAGACAAGAAATAACAGATGCAATTCGCGAGATCAGCGAGACCCACGTGCCGTGCACCACCGGTACAAGCACCCAACCTCTGCCGTCATGTTAGCATTGTCAACGGACACACCTCACGGACTGACTTTTTTAGACATCACGGGCAACCCGCCGACCACATCACGAAACCTCGCAGCCAGCAGCATCACTACTGGGGACACCTTTCCTCCTAGGACTCAAAGGCCAGTCAGCACCACCACCACCACCACCACCAATCTGAACACCATCCTCACTTGTTCTCTGTGCGACCTCTAATTTAATTTACGAATCGACTTTGTCGTTCACCTGACAATCTATTAGGGAGCAGTGTCAGCGGTTCCGACATGCACCATCCAAGTACACCATCATTGTACGCACTGTCCAGGGACATTTTGACGCGCTATAGATCTACTGGGTCACGCAGACAGCTGCGTAAATTCACAATGCAACAGGACGGCTAAAGACTCCTTTCTACAGCCCTCCCCATCCACACACAGTAGGCGCAATTAGGCTGCATGCGGGCCTATGGCAAAAAGTCGCACACCATTTACGTTACGGAACTCACTCGTCCCCTTGTGCTCTCTCTCGAGCTCCGTCAGCAGCGGCACAACGGCGCATGATATCGGCAGGATAGCGTTAGGGACGTTGGACTGCTAGTCAACAGGTCACTGGATCGGGCTCTAGGTGCTCCACACTTCAGGCCTGGGCATGACTAGCTGACGACGGTTAATAAGGAAGAAATAGTCATTCCAGTCTCCCTTGTAGGTGATGCTCTTCTGCCTATACAAGCTTATCTTGCTACAGCCGTACATACATGAGCAGTCGGCACGACATCACTCATGCAACAGTCATGCGATACAATCTGCCAGCACGTGAGAATGTCCGCCTCATATTTATGCCAGGAACCTACAACATGCTGAGAACCGGTCTTGTGAACCAGAGAGCCAGCACGTGGGTGACACACGCAGACTTCGGTATTTGTACTACCTCAGCCCCCGCACGTGATTTCGGCACCATTTGTCTTGGTTCGCGCAGGCCACTGCTACGTGAAGAGGAAAGAGAGAGAAAGGGTGCGGCCGAAATGGCGGAGGAATCCATTCTTGAGACAAATTGACGCATCCTATTCACAGCCGACCTGACGCGCTGATGACAACACTGCAGTATGCGACCATAGGGAAGGCCCTTTAACCGACTGGTGCATGCCGTTGAACAACGCTGGACAAGGGAATACCGCAACGTAAGTTAGGGAAAGCGGAAAAGAGCAACCACAGCATTTAAATCACAAAAACATATCTACTTGAAAGCCAACAGTAGGTAGGCATAGTGGTTATAAAGAGATGAGGGCATTGGGCTGTCACCGAGCTAGTAGTCGGGGCCCGAAAGTTTACCGACAGAGGAACTAAGTTGATCCCCCCCCCCAGACTTGCTGGTCATACCGAAACTGCTCCTTCTATAGGTGGCCTTCATGACACTTAAACTTTTGAAATCTGGTGCATGTGGGGCAGGAACCAGGTCGGGCGTGCTAGACGTAGACTTGTGACTTAGCCACTGTGGTCAGCTTATTCCGACGGTATTAACAACCAGCCTGTGGGTGATATGTGGAGGAAGATTTAAGTGGATGCAATGCAAGTCTGATTCATTATAAATATACTCACAGTTAGGTCCACCTCGTGGTCTACCGCTAGACCCCTTCGTTCACGATGGTCAAACGCTTACCTCCTTGACGGTCGGAAAGGCTTATAAGCATCCCCATCCCATATTACAAGTGGCCGTGCCCCAAATTCCAAGAGTTCAGGGTGGTTAGTTTGGGCTAGGATCAAGGTTAGGATGGTTAGGGTTAAAATCAGGACATGGGAGCGAGGGTGCTTGAAAGTCCGGGGAGGCGAACTTATTTCCATTTCTAACCCGAACAACTTTAAAAAAATTAACAAGTAGTCTCGCATTGTTTTTTTCAGCTGCCAGTCACTACAACCTTTTTGCGCGCATAGTGCGTGAATATTTAAATATTTCTGTCCATGATTTAAACTTCCCTACAACCTGTTTGTCTTTTTCCAGTTACAAGCTGTCACGATGTCAAAAGACAAGACGGCGCAGTTGGCCGGACTGCTTGCGAAAAGCTACGACTCCTTGATGATTAGGTCACGCGCCAGTCACCGCCAGGCGCAGCGGAAAGATGCTGTACTCTCCGTGAGTTCTCGCATTCGGACATCCCAGACTATCCGTTGTTGATAAGGTGGAATCTTCCGCCACTTAGAAGGCGGCTGTACGAAAAATTTATTCTGCTAGGCCCTTTTGCAGATGTGCTATCTCATAAGATGTCAACCGAATTTCTGAGATGTCTTCGATTAAAAAAGACTACTTATGTTGGGTTGTATTTTTAATTACTGTACAGCATAATCCTAAGATATTTCAGACACGTCAAGACTTTGGCTCTTAAACAAGCTGTTTTCTAGCGGTTTACAGAAATCACACACTGTAAAAAGTGACTACTTAAGTATTTCTCCTATTGATTTTCGACCCCCTTATACATTTAAATATTTTCTTTATTGAAGGTATGCGCAAAACCATTCTTGCTTGTGCCTTTTTCGTAGAAAATTACGTCCTTTTTAAATTTTTTACTTGAAAAAAGGGTATTTTTTTTTACTAAACTTATAATTGTGAGATTTGATAAAACAGTGAATTGTCTACCCAGGAAACGTCGGATCGGTCCATTCATTAATGCTGCTTGTCAAATATACGACATGGTCTACATCTACGGCAAAATTTTACGAACCCCATATGACCTCATCTTCGTAACATATAAAAATATTGGATTTTTACTACAGGGGAGATATACAGTCTGAATACCTGTGCAACGGCGGACCAAGTTTGAAATTATTCAGGAGTTTAAAACGTTTTTCAAGACTGAGAGACACGTCTTTTAAGTACTTATTTTAACGAAGAGAACAAGCACAAGAAAGAATGCTCTTGTTCAGTGCCTTCCGTAAAATATAATTGAATGTATAAGGGCATCAGAAATCAATAGGGAAAATTTATTCTACCCGAGTAACCACCTCTACGGAATGTAGTTTCTGCAAGCCGTCTGAGGCAATTTCGTTAAAAAGTCGGCACCCTAACATGACTGAAATATCTTGTGATTATGCTACGCAATAATTAGCCCTACGACCCCATGTAAATAATCTTGTCTTGTCGAATATTACATTTCAGAATTTTGGTTAACATTTCCTGAGATGACACGTCTACTGCAAATTGGTTGTGAAGATTTGTTTCAATCCCTGCTTATAATTTGGCGGTGGTTATTCTAGACTGCTCACTTTATTCTAGCGCAGAGTGGATCCCTCAACACCGTTCTCTTTTGCTTTTTGAGTTATCGATAGGTTTGCCGTCTATTTTAGCCTCGAGCAGACTTTTGCTCGATGATGCCAAACTAGTAGCTTTCCAATAAGTAGTCGAGAATCATTCCTAAAATTTTTGTTTGGATCGTTGTTAATGGTGATCATGCGTATTATAAGTCAATGAGGTTAATTCCGCCTGCACTGTTGCAGTTTTACGCTCTGGGAATTTAGGGATTTGAGTAGAAACTAAGGTTCTTTGCCATGTTTGATTTTTTTATGTTTATTCTCTTTAAGCAAATAATCGCCTCTCTGGTATCCGTCTGGAATGAAATCTCCTTTTTCGGGAAGCGATTTTTGAACATCAAGAAGAATCCTGACAACCTTCTCTCCCAGCTGCACGAGGACTTTGACTTAGCGTTTGTTTCTTGTGGAACGGAGAAGTGGAAGCAGCTTGCTTCGCAGCATTCAGACGAACCAGATCACCGCGTGATTATTTTTATCCTTTCTTAAACTTCAACTGCATATCTACAAAGTCGAATTATCGAGGATTTGAACATTCGCTCTGCCAAAAAAGTGGCCTATTAACGGTGTCATAAATTCATCTGACGTGTCCAAAGAATTCCGGTTAAACTGACGATTTTCCCGACTTTGGGTCAAATTTCTCCGCGTTACGTGGTAGGCACTTGACATACATCGACACTTCGACTGTCGTGACCGACGATGTCCAACGTGTGCTCCACCGCTAGGTGAAGCAGGGACGGTGACTTGCACGTGAGTTAGTTTATAGTGACAGCAGACTTGCGCTGCATCTACCGCACTCTCTCCTCTCCTAGCTGGGTCCGTTGTCAAGAGAGAGTCCAGAAGACCTGTGGCGGGAGAGGGCATACGTTACTAGCACGGCGAAACTCACACCTGCAGTGCGTGACCGATCTCATGTAATGTTGGCCAAATTTCAGGAATGCGTTTTCGATTAGGAAGGATTACTTAGATGGGTATGTAATATTGATTAGCATGCAGCATAATCCTATAGCATTTCGGACTCGACAGCATGTCGGCTTTTGAATATACCTCTTTTTGGCCTCCTGCAGAAACCAAATTTGATAAAGAACGACTACTTAATTAGTGTGCATTTTTCCTACTGATTTTCGATAGTCTTATAAACTCAAATACATTTTATAGAAAGCATGCATAAAATATGCTTTATTTTGCTCGTTTGATAGAAAATCATATTATCTTAATATTATATAGCTGAAAAAGGTGTATATTTATGTTTTGAGGAAGTTTTCCAATTCCCGAATATTTTTGAGCCTGATCTGTCATTACATCATCATTTAGCGACATCAGTCTACAAGGTGCATGGTTTCTGCGCGTAGAAAATCATATATTCCTCTATGTTTTTAAGAAGGTACCACATAGAGTTCATAAATTTTTGCAATGGATCAGGACTGTGTAGTACATTTCATGAGGAGCACTGGAAAACGGACATGTGCCGTCCTGTATACATGGACAGCGCACGGTCTTAAAAATTCCATAATTAGCAACTTTTTAGAACCTAAATATACACTTTCTATAAAATATATTTAAATTTATAAAACTATCAAAAATCAGAAGGAAAAGTGCATGATAATTAGGTAGTCATTCTTTATCGAATTTGGTTTTTGCAGGTCAGAAGGAAGTGCATTCAAAAGCCGACATCCTGGCGAGTCCGAAATACTATAGGATTATACTGCATGCTAATCAGTATAACAACCCCACCTAAGTAATCCTTCTAAAACAAAAACGCATTCCGGAATTTTGGCCAACATTTAGTGAGATCGGTCACGCACTGTAGACGCATCACCACATCGTCTGGTCTACAATGGACACTGACCAAGATTTTATACCACAGGCAAAAATTAGGGGGGTTGGTCGCAACGTGAGCCTGTTCAGGGGCGTGCTACCACACTCTAAATGCTGGTATTTGTAATGGGTGCGTTTTGCCAATAACTTCTGTCGGACCACGATTTAGGCCCTCTGTTAATCCAGTGCAGCAACTGCGTGACCCTTTTTAAGGGGCAGGACTTGGCAAACAGTAGGTGGGCTAACTCATGAAATCTCAACAGAAATTCCGAAATGCGTTTCCGTTTCGAAAAGATTAGTTAAGTAGGGTTGTAAAACTAATCATCATGCAGCATTATTCTGTAATAATTTAGTTACTCCAGGACGTCGGCTTTCGGACGTACGTCTTTCCGACTGCATCCAAAAACCATACGCCGTAAAAAGTAACTACTTATGTAGCATGCATTTTTCTCATTTATTTTCTATGTCCCAAAAAATTTAGTCCTATTTCATGGAAATCATTCACAAAAATGTTCATTCTTCTGCTCATTCGGTAGAAAATTGTGTTCTCTTCCAATTTTATGCTCGAAAAAAGGGTATAACTCGGTTTTAAAAAAGTATCTAATCGTGAGATTTTTTAATACCGTGAAATGGCTCTTCATAAAATGTCATGTCTCTGCATTTACCAATGTGGCATGTAAAGATAGCAATGTATATCAAATCTTCTGCTTAATTTCAAGAACGCCATATAGTTTCCTCTTAATACGGTAGGGAAATGTATGGTTTTCCGTACGCAGAAATTATACGGTTTGTAGTTTGGGAACCCTGAATGCAAGTGTGACGGCAGGTCGGGCTCAAAATTATTCGGGAATTGGAAATGTTTTAAAAAACCAAATTATACCCTTCCTTCGAGTATATAATTGAAAGAAAACGTAGTTTTCTTCTGAATGAGTAAAAGAATGAATATTTTTATGCATGTTTTCCATTAAATATAATTGGATCTTTCAGGGCATCAAAATCAATGAAAAAATGCATGCTACGTAAGCAGTAATTTTTTACGGAGTATGGTTTACCGAAACGAAAACGCATTTCGGAATTTCTGTTGAGATTTTATGAGTTAGTCCACTTACTGTACATAGGCATAAGTCCAGGAGCTGCATTTGTCAAACCGAAATTTGCACTAAAACGGACTGCGTAATGTCATCTATCTCCCGAAGCTGGCTGTTGTAAGGGCGGCTTTGATCTCACAATGAGAAGGCGGCGTTACAGCCAGACTCTCAATCCGGAGAAGAAACATGTTGTCTCGTCAACTGGGAACCTTTCAAGCCACGACTCGTCACGCGTCGTGATTGAGTGATGCGTGCCAGATGCATGCACCAGCCGACGTTCCGAGCCTGTCTACAAACGGGTAATAAGATTGAGCCCAATGACTGACGCGGCGTTAAGCTCTACGTCATAATGCGGCCTCCATGGCATGGTGGTACACATAGATGCAGGTTTATTCGCTGAGCTATCTACCTGAGCTCACCCTCAACTCCGGTCTTCTTGACAATGTCTCGACACCGGACCCAGGTGGGGCAGGAAGAGCGAGTGCGGTAGATGAAGTACAAGTCTACTATCATTATAGGCTAATTCACGCACAAGTCACCGTCCCTGCTTCACGTTGCTGTGCAGCACAGGGTGGACATTGTCGACTACGAGAGTCGAACTGTCAGGCACAGTACCGGTGACTTGCATATGAATTATTTCACACTGAGACGGACGGGCGCGATACCGACCAGTCAAATTGTGCCGTCAGTTGGCAACCTTCCAAGCCACGGCCTTCCTCTCTCCCTCTCCTTTACTCCCTCTCTCTCTCCTCCCTCCCCCATGCACCAGTCGACTTTCCGAGCCTGTCTACAAACGGGTGATGAGATTGAGCCCAATGACTGACGCGGCCTTAAGCTCTACGTCTGAGAAATGCAACCACACGCATGTACGGCAGCAATCATGGACTCACGCGGTCTGCGGGCAGTCGGATTAACATGAGCAGTTCAAACAACCTATTTGGCACAGCGAAAGTGGGCACAGCTCGTCGTGAAGGTGGAAGAGGAGGGGGGGGGGGCGACGCGCTTTATTTTGAGACTCGGGGCCACGTTATGTCTCCGTATTTTCGTCCATAAACCGTTAGGCCGCGAGCACAGGTCGTTAGGTCACGAGTTTTTAACTTGTTCATAGTTGGTTGTTGTACCAGCACTCTAGCGCTGAACTGGTTCCTTTTTTCTGATGCCCACATATCTGCATCGACTAATGGGTGGAATACATCGTTAACCACAGACCGTCACATATCGACGAGCAACCTTTCATAGAAAATAATTGTTAGGAAAGTTCTCATCTGTTGCACTGGTGTTACCAACCATTCGTATATGAACCATCGAAGTCGTCTTTTTTACATTCGTCAAAAACGCGCGCCATAGAGGGAATCCCGAGAAAACGACGACCAGTTTATTTCAGTCGACTCGAGAAGACGGAATCTGACGGGCAACCTGGTTCTGGTGTAGAAGTTCGCTTTTGTTTTACACTCAGTCAAATTAAGTCACGATTTATAATTTGTGAAGCTTTTGCCTATTTTATCCTGTTACGCATCCTTGACTGCTAGTCCGCGATTGGTGGAAAAGACTCACAAGCCTAACCTGTTAGGGGTTAGAGTTAAGCCCTCTGTTACCACTGGTTCCGCATAGTTTGTTTGATGCGCTATTGAATCCGTCACAACTCGCCAGGAGTCGTAGTTCGAAAGATCTCTAACTGACGGGATAGCTTGGTCCTCTTGGAAGTACTTTGTAGTACCCTGGGGAAATAAGGAGTTAGGCTGCAATGGTCCCTTCATAATCTGGCCTCTATTGCTCTGCGGCGGATGAGAGATCGGAGTCCCCCTCCCCGCATCCTTGACTGCTAGTCTGGAATTGATGGAAAAGACTCAAAAGTCATGATCCCGACTTCCCTTTAATAGTCGTGTGTAAAACCTGTGGGATTCAAAGGAGAATATAAGGTTCTCAAAAGAGGCCGCTCTGAAATGGAATGCGACTACTGACTCATCGTACTCACGGCCTTCAGTCTTAAGGTAATCCTCTGAAGCATCCAGTTCGTGAGCTGATGTCTTCTGCACGTCTTCTTCCAAAGTACATTTACCTCTGAAATCTTTTAGTTCCTTTCATCTTCCTCCGGAAAACACATCTTAGTGTTAGTAGTAGTGAAAATGCGATTCCCGGGTGGCATATCGAAATAAGAGCAGGCGTTCACCGGGAGAGGTTTATTAGAGGTCTGACTTTTTGAGTAGTTGCTTCGTCTGCCCATCTTCTGAGACTGGGAAGTCATGCGCACAGCTCTCCTTGTATGGCGCCCTCTGTTTGATGCGAGGCCTGCCAATGGCGCCTGTGTGGCTACATCCGACCCGCATGTCACCGTGACCTGTCTCGCCCCCGCCCTCGTCGGCCGCGGGGATAGTTGACGACCCCGATGGTCCCGTGCCGTGACTATCCCCCGTTAAGGAGGTTCATAAAGTCGGATTGTGCTGTCCACCGACTGCTCTGTCAACCGTCACGTCAATTTGCCTCCCCCCTATCTGACACCATCAAAGACCATATCAGCTAGAAGTGACTGGCTTCTGAAATAGGGTGCACTTTGCTGGAATCAGTCCAACACCCTAGCATACCCACCATTGTTTTCCCCAAAATACTGTGCGACTGTCTATTTACTACTTAGGAAATAGGCGAAAAGAATTTACAGCAAAGCACTGTCAACTTGGTGAAGTATCCGCTATGCGCTATTGAATCCACCACAACTCGCCAGGAGTCGGGCTTCGAAAGGTCTCTAACTGACGGGATAGCTTGGTCCTCTTGGAAGTATTTTGGTATAGCCTGGGAAAATCAGGAGTTAGGCTGCAATGGTCCTTTTATTATGTGGCCTCTATTGCACTCCTGCGAATGTGACATCGGAGTCTCCCTCCCCCACGAAAGTCCGCTACACGTTGTGATGAAGTCGTGTGTGAAAAGTGTAGACGAGCTGTTTAACTTTGTTAAACACTTCAGTCTTCCTGGCAATGTCTTACTATAGTAACAAAGTCGACGAATAAGGTGAGAGTGAGGTAGATGCTGTGTAAGCCTACTTCGGTAAGGATCTGCTGAATGCCCCTAAAAACTATGGCACACAGAGAATGCCTACTGTACGTGTTTAAGTAGGTCGTCTCTTGTTCGATACTCTCCTAAACATAGAGTTTGCTCTCGTACGTTGCACAACCTGCTTCAATTAAAATAACCCAGGTTAAAGCTGCG
Source organism: Spirometra erinaceieuropaei (assembly GCA_902702965.1). Classification (NCBI taxonomy): domain Eukaryota; kingdom Metazoa; phylum Platyhelminthes; class Cestoda; order Diphyllobothriidea; family Diphyllobothriidae; genus Spirometra; species Spirometra erinaceieuropaei. The sequence goes on from CACRXP010000305.1 coordinate 379,805, forward strand.
GCTGTTGCGCCCACTTCATTGTGTACGCGGTGGACGTCGTCGTTCGCGACGGTTGACTAACAATGGCAGTCGAACTCACGTTTCCCTCATCTTTTATTCGAGCCACCCTCTCGGACATAGACCTTCTGACCACCAACAATCCCTTTCTTTCTCATAGGTAGCTCAAAGGTTTGCCGGCCTGTTGAGACGCAAACTTTGGGCCCTACTGGATGCCTACAGCACTGAGCGGAGCGCCCTCCGGCAGAGCCGCTGTCGCGCGGAGGAGGAGCAGCAACGTCAGTCCGCCCTCATTAGGAGCCTTCGGGAGAGTCTGCAGCTAAGTCAAAATCGTTTGAAGGAGGTGCAATCCTTGACGGTACAAATAATGCACTGTGCTGTCTAGAATACTTCCTTTTTCATATTGACCTAACTGTGGAAAAATCGACGCCTCGGTGGGATTCGAACTCATGACTGCAAGGGGAAGGCTTAAGTACAGCCAACGCTCTAACCACTTGATCAACGAGCCAAAGCATTTATGAATTACGTAAGCCTGGTAGTCATGTGGTTGATTATAGGTGAAGTACTTAGGAAATCCTGCTTGGCCAGTCAACTTACTGTATCAGATTTGGTGGATTCCAGACGTTGCAGTAGGTGGGGTGGGTAAATTGACCCCATTGTGATTAAACTCGCGTCGTCCGGCGGGGCTTCGTAGCTCAAGTAGTTAGAGCGTTGGCTGTACCAAAGCCTTCCTCTTACTGCGTAGGTTCGAATTCCATCGTGACGCCGAGTTTTTCACAACTGGGTCAATATGAATTATTCAAAGTCTGCCAAACCATCTACTTCCTTTTTTGTCTTCAGTTTAAACTACTGATTACTAGGGGGAACTATTCGGAGCAGTTTTTTCCCTCGCGCATTGTCGTCTCTGTATTTAAAACAAAACCATGTCACTTGAAGGAAACCGCCATATCAGTCACTCAAGCAGGATATCGCGAGAATGACCTCTGGTCGAAGAAAAGGACCTTTGGTTTTTCGATCGGGATACCGCGGATGCCGCCATCCAGCGGACCGTCGGACGTGTAGAACACGTCTACTATTCTATTACGACTTAATCGGGTAAATTCTGCTCTGCGGGGCAGGTAAACAATCAGATGCTGTACGCTCGTAAAAACATGCTGTAAGCGGAATGCTGCCACGGTAAGTGTTTAACGTTTTTGAATGTGGGAAGGCGCCGTTGGTCGGTGATGGTGCCGCCATCGCCGTCGCCACAAGGGCGACAAATGAATTCCAAAAGTCTCGTAGTTACCATTGAGGTGCTGCCTCGCCCATTAATCTTAATGTTTCATTTATTAAGCAACAACTGTCGGAGGCAAACTTCACACGTAGACTGCGATTTTTTTATTTCTTTATGCACAAACCACGCCTACCAGTCTATGAACTTTTTTGCACTTCGTCGTCTAAGTGAACGCAGGCTGATAAGAAAAGACCTTCATTTTAGATCGTGTAGCTTCACCATTGCGCCCATGAGCAGGAAATGCGGCATCAAGGCTTCTATCTTTCCCGCCTATCGTTGGAAATGTTAACTGACTGACGACCTACAAGTCGCTACAGTCTCCTACTGTCGCATATCTGGAACGAAGCGTTGTGTTACAGTTGGTTTGTGAACGCCTGCTAACCGTGGCTCTCGCAGCCTGGTGTGCTTTGGCTGTTTTCTGGCACTTGGTTCCCTGCCGGCAGATCCGTTTGCGCCCCTGCGAGCATGGCTGCCCAGTCATTCGCGTCCTTCTGACTTGTTGTGGTGCCGTTGTTGGTATGAATCCTGGTCAGATGTTTGTTGTTGACTAGGGGCTGTGGTGGTACGCCTATGTGCAGGTCCGGCCGTGCCAGTCACGGGCGCCCTCTCCCGCCCCCGTTCATCATGACTTTATCTTAATACCAGGTCCAGGTGGGGAGGGTAGAGTGCGGTAGATGCTGCGCAAGTCTATTCTCACCGTAAAATAACCCGCGCGCAAGTCACCGTGCCTGCTTCATCTTGCTGTGGAGCATCGTTGAGCACGATGATCGAACCGGCATGCTACGTCGTCCACTTTTCAGTCAGTCAGGTCAGGTTGAGTGAAGGGTGTGTAACGCCCCAGGGGAGTTGTCCAAGAGTCTGTCTTTTAGTTAGGCGTGGTCCAATAAGAGGTGTCTGGCAACAAGTCGCGACATAGACTATGCGATATGCATATTTTCAATTTCACGAGCGTTCTTGACGTTAAATTAGAGAAAGTCGGGCTCAAATGGTAGGAGTAGTGGTGGGGATTTGGTTACCTTAGGACCAGGGTCGCCAGGCCTGGGTTACGGTTTAGAATTGGGGTTGAGCTTAGGGTTGGTGTCTTTGGTTAAGAGTTAGGCCTATAGATAAGACTTTAAGGCCCCGGTTGAAGTTACGGTTACGTTAGAGTTTTGTTTAACGACCTAAGGGTTAGTTTGCCCATTACAGGCATGGTAACGGTCAGGGTGATGATTGTATCCAACCACAGATTTCACAGGGGGTTACATATCGTGCCCTCGTCCAAGTCAGTTCTAAACGAAGGGGTGACGAAGTACAGTTTGTAGTACAATTCCAATAATGAACATTTTTACCGACAAAGACGAGGACAATAAAGACATTCAATAGGAAAAACCAGGGATTTGAACTAGAATCAGTCATTGCCTATACCGGACCCCATGTCCCGTTGGTCACTTGTCTATTCTGATTACAGTGTGCGAAGAAAGCGATGACTTTAGAACTAAACACCAGCTAATTCTCATCTGTCTCAATGACTCTACGACAACTCCGTCGCACCCTGTCTGTTCAACAAACATTATTGTGGAACCAGATTTTTTGCAACCGCAGAGCGTGTAATCGAGTTTTAGTGGTTTGCGTTTTCCTGTGGTCCTCCAAAAATAGAACGGAGTCTGCAATGCTGAACTGCACAAGTTACTTTACGAACTTGCTTCTCAGGGTCGTTTCCGGAGCACTGCTCATTCGATTGCCTTTCATCTGACTTTTCCCCTGTGCGGTATCAACGCCGCGTGGGCGGAGATGTCATTGATTTTCTGATTGGCTAGGCACCGAAGAAAATGCTCGTCAGCATCAGTGTTGACCTTCGCCTCTTAACAATCATTGCTACCCTCGAGATGTACATCATCTCAATTCGAATTTCATTTTCAATGAGGACTGTTTGGAGGATGTGTCCCCCCCCTTATGAATTTGAGTATTGATCATTGCAGCCGACAGCATGCTAACTCCCGGAGCCCAGACGTAAAGCCCGATAGCCGATGACTTCGAGTTTGGACCCCGTGTTTTTTCCAGCTTATGCTGCCTGACTGCAATAAATAAACAACCGCGGCGAAAAATGGACGCCCGCGTTAGAAGGGCAAAGCCAGTACAAAAGCTCATTTCTGCATATGCGACTTACCCTAGTGCCAGCACATGTTCTTCCTAAAATCTCTCTCTCTGCAAAGGCATGCGGTAAAAATTTGCCGTCTATAATTTATTCGCCATCTTATGCAGTAGGAGGATTAACCCATGAAATGTTAACCGAAATTCTCAAATGCGTTTTCGACAAAAAAGATTACTTAAGTAGGGTTTTTAAATTAATCACCATGCAGCATAATTCTATAATAATTCAGTTACCTCGGGATGCTGGCTTTCGAACGAACATCTCTTCAACCGTATACAAAAACCACACTCTGCAAAAAATGGCTACTTAAGTAGCATGGAATTTTCTCATTGATTCTAGATGCCCTTAAAAATTCAATTATATTTAATGGAAAACTTGCATAAAAATATTCATTCTTTTTTTATTCAGTAGAAAATTACGTCTTTTAATTTCATACTCGATGGAGGGTTTTAATTCGCTTTTAAAAAAGTTTCTAATTATGAGATTTTTCAATACCGTGAAATGCCCGTCCATCAAATATCGTGTCTCTGCATTTACTTATGTTGCTTGTAAAGTTGACAATACGGCTGAAATTCACTGCTAACGTTTGTGAACCCTATATGGTCTCCTTTTAATGCCGTAGGGGAATCTATGGTTTTCCGTACGCAGCAAATATGTGGTTTGTGGCTTGTAAATCCTGAATGCAAGTGTAACGGCAGGTCGGGTAGAATATTATTCGGGAATCGCGAAAGTTTTTTGAAAACTGAATTATACCCTTCCTTCGAGTATAAAACTGGAAGACGTAATTTTCTACTGAGTGAGTAAAAGAATGAATATTTATATGCATGTTTTCCATGAAATATCATTGGATTTCTAGGGGCATCAAGAATCAGTGAGAAAAATCCGTGCTATTTATGTAGTCATTTTTTTACAGAGTGTGGTTTTTGCCCGCGACTGGAGAGATGTTCGTTCGAAAGCCAGCATCCTTAGGTAACTGAAGTATTATAGGATTAAGCTGCGCGATGACTAATTTAAAAGCCCTACTTAAATAATCTTTTCGCGTCGAAATAGCATTTCAGAATTCTGGTTAACATTTCATGAGATAGCCCACCTAGTGTACATTTGTACCTCAGCGCTATGTCAGGTGGACCTGAAGCAGAACCGGAGCCTCTGAGCTTCTTTCATCCTTCATCAAACAAACTCACCGCATTTAAAAACCAGTGTTCACCCACGCAGCCTGCCTGTACAGAAAAGACACTCCGGTGTGCCATACAAGACCCTGTCAGCAGTTACAGTTGGTGGCGTATCTCATGGAAAATTTGTATAAATTCAAGAAGGTGATTTCGATTCGCAAGGTTTACTTGTTAGTATTACATATTATATAGCATGGTTTTGAGATTTTTCAGTCACGCCATGATGCCGGCTTTTGAAGGCATGCCTTCCGGCTCTTGTAAAAATCACTATAGCTGAGAATGAGTACTTATTTGACATGATTTTTCCGTCGGTCTTTGGTTTTCGCATAAATTCAAAGTGCGTAATAGAGAGCATGCACGGAAAATTCTATTCTTTTTTTCTCTTTGTCACAACTTGAGCCTTCTTCAAATTTCCTACTCGAAGAAAATATACCTAGTAGTTTCGAAAGATTTTAGTTTGCAAATAATTTTGTTTCGTACCTGACTTTGCACTTGCATTCGCTGCTGCAGAACCACAAACTATGCACTTTCCGCTCGGGACATATAGTGCATTCCTCTATGCTGCTAAGATGTCTCAGGTAGACCACACTGTATACGTCACGAAGAGAATAAACGATAAGTTAGTATGATATTTTGACGGAAACTTAATGTTCTTGGGAAATCTTATAATTGAAATCTTACAACGGTAGGATGTGTAACCCCACCTCTTAACTAAAGTTAACCGTCTTATTATTGTTTATGAAAGGAACTATGCACAACTATTCCTGAAGAAATAAATAAGTCAGACGGACGCGTTTGACAACAGAAACCGTTCATAGATATTGAGGAAGCAGAGCCTTTGTGTTTTAACCCAGGCAAAGTAAATCAAAACTCATCCGGCGTTCCTGGCAGCAATGCGTAGTATGGTGAGTGCCGACATGGCACAAAGAGGTTTAACTACTCTTCCGGAAGAAATAAGTAAGTTACAGCGTTCGGGGTCGACAACGAAAGGCAATGCAAGTACATTAGGTGGCCAGGAAATTGAGCTCAGAAAAAGGGATTACGGGGAGGGGAAGCAAGAACATAATTGCTAAAAAGTCATACCGAAGACGAAGGTATAATTTATTACACAATGAGTACGTCAGAGGATAGCTTCATAAAAATTTTTACCTAAGTCATGGCCAGATTTGTAGACTGCTAGAAAAAGAATTTTTCAAAATACTTATTATTTAAGGAACTTTTTTCATCAAGTGCACATTTTGCTGGTGGTCGAAAAACATGCACTGAACAGTTGACATCCTGATATGACCAAAATATATTAAATTATACTACATGATATTCGATCTTACAGCACTTCCAATTTATAACCGAAATTGCATTTCAGGAGTCCGGTCAATGTTTCGTGAGATACTTCGTCGATTCTAGGTGCTTTCCTTTTTTTCAAGCAAGCCGAATTTTCAGACGACGGTCTGCCTTGGGCTTCTTTGATTTGTTTTTATTTCAAATCATCACAAACTACTTTATCCCTCACGGGGAGGTCATCCACGCATTGTAGGCACCCTGTCCTTTTGCTACCAATCTCGCGATAACTTTTTTCACTTTACCGAAAACGAAAGACGAAGAAGGACTCCGAGAATACGGCCCTGCTTGAGGCGACCCAGCGGCTGCAGGCCGAACTGGACTCCCAACGAACCCGTCTGCGGGTTCTCCTGCAAGAGAGACGTCTCTCTACCGCCCAACTGCAGACTCTCCGTGCAACTGTAGATGCCCTTCAGCTGGCATCACAGACAGCCGAGGAGGAGAAAAGAGCGCTGCAGAATTCTCTTAGTGTAAGCTAGCCTATCTTTATTCGCATGGAGCAATTAAGAAGACTGTTTGGCGAGTATACGCGTGCATTCGATGAATTCTCACCTGCCCTGTACGAGACACAAACTGAAGCGTGTGAGCGATAAGTTCAATCGATTGCGGTTCGTCTTTTCATACAAACGAGGTATGTGAATAGAGAGGGGAGGGGGGAGAGTGGAGGCAGCAAGTGATAGTGAGGGTTAGGTAGAGACGTGCCACAAGCGGGGGGAGTGAAGGGGACCGGGTTGCGGAGACATTTAATCGATCCTTGCCCACGACAGACGCGGAGCGTGCAAGAGGGTTCATCTGCGCGCACAGGACCGGCCTCTGTGGCCTGCTGGCAGTCGCCTCTGCTGTTGCTAGTAAGTGCTGACCAAATCGCTTGGGGATAGTTAGGTGGGGCCTCGTAACTTGCACGGAAGGCTTCGTTGGGATCCACACGATGCGCAGGACCAACCATGTGTGCGAGGATGGAGCTGGGTATGCTGTTAACTTTACCTTTCCTCAGCTATGCCGGCGGATGTTCTGGTATTCGTGTTCTCGTTATCCGCGTTCCGGTGTTTTGAGGCAGATTTTAAAAAGTGGTCGGACAGGGAGATTTGGATACCACGTTGTACAGGTGGCTTTGCGATAAGTTTCGGAAGAACATCTATTCTCGTGTCTTCCTTTCTACACTTATCCCCCCTGAAACTTCCGACAAAGCCGCCTGGAATATGCGGCGGTCCATATTCCTGTTTTCAACCGTTTAAATTTTACAGAAAACCGTCGACCGACCCCTGTTAAACGTACAAATTTAAGCGATTGTCATCAGACGTTTGCTTAAGTGTGTGAGTGCAGTTACATGTCAGAAAGAGTACAGTTCTTGTTTTTGACCTCGCTGCGAATCTAGTCACAATCTCCTGTACTTTTTCCGCCAGCTTTTGTGGCAGAATAATATGTTCATCTTACTTTTCTTACTTATACAAAACGCCTCATTGGATACAACGAAACTGGAAGGATTCAGGTTCATTCATTGCTTGTAGTGGACCAACTGTTTGGTGGCGCTCGACTTTCCAGACCGTCACTTCCGATTATCCGATTATCACTAATTAGCTGGCGAATACGGTATACTTCGTCGAGGTGGGATTATGATTTGTCATACTTGGATTTATGCATAAATGAACTAATTCTGCTTGGAATATTTGTAAAAGAGCTGAACAATTTCACCCCACAGACAGCATAGACATTCCTGATCATTGTACTGATGAGGTCTTTATTTTAACAAATGGACAAATTGATCTGACTGAATTTCCGCTGAGGCTAAGCCCATTTATTCCTTTTCACATTTCATATTGGGAAGTGAAGTGAGAAATTCACTTTCCGTGTTAAACGTACTGAAAGCAGACATAATCAGCCGTTTCGTCCAATAGTTTTGATGTAGCGTAAGTGTGGGAAATCCGCTAGTTCTCACGTTTTCACGCCTTCGATCAAAAAAATCAGCTTAGGACATCTAGCGGAAGGTGGACGCCAAGTTAGCCTAAACGAGGGATTTATAATAGTCCATCAAAAACAGCGTTCCAAATGGAGCCACGGCGACGGCGTATCCCGACCATGCCAGTAAAAGGTGTCATACAAAGAAGACCCAGCCGCCTGAACTCAGAAGATCTTGGTACAGGCTCATTGATTACCCAGGTCTTACACCCGCATTAACTATCCCCCGTGTTCACTGACCCTCGACCTATAGAGGTACACTCAAGCGTCACTCTAAAAGTCCATTCTCTTAATTGCCCTTCGTTACTGGCCTAGCCATCCAGCACGGAGGCTCGTATCCCTCCCCAGTCAACCTCAAACGTCCATCCACGACCAACGGGACAAAGCCATATAATCGGAGTGACCCTATGGCAGTCTGTTTATGGTAAATTATACGTTTATATCTGGCGAAAGACTCAGTTCTCACGTACAGCCTCTCTGTGCCGTCATACAAACGATGCACAGGCCAACCTTGCTGGGGAAGATCCTGATTTAGATATTATCAAAAAGTTCATCACCAAACTGTGCGGACGATTCGCGTGCTTCCTACTCCAGCTACTTTCTACAGAATGCATTTGCTGTTCGACTGCCCCCCCCCCCCGCTTAGTCTCGTAATCGGGAGTTGACCTGTGCATCTGTTATGACCCTGCCCGGTACTTGAAAGCACGTGGGAGCGTATGCGTACCGACCCTTGTCCCAAATACCAACGCGGCAGAGAAGGAGAACGCGACCGGCCACGAAAATGTGTATTAGGAAATTGCAAGTTAAAATTAACTAGATGTAACGCATATTTATAACGCCCTTCTGTGGTTCGCCGGCATTCGGCCCAATGCCCTTCGGGAAGAACATTCCAGACGAGCCGGTCGGTAATTCGAATATGCAGATCGATCAGACCCGAGGGGAAGAGCCAATGGAGAGGCGCCGCGATTAAGATGACAGCGCAGCAGAGAAAACGCACGTGGTCTCCAGTGATTGGCTGGTTCTTGTTTTTGCGAGTGTAGCCACTCTCAACAGGATCGTGACACTTCGATCACCGCAAGCGACGACTCCTAGCAACTGTCCCACAGAGGGGGAACGGTTTCAGTGGCCTGTACGTGAATCAGTTTATGGTGGGACAGACTTGCACAGCATCTGCCGCACTTTCTCTTCCCACATCCACCTTGGCCCGATGTTCAGACAGTGTCAAGGCAATCGGAAGTGGCCTTGGGGTCATAGAGCTTAGGTTTGGCGGATCCGTGATGGTGCTTGTTGGATCTCCACTTATGGGATTTTGTTGGAATCGTGCCTTTGTGCGCGGGATGCTTGGACGTAGTCAAGAAGGAAAGCCCCGAGTTCGTGATCTTGTGAAGTTTGTATGAGCGTCGTACATCCGCACAAACGAATCATCCCCATATTAAACTGATGTGCGCCGTAGTAATCAAACCTATAACAATGCCTAATTAACGCGCACGCTCTGCGTGACTGCCATCCGCTGTTATTCTGTGTCATCGGGCTCTAACCTTTCGCACGTAATCAGAAAAATAAAAACATACTACCTACTTTGTTAAAGTAGCGAGATTCGTGTAAATGTGGATAATCAACCGTCGCTGGAGTGGGTGGCTATAAGCCAATTCTGCCCACAGGCGCACGGCTGTCCAAAACAAAAACGACTGGCGTAATCTCGTCAGCCGCTCCAAATGAACTTACCCCCTGCGAGTCTCATTCTTCAGGCATCCATATGCACCTGGCCATAACTTACTCTGGAACTAAGGTGCGCCCACGATCTCAGCTGCTACGACAGTCTCTATTCCACCCCCACGTACCCTACGCTCTCTAGCCTTACTGATCCGGTAGACTGCGCTTAGTATTTCGTCTCCATCATGTCCGGTTCTTTCTTTCTATTGTTTCTCTATCTACAGCAATATATCGCTACTTCCGTTTCCCTATCAATCTCTCGGTAATGATATGCCTTCTGTGTTTAGCCAGATGCAATTATCTACCCAAATATTTTTTAGCTATATGTGCAACTGCGCCAACTTTTGCTTAGTTGACTTCCATGAAACGATGAGTTAGTAAATCGAGGCGCAAGTACAAACGCGCATATACCTCTGCACAGGTGCGTTATTCGTCAAAACTTCTGGCCTATTTGCAATGACAAGCGAGGCTACTGAGTTTGGGGTTGGCCTTTAAATATTCCTGGACATCATGCCGTTCTGACTGTCCCTGAGTAGTTGCCAGAAAAGCTGCTCTCCTTGTAGACCTCTGCTGTTTCGCCGGCTAGCAAATTCTCTTCCAAATGAGGGTCTGCGACAAACACACTCTCGAAGAAACCAAAAGTCGTCCTGTGCTGCAAATGTTTTGTGCTGTGGTATTTTATGTACAGTCCCAAAAAATCTGGACGAATCTTCTGATGCAATTCGTGTGTTTAACGGAAACACTGTTGTCCTGATGGTTTGCAAAACGTCTCCGTACTCCTAACCTATTTCTAGGTGCTCTAGTGTCAATGAGAATATTTCGGTGAGTGACCTCGCTGGTGGTAGGGGTCGCTCACCGATCGTTCTTAAGGAATTCAATCGTTCCGTAAGAACGATCCGTGAGCGGCTCCTACCACTTTATATTCCCGATCGAAAACCGACAGGGCAACGGGTTTGTGGTTCAGTGGTTAGAGGCGTGGACTTCTAACAAACAGGTCGCAAGTTCGAGCCTCGAGTGTGCCACACTTCAGGGTTGGGTATGACTGGCTGACGACGGCTAATAAGCCAGAAATGGCCATTCCAGTCTCCCTTGCCTTTGTCGGTAATATTATTCTGACCGCGGTGGTGCTAAACGAGCTCTCAAAGGACTAATTTGATGGCCGTTTTGTCTGCAAAGTATGCATCCAATAAAGGTAAACTGTGGGAAAGCATATTTTCAACCTCACGTCGCACTTTGCTGACATTCGAAGAATATTCGTCTGGGCCCGAGAACCAGCGGTGTGACCATGAGACGTAATGGACTCTGGGCTGTGCCGATCTGCTCGTGTATTAAGTCGTCTTTCCGTCTTACAGATTAATGAACCACAAAAAATCAAAAAAAGTGGCCGAAGTCCTCAAATGTGACTGTAGGTTGAAAGTGCCTGTGAGATGAAGGGACAGTGCAGATAGTCGCAGGGCTTCATATCAGCTGATTATACAGTGCGTGACCGATCTCATGAAATTTTGGCCTAAATTCTGGAATGCGTTTTCGATTAGTAAGAATTACCTATTTGGGGTTGTAATAGTAATTATCATACGACATAATCCCATCGTATTTCAGACTCGCCAAGGTGTCATTTCTTTAATGCATTCTTTTTTTGACATGCAGAAACCTCACTCGGTAAAAATGGCCACTTGAGTAGCATGCATTATTTGTAATGATTTTCAGTAGTCTTGCAAATTCGAATGCATTTTATAGAAAACATGCAAAAAAATATGGTTTTTACTTGGTTGGTATAAAATCACATTGTCTTTCTATCTCATACCCGAAAAAGTGTATACTTTGGTTTTATAAAGTTTCCAAATTCCCAAATATTTTTCAGCCTGATCGGCCATTAAATCAGCGTTTAGCAATTTGGGTCTACAAGGTGTATGCCTTCCGCGTAATGAAAATCTTACACTCCTCTATGGCTATAACAAGATGCTATATAGGGTTCATAAAATTCCGCAACGGATTCGGGCTACTTGTACATCCCATGAGGAGAATTGGTAAACGTACATGTGCGATGCTGTATATGCGGACACCACACGGTTTTAAAAACCTCATAATTAAAAACCCTTTAAAACCCAAATATGCACTTTCTTTGGGTATAAATACGAAGACAATGTGATTCTCTACCAAACGAATAAAAGAAAGCCCATTTTTGTGCATGTTTTCTACAAAATGCATTTGAATTTATAAGACCATCGAAAATACCTATGAAAAATGCATGCCACTTAAGTAGTCATTTTTTACGAAGTGTGGTTTCTGCAGGAGGTCAAAAGGAGTTCATTCAAAAGCCGACATCCTGACGAGTTCGAAATACTATAGGATTTTGCTGCATGATAATCAGTATTGCAACTTCACCTAAGTAATCCTTCCTAATCAAAAACGTATTTCAGAGTTTCAGCCAACAGTTCGATCACGCAGTGTATGTTGGCCTTCGCTTTTCGATTTTACGAACAAGGAAATTACTCCCCAAGAAATCCATGTTTTTCGATCGATTTTCGGCAATTTACCAGTCGTATCTGTCTTCTAGAGAATCGCGCCTCCCTGAAATCTACTTGTAAAATTCTGAAAATATTATATCCTCAAAAGCGGTTTTATTCTAGGATTCTTGAGGCACCTGATTCAATGAATATATAGCGCGATAACGCAAACATGGGAACTAAGTACACGGATTGTTTTCCAGAAGTTTATAACTTTGCTCCTGGAAACGTTCGAGGAATGCATCATGTTTAGTCATCAGAAGAAACGAAGGCAGGGAATGAGGAGTAAGTTGTAGGTGAGGGATTACGAGAATAACCCCAATGTTTTCATGTCCCGGCCGCTAGAGCTGATCGAGGGGGCATGATCATAGTTCAGAAATATTGCCGTCGCTAACGCTGCTGTCGTGCTAAACCTCTCCTTGAGATTTTTAATGAACCGCCATGATAGCCTCCTTTTAGAAAAAAAAACATTTATCCTCTCAGAAAGTCATTTTTCCCCACTTCAATTTAAGGCGACTCTCCCTCAACCTGGAACCATCTACGGTGTCCATAAAAAATATGCAGAACAGTCAGTATTAAATCTGCTTTTGAAGTTCCCAGAGTGGATGTAGTCAGAAAATGCATTGACCGTCTACATTGCAGGTCCAAGTGAAAAAATACGAAGGCCTACTGATGAATGTGTGTTTTGCAGTCTCTGACTGTGCCTTGGAGATATTCGTGCGCTCTCAGGACGGAAATGCCTTAGACGCCAGAGCACCTTCGACTCGCTGTTCCTCTGCTCTTTCCAGTATTGGTAAGATCATCTTCCCCGCTCTGCCAAATCCCCTGTCCTCAAGTACAAAGTGTAGTTACACTTCCTTCCTTTTCTACCTACCTCTACGTCCTCCAGATTCCGGTCGTGTATCTGAGAATGCAACCAAGTGCGCTGCCGGGCTTCTAAACCTCTCACAGGAGGCGGTGTCAGATCTCATCGCGCTGAGGCCAAGGCTGTCTGCTCTCGCCCCCAGTGGGCATCCCTGCCTCACCGACCGATGTACCGCGCAGGCAATTGTTGCTGCGCTTAAGTGGCCAAAGGCCTGTCAGGTCCGCCTGGAAAAAGTAAGCGTTTTGACCACTTAAGCTGGACGTTTCTTGTATGTTGCAACAAGCTGAATTTCGTAAGCAGGCTGGTCCGGGGAAAAATGTAGGCAACTGACCTGCTTGTTTTGTCCCTGACGTCTCTTTTTCGTCGGATGAGAAGCGGAACCTGTTTTAGGTTGGAAAATTGCAAGGGAGGGGGAACTTTTGTGGATTAGACGACTTCCGGAATAGAATAATTATGAACAACAGAAACAATCATAACTGACTAAACGCGTCAGACGTTTGGCTGTAATGACTTAAGTTGTCACCCAAACCAATCGCAATGATCTCAAACGGAGACAAGGACCGATGCTGCCTATGAGAGGAAGTCTTATCGAAACGTGTGATTAATGAGCAGCAAAGTGAGGAGATAGGCGGTTTCGGGATACTCAGTAGATAATCACTACTTAAGTAGCACGGAATTTTACCTATTGATTTTCGATGCCTTTGTAAATTCGGTTATATTTTATGGAAAACGTGCGCAAAAACATTCGTTGTTGCACGTATGTGTTAAAAAATAACATCCTCATATATTTAACTTGGAGCGAGAGTATTTATCAATTTTCAAAAGCTATTCGTTTCCTTAATAATTTTTTTCTCACCTATCTGTAAGCTTGCATTCAGGGTTTACAAACTACATCTTATATACATTGCGTCGAAAAGCTATAACACATTTCTCCACGCTGTTCGGAAGATGTCATATAGGACTCATAAAGTTGTGCATAAAGTTTTGCATGTTTTTCAAAAATATAGTGGAATTTATAAGAAAATCCAAATTTAATGCAAAAAAATCATACTACTCGGGTGGTCATTTTTAACAAGTGCTGTCTTAAGAAGCGGCCGGGAAAAGGCTAGTTCAGAGGCCTGCATTCTGTTTGACCCGAAATGTCTTAGATTTATCCCGCGCATTTATTAATATCACAACCCTATTTAACCAATCTTTTCGAATAGGAAACATATTTGAGAATGTTGGTTAACCTTTTTATTAAAGAGCACATTTGATGTATTTATGTCAAATATTTCGTCAAAATTAGTAAAGCAGCGAGTATTAAATGTTTCGCAGGAATTCATCCTGGGCGATATGGGCGCTTGCTGTTATCACAACGCATATTACGTGAACGCGTTTACGGTTTCGCACAAATGGAAGGGTTTTAAAGCTCAAATCAGTAAAAATCGGGAGATGGCACCCAAAAAAATCCGTTACCCAGAAACAATACCTTTAACAGTGAACTCAAACGCCTTCAGGCTATCTCAGCGGTTGCAGGCCTACTTTCACACATTACGTGGACATTCTGCGACGGCCTAGCATGAGCTGGCCGAACGAACATCGCAGGAGGTTACATGGACGATGGTCGCCGTTACCCAACCTTCCCCATCGTTATACACGTACACCTGAATATACGCCATACATTCACATTATTGTAGTTTATTACAAAACAAAAACACTTTTAAATAGGATACGTCTGCACAGCATGGGAACGGAAAAATTCCCAGGTATCTGTCAAAGACATAGTATTGAGGTCAAACCAAAGACGATACTGTACTTCGTCTGTGTGAGCCCACACAGCTTGACCACATACAGGGCCTCCCTTGTGGAGTTTCCTTTTCAGTCTACTCCAGTATGCCTCAATGGCATTGGCGTGCCGTCCGGTGTTAGGGTCCTTGAAGTTCTTTGAATGGTTAACAGAGAAATGTAGATAACCTTCTGAGGGAAGACGATTATACATCTTGTCCTCGTCCGTTACTACTATACTGCCTTTGGCGACCCATTTTGTAATAACGGAACGGAGAGCGGAAAATAATTACACAGTTCTAGACTGTTGGCTACTTGTTGGCGGGTTGTGAATATTCCGCAGTTATTCCGCAGTAGCTGATGCATTTCGGTTCAAATATCCATATGAACTTTCCGAAAAGGTCTGTTCCAAAGAATTTTCTCCAAGTTAGCCCATTTTTTCCCTCGGAAATTAATCAAGGCAAGGTAAAACTGGAGTACATATACCAGAAAAAAATACGGGGAAGGTTGGCGGACCCGTTGGTGAGCCTCGCGTCTGCGTCAGGCAGCGGCACAAGATCGGCGAACACGCTTGTCTGGGCTCGCGTGTTTACTGGTATATGAACTCCAGTTTCATCCTGCCTTGTATAGTAAAGAATCACATAGTTGTATACTACCGGTTGCCTGTTAGCAGTTTGTGAATATTTGGCGATTATTTCGAAGTGGCTGATGGATAGTAGCTTAGATATTTCTATCAAACTTCGGACCGTGCTAGAAAAGGTATGTTCTGAACAATTTACTCTAAGTCCGCGCATTAAGTTCCTCAGAAATTAAACATTGCAAGGCAAAACTGGAGTTCCCATGCCAGCAAACACACGGGGAAGGCTGGAGAACCCATTGATGAGCCGAACGCCTCGCGGCTGCATCAGGCAGCGGCGCAAGATCGGCGAACACGCGTGTCTGAACTTTTAACTGGTACCTGTGTTGTCGGTATGGTAAATAATGGCACAAATCAAGCACGGCGATTTGACGCTCCAAATATGCCGGCATTAGTAGTTCCTTTACTGTCGCACGTAACGGCCATTCCTGCGGTCTTTCCTGCTACTTCGTTACTCGTCTCCATTCTTCTAGTCATATTTAGTTTCATAATGATATTTTCCACCCAAATCGCAAAACATGCCGTCACAGTCATATCGAGGAAGGGAATAATCCTATATTGCATGATTTCCAAATAAGCTGTATTTCCAATGTAGAAACGCCTTAGATAGTAGCCAAGTGAGAAACGTTTTCGCTGAGATTCATAATGGTTTATTTCCTACACGCCGGATAAGTGTTAGACAACTGGTGACGTTATTCGGAGTCGGGGTTGTTTCTCTTCGTCAAATCAGCTATTGGAGAAATATGCTGAATGAAACTGCTGTTCAGAATATAAAAATGATTATCAATTAGAATTGTCGGACGTGAGTAGCAATAGTATGGGTGTTTGCCCCTGGCCCCAAACCTTCAGGAGAAGTCGACTTAAATGTATTAGGACTAATTGCGATGGAACGGTTGGTCCAAAGGGCAAGGGACCGTGAAGAAGAGTCAACAGAACAAAGAGTGTGAATGTGGCAAGCACCTACTCCCTATTTAGAAACTTCCAAATGTGACAGTGGGCAGTGCTCTGGTGATTGGAACCTTCGTCATTCGTGTGCTCTCTTCAGCCCTCACAGTTTCAGAGGCTCTGAAGGCCCCGAGAGCCCTGTTTTGTTAACATGCAGAACTGTGGCTTGCCTGATCGTCAGCGACTCTCGTCCCTCGACCACCCCTGTCTCTTGTGCGGGATGCTCTGGCGTTAAAACATCCGACAGAACCTTTTTCTTCGAATTTTGCTTGATGCTGTCTGGTGCCTTGTATCGCGCGAGCCAAGCCGTTCCATCTTTTTTGCTGGTAACCCCCTCATTTTTATGAATTTTTCAGTCACTAGTCTGTGATTATTGACTGAGTCCCGTTTTGTTGAATGTGAGCAAACGGCGCTCAAAATTCATCTGCTGTACCATTAAAATATCATTTTTTAATATTTGATGTCTACAGTTTTTTGACATGGTCAGCCAATATGTGACAGAGGATTCATTTTCTCACGAAAGCAATGTTACAGTGCACATAATTAAGTTTTATGGCATTGGTTAATAAAAAAAATTCGTTTGCCATTTTTCCTTTTTTTAACTCCACACTAGCACTCGTCGGGGGTATTTGCTTCACATCCCAAGGGCGAAAAATGGGAATCGAATTTCCGTTTCTCACCTGGCCTAAATCTAATGGCGACCGATTTTTTTTGAATTCTCAACCTCTCGCCATTCCTTATCTATTAGTTTTTCGTTTTTTTTAACTGAAAAGCTAAGAGTCCCCGTCCAACGGGTGGATGAAATCTCCTTTTTCCCCAGTTTGCGTATTTCACGACCTGATCAATTGCCCTAAACTGGTGACTTTGTTTTTAACTTTCCCGCCTGATCTTATGGATTGTCTTCGCAGCTTCCGGTGTCACTGTGAGCGTCTTAGCGAAATTATTTAAAGCCACTAATTCATATCTGTGACGTAAATCGTGTCCACTCAAACTGTAATGTTCACAAAATAAGCCCATTCGGAATAACTTATTCTTTTCCTATCGTGTAGAAAATGCATTGACGTACTACTGTGTATTTCATTCGTTTACTGCGCACGACTATTCTCCATGCTGCCTTTAAATAGAAAGTTCCGGTTTTTAAAGCAGAGCTTTGGGACCTGACATCTAAGCTGCTCATACAACTTGCTGTTCTGTTTTTAACTTGATAGCTTTCATATACGACTGCAAGTCATTCTTCATGGTGTATACGTCTTTTACTGACATATCGGGGTTTTTAGGCTACTTATTTTTTCATGAAATTAGTAAAGCAAGCTGCATTTTTAGGATTTGTAATTATTAAATGTTTTGAGGACTTAATGTTTTCAAACGGGAAGTTGGATATCATTTTCTGATGATGTGGATTGCGAAAATACGAATTTGCCGACATCCTGTAATGCCTCCATTATGCGACGCACTCGAACCGCATTTAAGGACTGCACGACAGTTTATGTAATTAAGCAGTACTTGCGGCTAATTTATCTCACTCGGCCTAGAGAATAGTCCGAGCGTAAGGTAATCCCTGGCATCTCGGTTTTTAGATGTGTGCTTAAGTGTACTTGTAACTCTTGTCTGTAGGCGTTCTAACATTTCCATCAAAAAATGTAGTAGGTAGACTAATTCATGAAATGTCAACCAAAATTCAGAAATGTATTTTCGTTTCAGAAAGATTAATTAAGTGGAGTTGTAAAAGCAATCATCTTGCAGCATAATTCTATAATAAATCAGTCACCTCAGAATTTCGGCTTTCAAATGGACCTCTTTTCTTCTGCATACAGAAACTATATTCTGCAAAAAATGACTACTAAATTAACATGCATTTTTGCAGTGATTTTTGATTCTCTCAAAAATGCAATTATCTTTCATAGAAAACATGTATACAAATATTCATTCCTGTGCTCATTGAGTAGAAATTACGTCTTCTTCCAATTTTATACTCAACATGGGGGCATAATTCAGTTTTAAAAAGTCTCTAATTATGTGATTTTTTGATACCGTGCATTGCCCGTTCATAAAACATCAGGCAAAAGAATGAATATTTTCATACATGTTTTTTATGAAACAATTGAACCTAACCAATGTGGCTTGTAAAGTTGGCAATATAGCTCAAATCCACTGTTACATTTTATGAGTACCATATAGTCTCCTCTTAATACCGTAGAGAAACGTATAATTTTCCGTACACGGAAAATACGCAGTCTGTAGTTTGGAAACCCTGAATGCAGGTGTAACGGCAAGTCGGGTTCAAAATTACTCGGGAATAAGAAAAGTTTTTTTAAAACTGATTTTTACCCTTCCTTGGAGTTTTAAATTGAAAGAGGATGTAATTTTTCGCCAAGTGAGTAAAAGGGTGAATATTTTTATGCATGTTCTCTATGAAATATAATTGAACTCATGGGGCATCGGAAATCAAAGAGAAAATTTGATGGTACATAAATAGACATTTTTTACAGAGTTTGAATTTTGAATTCAGCCGGAAAGAAGTTCATTCGAAAGCCGGCATCCTGAGGTAACTGAAATGTTCTAGACTTATGTTGCACGCTGTCTGGTTCACAACCCTACTTAATTAATCTTTTCGAAGCGAAAACGCATTTAGGAATTTTGGTTGACATTTCATGAGTTAATCCACCTATTGTGTCTAGGGTTTCGTATATTTTCCGAGTAACGTATAAAGGAGCAGTCATGTCCTTTTGGGCGGCGTACATGGTAGTTTATTTTTGAACCTTAAATATTAGGAGACCGTAACGCAAGTTTGAACAATCTAATATGTACACAAATTTTCGGAGAGAGGCCATTTTACATGGTAACATATGATTATTAAAAAATGGCGTTTTCAACTGTGTTCCAGGAAGTGCTTTCTTTCCGTCAAAAATAAACCCGGGAGTTATAATACCGAATTATCGATTGACTCATGGGCGTGTCCACATCACATGCTTGAGTGGGTTCTCCGTTTAAATTCTCCGTTTCCCGGTGTGCTGAAATATATTTTGATGACATCCTATGAATATGAGCTTGGTAACTCTGGTAAAGTAATAATTTGTGCTTGAAATCACACCCCAGAAACTTCGGTGGGCCCTCGTTCGTTACGTTACGTACTAGAAATACGCACTGCGTATTAGTCAGTTTCGTGAGAACGCAAACTTTGCGAAACTTCATTGCAATCGGTTACTTTTTTCTACCCACTGAGGCTGCTGTGACTTCACACGCTTACCTGTTCACCATTGTCTGCGTTGTTTAATTCGATATACTGTGTATGATGTCAGGATGTTGGTAACACGGTGAGAAGGATTTTGCATGAATCCAAGGGAACGATTTCTATGCGCTGTTCAACCCGCGCTGTCAGGCCGGATTTCGTTTGTCTTCGACGCATAAGCTTGGTGTTTGAATTACCGCATTTGCCAGCTTAATGCTTGTGAGCATTGACGTTTGAGCTTATGACATGCCGTTGTTTCTGGGGAAGTGACTCTATGAGTTTTTTTCTTTTTTAGAATGAATTATGCAGCCAGTACTTGGACGAATTTCGTTCAATTCTAGCCGCCCTACTGAAACTCGATCACTAGACGTTTCACTACCTCGTTCGGCGAAGCCAGCCTATGTTGGAGAGCACTTTACGTTTTTTGTTTACCAAAATACACTTTATACGAATGAACGCCTTTTACGCACTCCAATTTGATTAGTATCCGGCTTGATTGGATTGTTTATGCATCGCTTTGTTTCTATAATACTGCGATCTCAAGATGAAGTGCGCAAAACTCTAGTTTTTTGACAATGGACAACGGTACTGATAGTGCATCATGCGACATTTCTTGATGAGTTTGATATGCCATAGTGAAAATATCAGGTAAACAATGTCAAGAGTTCCAGTGCTTCGTGCTTCCCAAGTTACGTTCACGAATCAGATGATGCGTAGCTTGTGATTTTTCTCTTGCTTAGGCTGCCAGGATTATGACGTCCCGTAGTGATCGGAATGATTGCCTCTTTAAACGAAGGGGAACTAGGATAGCCTCATCCGAGATATTTGCCGTTTTCACACTAGAACTGCCTAAACAACGCTTACTCGGCTTCTGTTGGTTGTTTTATCGTTTAAAGCAGAATTTTTTAGCATCAAAACATTTGCAACTGCTTCTTAGCTGCTTACTGCTGTTTAATAAAAAGCAACGGGTGAACTGCATGTAAAACTTTGTTTTAAGTAGCTATAAAAGCACTTAAAATATAGTAAGAAAATATTTTGTGATCAAGCGGAGTGATCAGTTCCGTACAAGCCCATAATTCTGTATTTGGTCTTCAGGGAGGCTAATGTTTCAAACGTCCAAAATTGGCATGACGCACCACTCAAAACTGCGGTGTAGCACACATTTGGCGGTCCCAGGGTAGATATTTTAATCGAAGGGACGAAGTATTTTTTGCCTTGGCACACCAAATCATATGTTGTCTATGAGTCTGCATGGACTTATAGACTCAAGTGCCTTGGGTGAACACAAAGACAGTTGACAGCCAGGTCAGTGGAACATCTGCCCAAATGGTATTCAGAGTTGAAAACTAAAATTCCCTGCTCGACTTTTAGTGCGTTACTGTCGCTAGGAGACGACTGGCCAAAAGTCGGGAAGGCCCACCGGCATCGGGCCAAGGAAGGTAGACACGGCAACGGAAAACACGACCGTCAAAAGAACACACACCACAACGCACAGCAACACCATGCCAACGTAATCTCTCAAACTCAAAATAATTAAGTGGGTCAAAAGTACTGTGTCCATCAGGTACGGCTGCATAACCACATTTTACCCTTTTATCTATCGCGTCGCTAAACTCCATTCTTATGCATTCGACTATGTGTTCTAGGCTATGACTTCTTCCTTTCCATGTCCATTTTTCGGAAAAATTTGAACTATTATGCACCCAGGGCTGTGCATGTCCGTGTTTTGCGGCGGCGGGAGTCGATTGAAAAGCAGTTGCAAAACTTGCAGTGTCAGTAACTCCTGCTGCGTACGCCTGTTTTTAATTGATTTTTGTTCGCATGCAACCGCCCGCATGCTCTCTTACCGTACTCTGTTCCGACAAAATCAACGTACACCACGGTCAAGTGGCATCGAGTGTTCCAAATCAGTGCCGAAAGAGGGCAAAGTGACGGCTCAGTGCTTGTGTCAAACCAGTCAGTCCCACGGTAAATATCTAGCTATTTGTTGCCAGCAAGGATAGAAGCTCTAGAAGTTAGCGTTCTAGCCCCGCCTCCCCCCTGCATTGCAGGCAGGCCTTCCGACTACAACTATTTGTACCTCGTTTTTCTTCTATACGCCTGATCGAAACTCACCTGGCTGCCACAACAGCGAAGTAAACTGGCTCAATAAGTGGACGCAAGACTAGAAATTGCCATTCAGTTTGCGGTTAGGGACGGTTGAGTTTACTGTAGTAGTAGTAGTAGTAGTAGTAGTAGTAGTAGTAGTAGTAGTAGTAGTAGTAGTATTGATAGTAGGACTTAATGAGACCCCCAGAAATCTGCTTTGTTTTGGTCAAAATGCCCGCTCTCGGTGGGACAGAGACAACATGAGGGACTGTGGAATAACGTATGATTATGGGCAGCAGCGCATGGCTGAAAAGGATAAAGGAGACAGGAATAGCCACTTTTGGTAATGCTATTCTGCCCATTTTACGCGCCGCTGTGCGAATGCGGCACGACTTGAAAGAGAGTTCCACAGCACAGCGGAACGAGTGAGTTCCGTAAAGCAGTTGGTGTATTCCCCTCTACACTCGATTGCAACCGACAGGACAATGAGCCCCTGGCTCAATGATTAGGGCGTTCGACTCCTAACCAACAGGCTGTGAGTTCGACCTGCGGGGGTTGCAAACCTCGGCATTGGGTATGGCCGACTGATGGCGGCCAATAACCCAAAGGTGGACATTCCAGTCTCCCTTGTCTTGTCTACAATACTATTCTGCCTATATTACGCGCGGCCCCGGTGGAACTCGACAGAGAGAGAGAGAGATCCCCAAAGCACAATGGAACGTGTAAATTCCGTAATACAATCGGCGCACCATTCACGGATGATTGCCGAAATAAGTGCATAATGGTGTTTTGTTAGATTAAATAATGTAAGAGTCCTCAAAGAGTGAATTTTTATGAAATTGTTAAGACAGGCCCTAATTCAGATGACAAAAAGGCATGCTTTGCTAAGAGGGATGTTGGTGAGCACTGAAAATAATTTGAAGAAGAAGAAGAAGAATCGAGCACCGGAACAATTCGTTTATTATCCTGAGCTTTCAGACTCGTACAGGAGTCCTGTACGAGTCTGAAAGCTCAGGATAATAAACGAATTGTTCAGGTGCTCGATTCTTCTTCTTCTTCAAATATGTATACACCTGGAACTCGAAATTTCGCCTTCATTACTGAAAATAATCTCAGTAAAGTAGTCATAAAAGTGCCAATTTGAAAGCCCAACTTACGATAAACGCCTAACACGTGGGACCGCCGCTGATGATGGTCTCCAGAAAAGAAATTATATCGGTGCAATTCTCAGTTAAATCTGGACAGATTTTGCTGCGCAGAAATTTTCTTTAATAATTTAAACAAACTGCCCCCAAGCGATCATGGGCATTTAGGGCTCAAATCACTGTTGGATCAAAGGATATTTCCTCAAGTCGCAACGTATTCAAAAAGGCCCTTTTTCACCGACCGTATCCCTGAAATCGCGTTAACTCTCACGAAGGGTTGTGCCGTTTGGCAGTTCTATTTCACTACCAAAAACCTCTTTATCCCGCCTCTCTGAAATTGTAGGACCCATGCAATCAGCACGTTCAAGAAGACTGCGAACGGTATGCGAGTGATGCTCTGTGAAAAGGTTTCCTGGCTTCCGTTGTTTTCCCAATAGTGTGTGTGCGTTGCGTCTGATCTATGGGGTTATTACCTTAGGTCATACTCCCCTAGCGCGAGTAAAGTAAGGCTAATATTACTTCCTTCTTTGTTAGTAACTTGGAATACAAAAATTACGGCAGTAAACTAGACCACTGAACTTTCACCCACCCCCCCCCACAGTTGCGTGGCGCCTGTTTAAAGCCTACTATGCAGCAGAACGTTTGACTGTACGCCTCTGCCCATAAGCAGTCGGTCATCCTAGTTGTTAGCGCCTTTTTTCCAAAGCCGTTGCACGCCCAAGAACAGATTTATACATCATAGAGTGCCTGGAAGTTGCAGTAAGTTGTGACATCATAAAGGATAATTTAACTACTTTCTGCAGACTGTGCGAGCAAGTTGCATTACTCTCATATTAAATTACTTGTGCGTTAAGTCGAACGCGAGGGTTTGCTTTGAGCAAGTTCTGAAATCCCAGAGAAACAAAGCACACAAATGTGTTGTCACATGCGCGCTCTGTGTGGTGCATTTTACGTAAAATGAGGGGGGGGGGCGGCGAAAAGAGAACCTCACTGGATGTTTTCGCGACAGCAACTGCCAGAGAAGCCTGCTGCACTTAAAACGGGTTATTTCAGGTTCACTCTGAGTTTCATGGATTATTACGGTGCTACTAGGAGGTAGTTATTGCTATGCTAAAAAAATTAGCACATGATTTAGCGACTCTATCCAGGCTATACAGTAGACTGATTCAAAAAAACTGGCAAAAAAGAAGCGGAGTTTTAATCACAGATATCTGATTGGATAAGCGCATCTGCGAATCCAAAGTGTCGCTTCTAAGAACACCTGCGAGATAAGTGGACAAAGTTATTGGCCTAGATTTTGGACATCTCCTTGATTAAACTGTCTAAAGTCCAACTTTCTGCAAAGTTAGGGAGTCGATGGCACCTTGCCACAATTTATTTTCGATTACTCATCATCAGGCTTGTACATTTATATAAGGGAGGGCAAAGGTGCAAAAGTTAAACAGCCAATTAAAGTCAGTATGGGAAGAGAGAGAGAGTTGAGGGGCGTTCTGAGGTCGGGGGTCAGAGTCTAGTTATGCCCGGGGTTTAGGGAGGGAAAGAGGGAGGTGCCTGGCAATGAGCTGTCCCTGTTTCATCGCTGCAACGCGACGTGGCGGATGTACACCCCATATGCTGGGCTTGTCTTTGCTCAGGGGAGCACCGGCGCTTGTATAAACACTTTATGCAAGTATACGTTTTCAATTTTTTATCATCAGGCCAATGCACTTTATTGTACCCTCTCAGAGATGCACGTCTGCTTTCTTGGTTGCAATTGTTTGTGGCCGGGGTTTGAACTGGAAGAAATTGCCGGATCTTTGCCGATGGGGCTCTGCCAATGGTGGAGCCTTTGGTTATATTATAAGGTTTAAAATACAGATTGGTGGAGGCCGTGATGGTTAAACTCGGAAAATATACATAATGGACGGTCGTATCTTGTGGAACGTTGGCCGAAATACTACACTGTGTTTCCGACTGGAAAATATCGCTTATTTAGTGTTGTAATCTTAATTATCGTCGCGTCAGGATGCCGGCACTTGAACGGTTGTGTTTTCGGCTGCCCCCAGGGATGGGACTCTGTAAAAATTACTATTTAAGTAGTATAAACCTTCTCCTTGATTTTTGATACCCCTGTAAATTCAACTGTATCTTTTAAAAAACGCACAAAAGTATTCGTTCTTTCGCGCCTTTGGTAGTAAATTATACCTTCTTCGCATTTTACGCCTGAAGGAAGATTATCTTTTTTTAATTTTAACATAATTTTGAACCCGATCTGCCGTTCCACCTGCACATAGAGATTTAAAACTACGTGCTCTCTACAATCGCAAATTTCTTTTTGCTTTTAGGGAGATGTCACGAACGTGTGCCAAATTTTATACTTTACAAATAGCATTGACAAACCTGCCGACGCATGCTGTGCGAAAATACATTTCACGGTCATAAAAGATCTCAAAATTAGAAACTTCGTTAAAACCAAATGATGCTCATCTCTTAGGTATATTATTTCATGCAGATGTAATTTGCTACTGAATACGTACAAGAAAGGACATTTTTGTGTTCTTTTTTTCCCAAATTATAGTTGAGTTTGCAATGATGTCGAAAATCAGTAGGAAAAATGCAAACTACTCAGGTGGTCATATTTTACAGAGTGCAGCTTTTTCAGGCAGCCGGTAGAAGCCGGTATCCGATGGTATAAAAAGTCATTAAATGGTTCCAGTAGAAGACCAAAAACCGAACTAACTGTTGCAGACCGACTTGTTTTCTTTGGTCACAGGCGGCGACCACTTGGAACACCATTTCGGGCACCTTGTTTGCAGTAGATCAGTAAACCACAAGTGACCATATTAGTCGTCTGAGCTCATGTCGACAACATTCTGGCTGTCCCTCGCTAGCTTAGAGTCTCAAGTTCAGTCGTGATCGATTGCATTCAACCAGACAGTCGGGTTAAATCGATGGGCACCGCTGTCACTGGACTGTGAAGCGTAATATGCTTCGGAAAACACAGCAGCCAGAGAAATGGCTGCCTAAGACCTAGGAATGAAGTCTATCAGCAGGACTGAAAACCTAGTCTCTATCCGTCTGAATAGGACGTGCTTGGCTATTATTCGCATATTTAAATCTGCACGGTTAAGGCGAGTCATGTAAGCTGCATTGCTTCTGCTTATTTGCCTGGTCTACCAGCGCTGGTCAACAGTAAGGTGGTGAACCGATAGTGTGGTATCTTCTAACGTTAAAATATGCTACTAACTGCCTGTCGGCAGTTAATGAGTCTTACGCGGTTATCCCACTGTGGTTGATGGACTTCGGTCCAAATATTCATGTATCACATTTCTGGCTGCGCCCATAGACCCTTAGTATAAACAGGCCCGCTATAAGTTAGCTGTTGCTTTCTGTCGAAATTAGTAGGCAAAAATTTCCGAATTGGAGTATCTACCTGAAAGCACATGGGGAATGCTAGGGGAACTCACTAATGAGCTGAACTCCTCGCAGCTGCGCCATGCGGCGGCAGAATATCGGTGAAACACGCGTGTCTGGGGTTTCAGTTAGTACCTGTGCTGCTAATATTGTATCTTCTAACGTTAAAACAATTGCAGTTTGCCTTGTGAGGACTGAATATCGTCCTTGCAGGGAGACAATCTTCTTTTCACTACAGAGAGAGATGCTTCCTTAGATTCGACTCCTAGGGATTTCATCAAGCAACATATAAATCTAGGCAATAAGAATCCTTTGGAGTGAAGCATGAATATTGCATGTGATAATCAGTCTCCAACGAGAGTTTACCGAGCAACAGTAGGAAAAATGATTACTGACGATAAATCGAGAGAAATTACTTATTGTTTTGGGGTGTTTCTCGAAATTGACCGCCCCTTCCATCGTGTCATAATTCGCTCATTAAAACAACTGCATGTATCCTGACGTGTCCGTCTGTTACAGGATCCTTATCACTTCTATGAACCTACACTTCGCAAATAAAGTCAAGCCAATTCCTCTGTTCGCTAACTCTAGTCATTTTACGGTCGATCGGACGGGGGCTAACTGTCAAGGGCGCAGCGGCGCGAAATGTCTTCCAGCCGCATCAACACTGCCGACTGGCGAGATCACCGATAAGAGGTCAGTAATTTTGGAAGCTGTAGTCTGGTGGTGGGACACAGGCGCACGCCGAGTCCACCACTACAGGTTTCGTTCTGCGTCCTCCCTTTACCGAAAGGGCAACATCGCGTGGAGTATGCAATGCATGCTGCCTCTTCCTGTTAGACATCGTGTCACGTGCAAGTGACAAGTGACCGGTCAAGGTCACGGACGCGTGCTGTGACTTCCTATGTGCTGATTGGCCACCTTTCAGCCTATGACACATTCCCCCTACCACACATCAACCCTGCAGTGTCTCCTAAGGCGCTCCAATTGTGCCGTCTCCCGTGCTTACTACACGTCCTGCCTACAAAATCAGTCTTCCGTTTTGTATACATAACAGAGTAAATCGTGCAATTTAAGCGTGTGAGACTCCCCGTCGGATGCTCGCTTTTATTCAGTCAGCCCTTGTTACCAGTCGTCGTTTCAAGTTGCCTTTACAAGGGATAGTCTGTGCAAGAAACACGGTAGGAGGCTTGAGTCCGCGCTCTTTGGTTTGTCTGACTCTTCATGTGCTTAGCTAGTATTCGCAGTGGGGCTACCGATTTATGCCTGGGGGTTTCTGGTTGATCCCGGGTCTCCTCCTCCTCATCCGCCTCCTTCTAAGTGTATATACTCTAGGCCGGCTCTCTCACATCGAGTTTTTTGCGACCAAATATCTCAGTCTCGAACGTCGGGTTCCTATGGTAAATTCAGCTGCCCATCCATGCAATTCTCATTTAACTTTTTGACGAAGACGTCACTGAGCACTCAGCATCCTCGCTTTCGTGAAGTGACAGCGTAGAGTTCTTTTTATGATTCTGGCGGTTAAGAACACGAAAGCAAACCACCTCTGTAGTCTTTCTACTCAGGATATGGGACAGTGGAGTTGAAAATGTGTAACTGGCGCAAACAAAGGTGGTGAGACTGTTAGTCAGTCTCGATACAATCATGACCCTGGATGACTTAATGTCTGTAGACGGGTCTACGCTGTTTTGAAGGCAAGTGCTCTGGAAGTGAATCACGGGTCCACGCTCTGTACGTTTTGGCAGGCTTTTTGTCTGCAACTTTTGCAGTTCTCTGCTTCGGAAGACGTTTGTTTATTGTGCCTCTACGACCCTGGAGGTTTTTTCCTCATTTACGACGACACGTGAATACTCAAATGGTATTAGTACACTTCTGACATCATCTCAGTTGTTAGAACGGTGTGAAAATACTGGCTGTTTTCCGCAGGAATAGTTACGCCTATTCTAACAGTTTTGCTAAAATGATATCCTCATTCTGACGGTCAAATTATCTGCTGCACTAATTGTCTGCAAATTTTGCATAAAATTATTGCAGGTTTGATGCTGCGAAGTGTCTAATGCAAATATATTGTGTATTTTTTCTGATTGATTTCTTTTTACGATCCCAGCCTCTTGCTCAAGACGCGTGCAACGCCGTTATACGCCTGAGGCAGGGCTTGCATACCTTTAGATTTGAAAACATGTCTCAGCTATTGTGGATGGGAAGCATCGGCGTGGAGTAAGTCCACCCTGGACTAGCAGAAACACATGGAAACCTCAGAAGCCGTTTAATAATGCCTAGATCTACGGAGAAAGGCGCACAGGTTCACAACCATTTGTAAGTTGCACAGTTGCACAATTGATACGGTTTGCCCTTTCATAAGTGAAACAGCTGTCTGCGTCTGATCTCTCAGTGAGCTGCCTACGTATTATATGTGGTATGTATTCTCCGGCGGAACGATCGTTGTCGGCAGTAGCAAGCTGGCGGACAGACAGAATTGGATCGTGCTAGATGCTGACCACAACAGTGATGGCCACAGGCTTCCTAGGTATATTTGTGCATGCGGTGAGTGATCGATCTCATGAAATGTTGGCCGAAATTCTGAAATTCTGCGTTTTCAATTAAAAAAGGATTACCTAGGTAAGATTTTAAAATTAATAAGCATGCGGCATAATCCAATACTATTTCGGACTCACTAGGATGTTGGCATTCGAATGCACTTCTTTCCGACCCACCGTAGAAGCCGCACTCGGTAAAAAATGACTACTGAAGTAGCGTACATTTTTCATCCCGATTTTCGATGGTCTTATGAAATCAAATATATATTATAGAAATCCTGCCTAAAATAGGCTTTCTTTTACCTGTCTGCTAGAAAATTACGTTGTCCTCACATTCTATACCCAGAGGAAGGGTGTCTTCTGGTTTTAACAGAATTTCTAATTATGAGATTCGCTGCGACTGCATTGTCCAGTCATACAGCATCGTGCCTGGCTCTTCATGAAATGTACAACACAGCCCGCATCCATTTCGAAATTTTATGAACTCTGTATAGTGTCTTCTTAAAGGCATGGAGAAATATGTGATTTTCCTTACGCGGAAAACGTACACTTTGTAGACGTAAATCGCTAAACGCTAATGCAACGGCTGATCAGGCTTAAAATTATTCGGGAATTAGGAAACCTTTTCGAAAAATAAATAAGCAAATTTTTGCGTGTAAAATATAAAGACAACATGATTTTCTGCCAGATGAGTAAGAGAAAGCATATTTTAAGCATGTTCTCTATAAAATATACTCGAATTTATAAGGCCATCGAAAATCAACACGAAAAGACATGCTAATTTTGTAGTCATTTTTTACCGAATGCAATTTTCACGGAAGAACGAAAAGAAGTGCATTCAAAATCTGGCATCCTAATGAGTCCGAAATATTGTAGGGTTGTGCCGCATGATAAGCAATATATGAAGCCTACCTAAGTAATCCTTCCATATCGAAGATTCATTTCAGAATTTCGGTCACAGCTTCATGAGATCGGTCACTCACTGTACAGTCTGCCATGCTGCCTATGCAAGTGCTGTCCGCAAATTCACCTTCAACGGTTTAGTTAGTGGACGACAAGGTGGATTAAATTCTGTACTAACAGAATACTACGTCAATAACGATATTCAGAGAGGAAATCGATTAAGATAGTTGCGATTTGCAGCTCATTTGAAATCCAAAATATCGCTGACTCTCGGGCGTATGCATCTGTTTTGTTAGAATTTAAGGGAGGAGGAGGTAGGGTAGCTATGTCCATGGAACCATTCGTATGTGTATCTTGAGTGCTCTCCGGAGTACCAACCTTCATATTAATTATGTGGGATTCCAACTACTACTTTACTTGTCTATTTACACAATTTGTCAGGAGCTATTTGAGTCATGGTTCTCCGCGCTTCCGTAGACTTAACAAGCTCAATGACCTATTCTGTGCTGCTGTTTATCCCCAGAAAAGTAATTAGACACGCGGAGAAACCGCGGGCGACCAACAGTTCCGGCGACAGTATGCCAAACTGCCGAGCAATCGTCGCGTCGAGAATCAACAACAGTGATGAAATGACGGTAAGCAACGACTCGGATACGGACCGCTAAACCACCATAGCACCAACTACGATTCTCAGCGATGAACTCGAGCCCTGCTAATAATTGTAGCTTTGTGGTTGTCGGGCAGCTGTCTCCTACAAGTATCTACGACCGTCTATGACGATGGGCTCGAGCGATAGTCCGAAACGTCAGGCCAATAAACTTTTTGTTCCAGCGAAAGCACCTTCGTCAGAAGTTAGCTTCTGTCTTCCTTAAAGCAGGATCCTCAAGGCGAACTGCGTAAATTAACCGATCTTTGGGTGTAATTGTCGCTTTAGCCCTTGGGAGTTATCGGACAGTAAACACTCTTAGAAGCCGCTCGATATTTCCGTTGTTACCTTCTGATATTATGTTGATCAACAAATTCTGGCGGAACTAACTCAATTTTTAGTAGTTGACGGTGGCTAGAAACCTTGTTTATGAACAACAAACCATCTCGCCCGGGAAAATTCCTACATTACAACGAAATGTCTGTTGGCAAGAATATGTTTTCAGCAACTCATCATCAGGCCAATGCATATACATGGATAATGATCTTTTTCGACCAACCTCGTCCACAATTAGGAAGATCATTATCCACGTAAATGTATTGCACTGAGGATGATTTACTGAAAACATATGCTTGCCAACTGACTCTTAAATCATCTGTTGTTTGAGTTCCAAGGGACTGCATTTTGCTATTAGTGTAAATAATTTTGCATGTGGAGTTGACCTATTGGGTAGTTTAATACGAACATTTACTCAAGCTACGGTGTTACACATTTCTATCACGGAATGGGCAACAATCGGGAGAAGGCACCCAAATGTCCGTTGCCTAGAAATAATGCCTGCTATACCTCTTTGAGTAGGTTATGGCCCTACATATTTGTTGCTTCATCCGAGCTCAATTTTATCTTATCTGCAGTGCACATGTTGCCTCACTTAGATTACCATAGTCTCCAACAGTTGAGATGCCACCTCTGCAAACCGAGTCATGGTTAATCAACCTTGACCTAGGTTCACACGGCTGAAGAGTAACAGCAGTAGTGGGTTTGCGGCTAAATCTACACTTGCCTACCTTAAGAGAGTTGAGAAACGATCGCCGTAGACCAGTCCTACGTTAAACAACCTTAATATAAGTTTCCACTGCTGACAAGAGACCGCAGTAGTCCCTATGCGGATTATTCTATAGTAGCTTACCTACGTACAATTGCAATACGATCGCCGTTCATCGAGCACTTGGAGTATCAATTTTACCATTTCTTCCAGAGGTCAGGAGCTACCGCAGTCGCCAATGTGCGGCTCAGTCAATGGCTGCATAGCTTAGGACAATTGCGATAAGATCGCTTCTTTGGCCAGCAGTATTTTTGGGTGCCCTCTCCCAATTGTTACCACGGAATGTTTATTCGTTTGAATCAGTCATTTTGAATTAAACTCTCCTAATGCGTATGGATGTAGGCGTATCAGTCTTGTTGCGCCTAGTGTGACCAAACTGCGTTTCGAAGAAGAGAGTCGCGTGTAGGGCAATTAACCGACATTTGTCTAACTAGAGGCTTTTTTTACATTTAGTTCAGTCGAAAGAAGGCAGCTAATCAAAAATACTGTCTCACGCTGCGTCACCACCCTTTTCTGTTAGGTAACCACTGCTTTCAAGCGCCAATCGAATTTCGGCAAGGAGGTCTGCATGCCGGTGTCTTGAAGGAGGTTTTTATAATAATACTAATAGGGTCGCTGCGTTGCGAATGGATAAGGATAAAGTATTGCGCAAATTACAGCAGAGAGACGAAATTGAACAGAAGTAAACACGAGGATGATTTTATTCTTTCATTCTTCAAAGGACATCGTTTTGGCCGTACATCGAGGCGTCTAGAAAAGAGGGTACGCGAACGCATACCCGCCTAAGTAGGTAAAGGGAAAAGTTGATCTATTTAAAGTCCAATTCTTGCGCATCCAATTGATACGAACCACCTCGTCGACGCCAAAGAAGCCTTCCAAGTTATCTGCCGGGTACCCGCACACTACTCTAAAGCCCTACACAAACGGGTGCTAGCAACAGCCGAAGCGGTGACCATTCGATTAGCGAATCCAGTGCTGTGTCCTTAGAAGACGCTGACACGGGGAGTCTGTCTTCTTTGGCCGACTCCAGGTGGTGATCACACGCAGGCCCGACGCCCGGAGAAGTCACACACAATCACACACACACACACTCTCCGAGTTTGACATACGGAAAGCCCCGGCACCTTGTCCGAACCCCTCCCCGTCCTGCACCCCCGGCTCTTAAGTTTTCAACATGCTGACTCCGTCATGCAGACGGCGTGGAAACGACGATTATGTCTAACGCTGACCCCCAGACACATAAGTCCTGTCCATAGCTCATAAATTCATTCTCCGTGTACCCGTGGTGGCCTGATGGTGAATTACCGAAAACATGTGTTTCTCAGAAGAATTTTCAACATTTTCAGTGGGAAAAGTAACGATGAGTACTTCAACAGTTTTGGTTGTAAAAATGTAAATCCCCTTGGCTTGAGGCTGCATAGTACAATAATGATCTTATTGAGAGCAAAAGATATGATGAACAACCTATTTTAATTCCATGCGGCCTCAAGGTGTTTCGCCACTCCGATCTTCTTGTAAGACACGTTTACCTGCCTCCCCATAATGTCTCCATAAGCTTCCTAGAGAGGCGATGACAACTTCCAATTGCTGCCATTCTTTGATGGCTTGAATGATACCGCGTCTAAAGTTTTCACACATGACTATTTAAATGAAACCTTCAAGCTAACCGACCTTCACCATCACCACCACCACTGAGAGTGCAGTCGTCGCTACTGACGGTGCCCCTCAACTGGGTGATAGCAGGGATGGTGACTTACGCGAGAATTATTTTATACTGGCCACAGACTTGCGCTGCATCTACAGCACACCCCGCCTTGCACATCTAGACCCATTGTCAATACAGAGTCAAGAAAACCGGAGGCACAGGTGGCTAAAATGGCGGGAACTCGCACCTAACCGTATCACCACACCCTCTCGTCTGGAATGCACACTGGTCAGGACTTTATTGCGACAAGAAAGAAGGGGGTCTAATTTTGCATGTCGTGCGCCTGCAGCTGGGTCTGTTGCCACATCCCCAATGTTGGCATTTATTATGGGTGTGCATTCCCGAAACACCCACTGGATTTCTATCTAACCCCTGTGTTAATCCAGCACAGTAGACTCCTGGCCTGTTTTAGGGGTACAACACCGTAGGAAGGACAAAGAAGTGTTGCAGAGTAAGCCTTCATTTACAGTAGGGGGGTCAAATCATGAAATATCAACTAAATTCCGAAATGTGTTCTCGTTTCGAAAGACTTAATTAAATAGCGTTGTCAAACTGGTCAGCTTGTAGCATAATTCTATAATATTTCCGATACCTCAGGATGCTGGCTTTCGAACGAACTTCCTTCCAACTGCCTGCAAAACCTACACTCTGCAAAAAATGACTACTAACGTAGATAGAATTTTTCTCATCGATTTTCGATGCCCTTAAAAGTCCAATTATATTTCATGGAAAACATGCATAAAATATTCATTCTTTTGCTCATTCGGTAGATAATTACGTCTTCTTCTAATTTTATACTCGAAGGAGGGACATAATTCGGTTTTGAAACGTTTTTAATTGTAGAACTTTTAAATACCGTGAAATGGCCGTTCATAAATCGTCATGTCTCTGCATTTTTTAATGTGGCTTGTAAAGCTAACAATACGGATAAAATCTACTGTTAAAGTTTATGAAACCTTTGTGGTCCCTTTATTACCGTAGAAAAATATGTGGTTTTCCGTACGCGGAAAATATATGACTTGTAGTTTTGGAACCCTGAATGCAAGTGTAACTGCAGGTTGGGTTCAAAATTATTCGGGAATTGGAAAGTTTTCGAAAATCGAATAATACCCTTCTTTCGAGCACGATATTGGAAAAAGATGTAATTCTCTACAGAATGAGCAAAAGAATTATTATTTTATGCATATTTTCCATGAAATTTGATTGAACTTTTAGGCGCACCGAAAATCTATGAGAAAAATTCACGCTACATATGAAGTCGTTATTTACAGACCGAAATTTG
The DNA here is from genome assembly GCA_902702965.1 of Spirometra erinaceieuropaei. Lineage (NCBI taxonomy): Eukaryota > Metazoa > Platyhelminthes > Cestoda > Diphyllobothriidea > Diphyllobothriidae > Spirometra > Spirometra erinaceieuropaei. The sequence goes on from CACRXP010000305.1 coordinate 414,142, forward strand.
TGCATGCGGCCGGATGGAAGTTCATTCGAAAGCCGGCATCCTGATGCAACTGGAAAATTATAGAATTATGTTGCAGGTTGAGTAGTTTTACAACCTTACTTAATTAATCTTTTCAAAACGAAGACGCATTTCGGAATTTTGGTTGATATCGCATGAGTTAGCCCACCTACTGTAATACATACAAAGCGGTATATCGACCAGGAAATTTCACTTTTCGATTTCAGTCTGGGACTTCGCATAGCGTTCTGGGACAGCGTATCTTCTAACGAATGCCAGTGGGCTTAACCCTGTAGAAAAGGTACATTTTCTCGGAAACAGTGATCATTATACAAAATGGCATCCGTGGAATCAGAACGGGATAGCGTATTGACAACCAAAACCCACACCAGTAAGTTTTATAGGCCATTGGAAAACACGAAACATCCGGATCCTTTACGAAGAATGAGCTGCATGAAGTATTTATCATTCTCTACTCTGCACTCATTTACGTCTGCCGATCTGCAAAGCGTAATATCGTCCGAAACTTTCATACTTTTTAGCTATTAAGAGATTTTTTCACTTATTAGATCTTCCGGAAGGTAATGCCGTTTTTGTAGGCTTACACTTGAATGCTATTTAATAAGTCTTTATGGCTTCTGCATTTGAACCACGCGCCTTTTTAAATCATTCAGGTCTTGATTTGTAGATTTTGATGCAAATTTTTGCCTTTTAATTGGGCCTAACAGAATGAGGGACATAAATCCGAGAACATTCACGTTCGCTAGTGTATCCTGTGCGGATTTCACGGGGTAAACAGCGCAATAGCAACCCCCACAGCAATTTTTGACGATTGTCCAGGTCCTTATTTGTCTTCGTGTTCCACATTGGTTCACAGACTTTCGATCGGGCGATTTCGATCAGTCCGATGTCCATCGTCAGGAAAGACCAGTGGAACTGGATAGTTGCCTTTTGAGCATACCCAATGACGCAGATCACCGTGATATCGACGAGGAGTATTCATGGAAACTAAATTTATCGTGATCTTCTATTCAAAAGCACCTTTGACGGACAGGGAGCGTTAGGAGACAAGGAGTATGAGTACCGCGCCAACTTCCGATGGAAAACAAACTCCGACCTTCCATAATCCGCGATTTTTTGGTAAGCATACAGACTAACGAACCATTTCTTTATCCAATTGTCACTGAAAATAAGAAATAGACTTCTTACGTCAACAATCAGAGCAAATACTAATGACATTTTTCAGGTCAGACACCGGTTGCTACGTCGAAGTCAAGATCAAGCCCTAATGAAGTTTAGTTATTTATTTTAGTGGTTCATGGTATCCATACTTCACTTTAAGTTACTGAAACAGGGTAGGGACGCAACAGCAGATCTCTACTCTCAACAAGTGGGACGCTTGAGCAGAACTCTTGCGCCAATCAATAGAAAAATTGTCATTCTACTGCCCGACAACGCAAGATGGCATTCGGCACGACAGACTCAGAACAAGGTTCGAGATTTTGGGTTAGAACGCCTGCCCACCCACTCTATTCATTTTATCTCGTCCCAACTGACCATCATTTGCTCAGTGATTGATAAGGATAGAGATTACATAACTAGTTGAACAATAAAACGACATTCACTTCTGGTATCTCTAAAAATTTTGGATTGCTTATTTACAAGGTGTCACCTTTGCCCTTTTTTACGTTGGACGATGCCTTTCTGACCTAGGTTGATAGGACAAGCATATCAGTCTCTCGACATTTCGAGTCCATCATTAGAGACAGCATGAAGAAAGAGTATTTGGCGCATAAGGACGTTCATTGCATGTCGTTGTCTTGTGACCGCATGCCTACCAAAATTAGCAACTCTGACAGCTACTGGAGACAGTCGTATTTGGTGAAGTAATGACTGGATGACCGTAATCGAGTCAGTAATTAGACCAGCACTACATTTACTGACACTTCCATTTTGTTTTACCCTCACGTGAAGCAGTGTCCGATAGCGCGGGACAAATTACTTCGTCTAGCCGAAGTCTTAGCACTGAGTATGGAGATGAGAGGTCGTTACGCCTGCCGATGAACTGCGGGGCTAAGAATCATGACCAAAGTAGTTTCAGACTCACGCGGTCGTCGCTCCTCGTCAGGACTCTGAGCTCGTCGAACCGAACCCGAAAGTGTGATCGGAGCTCGTTTAATGAGCCAAAACGTACAAATTATCGTGACACCACCTCATTGTCGCCTGGCATAAACTACTGAGCTTGTTTTGATAGTCGCCCTTTGGTCCAACAGCATCCCTTTTTCTGCAGCTGGGGCGTGTGAATATCAACAGGTTCTGAGTCTGCGGCAGTGTATGAGGGTGTTACATTAACCTTTTTTTGTTTTTTTAAAAAGAAGTTTGTTTTGCGCGTATAATTCAAATACTTTTTTGAGGTGGCTCACTGCCGCCAATTATTTGGAAGAACACCCAAAATGTGGGTGGCTTGCTCGCTTTGCACCCACCGTTGTTTCACAAAAAACGACAAATGTGAGATTTCGACCGCCGTGAGCAACGATGTCTACCGTGTGCTCCACTACAGGGGGAGATCAGGGGCGGTGAGTAGCGCATGAACTGGTAATAAAGTGGCAGTAGACTTGCACCGCATCTACCGCACTTTATCCTGCCTAAACCCACCTGGACCCGGTGTCAAGACAGAGTCAAGAAGATCGGAGGCGGGAGAGGGCGCAGGGGACTGGCACGAGGTAAACCCGCACCTAGGTGTGCCACCACACCCCCCCCCCCTCTCTGGTCCACAACGCACATTTATCAAGAGTTTACACAAACAAAACTGAGGGCACCATGGAGTGCAATTGACGCGTAGCAGCCCGCATCCTAGACGTGTCATCACACCCCCAAATGTTAGCATTTGTTATGGACGTACATTCTCGATAACGCCTGTCGGGCTCCGATGTAGACCCTGTGCGGATACCGCAACTCTTCCGCGTGCCCCGTTTTAAGGGCACGAAATAACTGAGGCATAACAGTCGAGCGAGCATGAGCTTTAGGTGGGCAGTTTTCTGCAATCCACCCTCACCGAATACACACGACCAGAATTCACGAGAAATTACCACAAAATAGCGCATCAATAGCGTTACAGACAACTGCTTTATTGCGTAAATTTCATGGTTGAAACAGAAAAAAAATCAGTAGATACCGTCTTCTGTCGACTTTACATGTTAGCATAGTCTAACCTGACAGACACTCTAATAAGAAAGCTACTAAAATCTCCTGTGAAGAAACAGCCTAACGAGTGCTTGTCAGTCTGAATAGGCTAAGGTTGCGCCGTATTGTGGATACGGCTTAGTAAGCGTTTTAATAAATCAAAGACGGTTCAGGCATAAACAAGGCACAGCTGTCAGTGCGACGGATAAACAAATTGAGCCTCTTGCCATCTGAAATTAACAGGTTGACGTTTTGAACGGATAGGTAGACTGTCCGCTGGAAGGTTTATACTGAATAAAAAATCAAGCAAAACTTGGAGCTGATGAATCAATCTGAAAAGATATGTGTCTTTGGCAACTTTATGTCGGATCAATAGGTTGTTCTGATGAGTCCACATACTTGTTCTCTTCTATGTCTTCAGCCAAAGGAAAATATCAAAATATCGTTAATATTAAATCGTGAATCAGCCAAATAGCCCGGCTGTTTGCTGCCGCCGAGATCGGTACCTTTTTCAAGACCCTTCTTTTGGGTAATTTCCAACTTTCTAAATTCAAATAGAGAATTTTTGTTAGAAAGTAGTTCTCAAATACTTGTTTGGTTTGAAGCAGATATGAACAAATCATAGAGGTTTTCGCAGTAGAGTTGATAACTTAAATAAGGCTCTTATTCCAATTCCCCGCTTAAACCAGTTTATCCACATCCCCTGTTTTGATTATTAGATAACTACCAACCTCAGAGGAAGAAAAAGGAGATTTAAGCCCTTTCATTTTGTAGTTGCACGAAGAACGACAAAGCGCAAAAGCCCTTTTGGTTTGCGAGGATCAGGTGAAATTCACCACGACCTGTGTGTCCACAAAATCGCAGTCGAAGCGAAAATTTAAAAGCATTTATCGTTTTGCGACTCCCAAATACCAAACTCCTGGGTTCCTTTGACCGAGCTAAAAAAAAGTGAATTTTCAACTTAACCTTATACTCTGGTTATATCAAAAAGGCTTTTTAACATTCAGGACGGTGATACAGCGTTTGAAAAGAAAATGAAGCTGAATGAACAATCTAGAAGCGGCAAAAAAACTATATACACGTTCCATCAGGCCCATCATGGCAGAACAAAGTTTAGGCAAGTCAACATCCGTTTAAACTGGAAAGTCAGAGGCCTATTTTCTGTTAGAAGATGGAAGCAGTGGCTATCTGATGATGTCAATTAAAAGGGTGACCGTGTATTATCCATAAAAATTCAGGACGTTTGTCTGAT
>CACRXP010000305.1:419588-432440 GCA_902702965.1 Spirometra erinaceieuropaei
GATCGCAGTTGGTAGCCAGGAATGGGGAAGCGGACGGAGACCTTAACACCCAACCCTAAACTTAAGCTTAAACGTTAACCGTTAACTCTACCGACAACCCTAACCCTAACCGAAATCGTAAAGGTAACCGGAGCCCTTAGACGTAGCCGTGACTGAAAAACCTAACTGTAATACTGAAACGTATTCGTACGCTCCAACCCTAACCGTAACCCGAAAACCTAAACCTTAAGGCATAACCATAACCCGAAAATCGGAAACCATTTTTCGGTACCCTAATCCTAACCCCAAACGTAAAACGGAGGCCAAATGGATCAGATGTGATTATGGAGCCCCCCAAAATGGCCCCAGTAAACAAACCCCTCAGCCACTTAGAATACGGAACTTGGCTACCAACTGCAATCTAGCCCTTGCCGTCGTACTTGGCGCCCCCGATCCATTACAATCATTGTCACCAGCGAAAACACCACGTAATGCCATCTGGACCTTTCCTTTCCCTTTCATTACAAAGTCCCACACCTGGGAGCATGACGCTGAGGTGTTAAAATGCCAATTCTTGATTCCGCTGGATGAGAACAAAGCTATTATTTACTCGCCAAACATCGAAATTCGATCTGTGATGTTGGAGGACTAACGACGCCAATCGTCGTAAGACGACTATGAATTTGAGCCCAACCTTCTAGAAGATCGTTCCGCTGAAGGCTAAGTACATCTTGAGACAGAATTTCGGGAGTTGGAGGATTTGAGCGAGTCCGAAACGATTATTCATTGTAATGTATGTGTTTCGCAGAAATGATTTGATGGTCTTAACTGCCAAATCCTGGGGGACGTAAGTAAAGATGGACGCGACACCCAATTCCTTCATGTCCACGTTTGGCAGGAGACTTACCCCTTTCAGTTTCTCCAAGAATTGATTCGCCGAGATGATTGTATTGACTGAATCTGCAGTCAGAAGTTTTGGACGCCGAAACCGACATCTTGCCACTCGGCGATTTGGAGTGATATGATGGATCGGAGGGGGACCTATTTTATGTACTTTTTGAGGATAGTAGCACTAGGTCAAGGCCGTTTCCTAGGCCTACCATGTCTCGGTTGATCAGCGGTCTTCAACCTGGGCTCTCCGGTGTCATCAGCGTCGCGTGTTTTTCGCGTGTCTGTGGCGCAAAATCAGTATAGGACCGGGGGATGGAATGGCACGCCTAGGCGCGGCCCCAGCCGCATCAGCCGTCGCTCATGCTGTTGTTGTCAATGAAAATTCCGGTCGTGTTTGTTGCGAACCGGGTGGGTGTGAAGTCATGTCTAGGTGCGGCTCCGACTGCATCAGCCACCTGCACCCTCTCCCTCCTCCGGTCTTCTTAATTATGTCTTCATACAGGACCCAGGCAGGAGGATAGGAGAGAGTGCGATAGGCGCTGTGCAATCCGACCGCTACTGTAGACTAATTCACCCGCAAGTCACCCTGTCTGCTCTTACCTTACTGGGGAGCATTCGGCGGACATCATCGGTCACGACGGCCAAACTGTCGCATCTCCCTCAAATATGTCAACTGTCAGTGGGCTCAATAAAGAGGTCTCTGTCGATTCCGAGTTCCCCATAATGCATTCCTTGCTGACTTTGGGATTGAGTATAGAGCTATATCAGTCATGAGGAGTGACGACGCATGATGATTGACCAGGTTCTCTGTCACGTTCATCGCAACCATGTGATTGAGGACTGTCTTCACGGCTGTCATCCTTTTGGCGTGTTTGTCCTCTGCTCTGCTGAAAGGGATATAATGTCCTCTTTACGCTTTCACTCGCTTTTCACTTCACCCCAAATGCAGCACATAATGAAAATTCAAAAACGTGTTCAGCTGCTGTGCTGCATCTGTTCGATGAGGTTGCAGCGGTGAATTCGGGTGTACGTAGCCTCTGTGTTGGTCAAAACCCCCCCCCACACAAGTGCCGGATATGCATGCATGAGAATTGCACATTTAGTTCCGGGAGCGTTTTGAAAAAAAAATTGACGTAGGACCCGCCTGGTTCTCCATTGCCGGTCTTTTTGTTAAACAGAGCTAAACACCTTAAGTTGTCACCGACGCCTACAGCAGTGAGGACTAGTTGACCTAACGACAAAGTGAGCACTGTTCGTTTGCAGCATCCAGCGGTGAAAGGTCAGCTTCCGTGTGTTGGCGATAAAAAAGATAACTTTTTTTGAATTTGGCATGCCGCCTATTCTGGTAGTTTACGAGTGTGGTTTAGAAATGGACCACCCACAGTTAAATGTGTCATTCAACGCCGATCAGACTTCTTCGGGTACTTAGTGTACGCTGGCGAAGAAAGAACAAAATGATACTTTCCCTTTCGGCTATCCAGGTGTAGCCCAGGACTCAGTCTTAGAGCCGTCGCTCTTCCTGGTCTATATCAACGACTCTGTCGACGATCCTAACTGCCTATTATATTTGTAATGGCACAGAGAATATTTGCCTATTGATCATAAAGATGCTGATTTCAATGGGATTGAATTATGTGACCTCCTAAATAACACATGGAAATAGGTTCGCCCCATACAAGTAGTGAATGTGGACCTGTGCATAGTTCCGAAAATGGCATAATATCCCCATGTCGCGACCCCAAAAATCACACCAACATACGACTAAACCGTCACCCTAATCTTGACCCTAATTCGGTCGGATGTGGTTTGTAGCCCCACGTAAATTAAAAAAAACCCCAATCAACTACAATACGGCACAGGTGATAATAGGGTTTTTACAGGTGGGACCGTGAAACGCACAGGCGACGGGGCCAATTAATTGTGCACAAAAGGAAAAGCGGTAGGATCCCTTTTGGTAGCCCTCCCGGTACTGAAACCGATCGGCTCCGTATCTTACGGGACCGGTGGTAATGGGGGATATGCGGGTGGGGCACTTGTGTGCTAGCGTAAATGACGTTTATAGTGTATGCCCCGAATTGATGCCCCTACTAAAGTCGTAGCCAAAATAAAATATGGCGAAAAATGAAAGAAAGATATAAAAAAGAACGTGGATACTGAGTACGGTCTGCGGAATGAATGCATCCTAGCTCCAGATTGGGTTGGGCGTTCCTGATTTTCCGAAAATAATAATTTATTGTCACCAAGGTCACATGTATGTTAGAAACTGAAGCAGTAGTTGTGTGCTAGACGCGAATGTTGTAGTAAACAATGTGTAGAGCAATTAGCCGGGAGAGCTACCAACAGGGATCCTACCGGAAAAGCTATTAGGAATGTGCGGTTGTAATTTGAGTGATTGAGAAATGGCTGCGCTAACCCCTAGCCATAAACCTAACTCACAACTATAACCCCTTATTCTAAACCCTAACCTTTAACCCTAACCATAACCCCTTACATTAACCCCTTACCCTTAGGTCCAACCCCAACAGTATTGTGTCCATCAGGTGGGGTTACTAAACCAATTCTTACCTCCGATTTGCCCTAAACCTCAACTCTGTCAGTTATACTAGCTTCCACCTTAACGCTAAACCTGATCTTGACTTACCTTACCGTTAACCTTAACGACAACCTAAGTTTAACCTAATCCTTGACCTAACGTCAACCCCAACCTTAAACATAACCATAATTTCACTGTGAAGTTGGCTCAAATCCACCCTTGCTGCAGACGCTTCTTGTTCTCGTACCCTGCTTGGGGAGCCATATAAGTCACTTCTACCGATTTTTGTGGACTAGTTCAGTTCAATAAAATCTCCCACACGGCCAAAATTAATGCTTTAATGCCTTAGTAAAATCATCTGTTTGCGTGACGCTAATTTTAGTGAGTGAGCCAAAATGTAGTCATTTTTCACAAAGTATAGTTTTTGCAGATGGCCAAAAAGAGGTTCCTGCGAGAGCCGACATCATGATATAACTAAATTTTTATGGGATTATGCTACAAGGTGATTAATATTACAGTCCTACTTATGTAATCTTTTTGAGTGGAAAACGTATTTCAGAATTTCAGTAAACATTTCATGAGTTAGCACATCTACACTGTATGTCGAAATCGCCCTTGCAATTATATGGGCCGCATCACATACAAACCTTGCTCTCAAATGCCTCTAATGACTGACCGTCGCAGCGGAGGGGGGACCCGCTGCCCACGCCGCAGAGGAACACCGCGAAGTTGACTGCGAACAAACGAATGATGACGCGGACTGGAAGATGAGACAAATCGTGAATTGCCGGAAACCTGGTCCCTTCACGGAAAATCCGCTAACCGGCGTGTCGATTGTTCCCTTGACAATCACGGCCTGTGCGCTTGTTGTCGACAGACGACATGGCTATGTCTGGTGTCATTGCCAAACGCCTCGCTACCTCAAGGTCATCCACCCCTTGCGGACGTCTCACCCATTCCAGACGTGCTGACCTGACGCCGCTCGATTGATTTCATCCCGGACACGCTTCCACACGGAGTCGCAGCTGCCCATGCGCCACTTGAACGCGCTATGCCTCTGCAACCAACCAGCAACATAAGCCAATGGGACACGCCAGCCCTCGGCAAATGCAACACACGCACAGATTGGAGATCACTTGCGCCTGACCCACGAGCCTACGAACACCGCTGCCAGCACTGCCTCCAGGACTCGCAGACATGACTGGACGCAGTCAACACCAAGCCTGGCTTCACCAGTGGCCGCTGCCGCCTGAGGGGACAACCCAGGCTTCTGTATACAATAAAGCCCCCATTCTGGTGCCTTCTGGTTTTTTACCCAACATGAGATTTGGTCTGATGATTGTAGAGTTCTGAGTACACTCTCATCGCCTTGACGCTGACCCCGACATGAAACGAACAAACAAACTTCTGATCTGGAGTCCGAGCGCTACCGCTGGGCAACGGAATCTTGAACAATGTTGCCAACAGCCATCATGGCTATGTCTGGTGGCATTGTTCAAGGCCTCGTTACCTCTAGGTCATTCACCCGTTGCAGCGAGCCATTTCACACGCTCTGACCTGAAGCTGCTCGACCGACTTCCACTCGTACGCATGGGTGCCCACACGCCCACTTCCAACTGGTGTGGTTCCAATAAGTAATAAAGAACATTCGTGTTGGATCCGGAGACGAGTTTGTAAAAAAAAATCCCGTCAGAAAATCTTCTTATGCTTAGAGGACAACATGGAAACAGGCAAATTTTCCCTTCTGCTTCTGTGCTGTTCGGATATTTTGTATTTGTTCTGCAACAAAGGCTGATCTAGAATACCTCGACTAGGTTGTTCTTAGCAACCCAGAACAGCAGGTCGGATGAACTCGACCCACATTCTTATCTAGCAACGAGGACGGAATATTTTTGGTCCAGCGCTTGCCCCAAATATCTTGAAGGGCAATGTCAAGCCAGTATTGGTCCGAACTGTGCTTTGTCGCCTCCGTAAGATGGCAACTGCAAATTTAGGTAGATAGAATACAACTTATGGGCCAATAGTCGGAAAATTACCCAAATAATCTCAGTGGTCTTTCCTGAATAGCCCTAGACATCCCCGTGATGTTATCTTTGCAAGCGCCGAGTAGGCGCACTTCGAGCTAAGGCCCATTCTTAACCAATGTCACACGAATAACTCCATGCCCTGCCCAACTTTCGACCACACATGCCAGTATTAACAGCCGTGCAGGAGTACTAAATAACGAACGAGCGGTTGAGCTAACCTTTGTGGTGTCTGATGCATCGTGATTGTAAAAACCCTGTCGACAGTCAACTTCTGGGTAGCTACTTCGTCGTTTCTCTGTTGTTTCGGCAATAGCTTGGCCGAGAGATGTTTGAAGACTCCTTTATCCCTCAGTGGTAGTTAGTAATCACCGGAGAGGCCTTTTCTTAGGCGGAGACCTAGATGAGTAATACTCTGGTTATTACATCGTTTATGAATAAACCTGGATGTCTCACATTTGGGCCGGCAGTGCGGGGCGCCATCAAACGATATCGTTGATACATTCTGGGTTGATGAGCTAATGGAAATTTGACGTTTCGCCTTGTTTAATTTCCGATGAAATTAGGGCGCCAACTTGGAGTAAATCTTTTGGAACAGATCTTTTGAGGCACGGTTCGAAATTTGATATGAATATTTCAGCTGAAATGCATCAGCTACTGTGGAATAACCGCTTAATATTCACAAACCGCCAACAGGCAGCCAGTAGTATAGAATTGTGCAATTATCTACCGTACTAACGACACGGGTATTAGCTAACAGCCCAGGCATGCGAGGCGTCGGCTCGTCAGTGGTTCCTCCAGTTTTCACAGTGTGTTTTCTGGTATATGAACTCCAGTTCCACCTTGCCTTGCTTAATTTCCAAGGAAATTAATGCGTCAACTAGCAGTAAATCTTTCGGAACAGACCTTTTCAGGCACGGTCCGAAATTGGATAATAATAATAATAACATTATTTAAGTTTTTAGGACGGTGGATAATTATACAAATTAGACTTCGTTGAAATTACGCACTTTGCTTCCGATGACGCAGTTAGTGACACAGTTAAATAGGCTGAATAACAAAGTGGAAATTTCTAGAGTGCCAGAACAAATCTTCGACGGCCACGATAGCTCACTTTGGACAGTAATCTGCAAAATGATGGGATAATAGCTGGCTTTAATCCCACCGCTGACTCTCCCCAGCAAACACTTACCCCCCCCCCCTCCCACAGAGACTCGTGGCGAACGGAATCAAACGCTCGGGAAAGCTGGCGGACGTCGGTTGTCGATGATTATAACACAATGCGAGAATATATTATGTTGTCACGAATGGAAGAGAATATGCGCATCCCAGGTTCTTGTTTAAAAGAAGACGAAGACATGACCTCTGGGACGGTAGATTTTGTGGCCTTAGCTTAGAAACTCGAACAGTAGTTCATCAGCAGAGACTGCTAGAGTGCAGCAAGGTGTGAACATGTATACCGTTTTGCCGGGACTGGGGGGAGGGGACTACGTTTGGGGCTAGATCTAATTCGTGCAACCTGGCCCACAATGGTCTCCCGGAGTGGTGACGGCGTTTGTATTTCGCGGCGATGTGAGCTGCGCCACCTGGCTGCGTGATAACACGCAGACAATTCAGTGTGTCTATTGATAGAGTTGGCTTCCGACACCCACGCCTTCAACAGTTCTCACCCCGTCTTGTTGCCGGCTCACGCCAATATCCGCGTGTTGGCGAAGTCCAACTCATGGCCGTCCCAGCGTGTGAGTGACGGCTTGGGATAGTGGGTCACCTCTCCGAACGGCCCGTTTGTGCTCAAGTATTCGTGAGCTGAGACATCGTCCTGTTTGACCTGTGTAGTGGCAAAGACAGTTATGGCACGTGATTTGATAGAGGCGTTCGGAGAGGCGACCCACTATCTTAAGTCACCACTCACACGCTGAAGGTAATTGTGGTTTTGACTGTCACCAGCGGCTGAGGCCTGCCCCACGGAAGTGGCCGCTTTGTTGTGTTATATTGCTTATTGGATGCGAGGGGTAGTTTGGTCATTGATGCATAGCAAGGTAAGTCCAAACTTTATCGCGTCGGACTCACGGACTAAGAAACTGTAACATAACCGTATGCAACTGTGGCCTCTTTCGGTCATGACCTTATGGTGTCTTTATGTGGTAGAATCTAACCCGTCAACTTTTGCGATTTTACGTCTCACAAATATCACGTTCTGACCAGTTGATGTTACCAATTTGGGGACTCATGGTACAGTAGATGTGCTAACTCATGAATTGTCAACTAAAATTTTGAAATGCGTTCTGGTTTCGAAAAGATAAATTAAGTAGTGTTGTAAAACTAATCATGATGCAGCATAAATCTATAATGATCCAGTTACCTCAGGGTGTCAGCTTTCGAAAGAACTTATTTTCGGCTGCATGCAAGATCTATACTCTGCAAAAAATGCCTACTTATGTAGCATGCAATTTTCTCATTGATTTTCGATTCCCCTGAAAATTCAATCATATTTCATGGAAAACATGCATAAAATATTCATTCTTTTACTTATTCAGTAGAAAATAACGTCTTCTTTCAATTTAATACTCAAAAGAAGAGTATAATTCGGTTTTAAAAAACTTTTCTAATTCCCGAATAATGTTGAACCCGACCTGCTGTTACACTTGCATGACGTTTCATGAACGGCCATTTAACGGTATTAAAAAATCTCACAATTAGAAACATTTCATGAGTTAACACATCTACTCTATAATGATGATAGCATTCTGTTACTCCTTAGGGCCCCGCACTGTCCATCTTTCGATGTCAATCGCTTGCCGTCAAAATAAAAATATTATTTGATACTGATCTGCTACCCTGCAAGCAGCTAGGAACCTCTGAGCTGAAGAATATGCAACGGATTGCAAAAATTATCGTCCAAATATCCTTCCGGTAGTGGCGCTATAAGCACGCATTGGTTAGTAAAGACCAGCAAACATCCGCCACTGCTACTGGTCGTCTGGTGGATTATTTGGAAAGTTATCTTACCCAGTCTGGTTATTCCAGTTACGAACAGTTCACGATGAGAAATTATTCGAACAGGTCTAACAGCTATGCCTACAGGTCGCTCTTAACGATCTAATTGGCAGCGTTAACACACAGACTGGAACAACAAAGATATTAGTAAAGTATCCTTGAGCCGTACGTATAGCAGTCGGTGTGTGACAGGTTATTCCCCGGCACCTTCTCCATATGGATCCTCTGCCAAATGTGTGGTCCGGGCCTGAGACCATCATGGCGTGCTCAAATATGTGACTTGAAAAGTTGCCAACTGGCGATGGAACTCAGACCTCGCAGTGAGCGCAGTGTGCTTTTCTATGGAGTGACCGACCGGTGGACTGAGAGTCAGGTTGCAGTGGCTCTTTCCTGCTGTGGTCTCTATGACACTCTCGCGCAAGTGTGATCCATTCAACTCATTCCACTTTTTCTGAAATTCTGGCGCCCGTGTTTGGGGACCAAGTCGCGTTTGCGGCACGCGCAAACGAGTTGAGCCACTGCACCCATTTCCTGCTCCAGCCAACTGACGGGTCCGGATAGTGGGTTGGGTCTTGAAATGAGAATATGGGGTAAGGTCGAAGTCTCAACGCAATCCATAAACAATCTGGTGTAGTGCGCAAAAGCCGTGGTTTGGGGATGTTACCAACTGACGAGATAACTCGGACCTCGCAGTCGGTCCACGGTGTGTTTTTGCTGAGTGCCTAACTGGTGGACTGACAGCTAGACTGTAATGTCTCCTCCCTAATATGGCCTCTGTTGCACACCTACCCCGTGAGATTCGCGCCTGGCTTGGCAGTACGTCCTTGTACTGGTTCGCGCCGCGCTAGTTGAGATCTGAGCCTCTATCCCTTTGTTCGTGCGCTATAAAATCCTGGTCGGTGTACGTTGTGGACCAGGGGGTGCAGTGTTACGCCCAGGCGCAGGTTTCGGCGTGTTAGCCGCCTGCGTCTTCTCCCACCTCCGGCCTTTTGACCCCATCTTGACACGGGGATCAGGTTTGGAAAAAAGCGCGAGTGTGGTAGATGCTATGCAAGTCTGCCACCAGTATTAACCACCTCATGCACAAGTCACCCCTCCTGTTCTCATCCTGCTGTGCGAACCACAGTGGAATTCTTCGGTCATGGCGGTCGGATTGAAATATATGACTGGTTAACATTTCAGCAAGACTAATCCGAATTACTTTGATATGATAATCGTCACGCAGCACCTGTAGGAGTCCCATTGGAGACCGTGATATACTGAAAAGGCCAAGTTTGCTCTGAATATCCTGGACCCCTGTTAGTCCGCTTTCCTGACTTGGACTTCACACAGACAGCTGATATCCAAACTGTACTCCCAAAGATTGTACGTTAGTGGGCTTGCGATGCGAGGGTCGACATACCTTATCTACTCAAATATCCAGTAACAAGGGTAAGTTCACGAGGAGACGCTTCGCTCTGAGTACTATTCATTTTTACAGGTGGATCGGAGTAGCCCATATTACGGGGTCGCAGACACCGTAGTAACCGTTTTCGAGCTATTTTAATTCATGGGATTCTTGCAAATTCCGATAATGACATGTTCCAAAATCTAGTCTGTCTTCTTTCCTCGCCGACCCTCCTCCTCCGTTTTTTTTAAAGTCGTTAAAGTCTTCCTACAGCCTGTTTTTCACCCAAGGCCCCTCGACTCTTCCGCATCCATAGCGTCTAATTAATCTTCACTGTAAGTTGACAAGTCACGCCTTCCCTTCAAAGAGCGCGTCTGAATAGGCCGACTTTGTTAATTTTGCTTACAGTAGCTCTGTGCATAAATACGCTTCTTTTACGTCTCGGCATAGGATGAAATGTTGATTCTATGGTCTAAAAAGGCCTCACAAATGCGTAATTTGTGCCCTGGACAGTTTTCAGCTTATTATGACTGGAGTATTGAATCTTTTCCGTCCATACGGCGTTTAAAAAAGCGCAAAAACTCCTAGTCGTCCTTCATGCAGTTACAGATGCAAACTGTCACTTGGAGGAATGTGTTTACTTTTGCCCAGCTATGCTCTCGGGCATTTTTCGAAACGCTAACAAACGCAGTTCATCGCTGGCTGAAAATGTAAGTGTGAATAAGGCTACGTGAAATTTGGCTACTTAAACGTCCGCAGCGAGGGCATCATGATGTAAACCTTAATCAGCTGCACACGCAAACGACAGGTCTAAACTCTATCTTTCATGTCGAAATTGAAGGCGGTACTTTGTCGGTTGGATATGACACGAAATGGTCACACCCCGAAATACAGACGTCCTTGCCCTAAATCCCAGGAAGGGTAACGATATTCGTGTTCTTACCCCAACAGTATACCGAGCGCTAACCTTAATTCTAAATCGAATCCCCTGTAGTATCGGGGACGCCTTTTCCTGTGTCCCACCTTTCGCTATTTTCAAAGGCACCTGCAAGTAAGGACAATTAGCTACTTCAGACAGAAAACAAAGTATTTTTATTGAACTAGGAAGCATCCAGCCATATGACTACCTATCTTACCACTTCTTATGGTCTGCCATAGGATAGTGTCCAAGTTGTTAAAAGCTTGCCAGGTGTGTCTACGGATAAAAGGGGAAAACAGTTAAAGCTTCCGGGGAATGATCATACTCAGGCGCCACAGTCATCAAGTGAGGTTTCGAGTGGCATAATAAGGCAGAGGGCGCCACAGGGGGGGGGGTCGAATTTCGTTGTTTACAGAACTCTGATTTGCGGTATCAGGCGGTGGGGCTGCTGGCGAGACCAGGATGTGTTGGTAGAGAGACGCTCACCGGTCGCTTTACGGAACTCCCTCGTCTCTCCCCCTTTCCCTCAGCAGCCGCAGGGCGACTAGTAGTATAGGCCGGATACCATTACCGACAAGCACAACGGAGATTAGGATGGCTATTTCTGGCTTGCTTGCGGTCGTCAGTCAGTAATATCCAACCCCAGGTTCTTCGCAACTCCTGCGGCTGGATCGCGCGACCTGTTAGCTGGAAGTCCAATGCCTGTGACCACTGTACTCCGGTCTTCTTGTCCTGTTGGTCACGATCATGTTGCGAAAACCCGGGGTGTTAAGGATGAATAAGCTAAAAATGGTCATTCTGGTCCGCCTTATTGCTGTCGGTAATATTATTCTGCCGCTATACAGTTGTTGACGGGGCTCAATAAGGAGACCCAAGGTACAGCGGAACAAGTGAGTTCCGTAAGGCGATCGGTTAGCGCCTCCCTAACACTGTATGAACCCGACCGCAATCGACAGGAAAAGGAGCCCGTGATTCATTGGTTGGGGTGTTGGGTGACAACGACAAGGTGTAGGACCCCCAGCCAACGTGAGCAAGCCCGTGGACCATGGCGTGCATTGAAGGGGTTTTAGGGCTGGGACAACACACAGGACGGAGGGCATAAAAGACAAAGAAAATAGATAAATTTCTACCGAAAGTCTTATCGTACGCTTTCATTTGGCAAAGAAAGTAAACGCGATGATTGAGAAATAAACAAAAAGCTATTTTCAAAAAATGACAGACTTTGAATAATGCGCCGCTGGTAAGTTTACATTTAGTCAGGAAGGGAAGGAAATCTCAAACAATGGGGACGGGGAATAATAAGTGATGTTTACAGCCACACTGAATTTCAGGATATTTTTTTGTAGTTACCATAAACAAAGGGGTCCTACCCCCTACCGTTACCCTTTGGACTTCTGACCAACGGACCATTGGATCAAGCCTCAGAGTTGCAAAAATACCTGGAATTGAATACGGCTGGCTGATAACGAATGCTTAGTCATGAATAGCCATCCCAGTCTCCCTTGTCTTTGTCGGTAATCAGATTCTGCCAGGATATGCGTTGGAGGGGTTGCGTCATGTCTAAGAGAGTGTGTGTGATGACGGATGCTTTAATATAACAGGTTTGCAGGAGCAAGTTCAAGTGTCTTGTACCCAAGCCGTCTGTATCGTATTGGTCTAGGAGAATGGGCGACTGCTCTCGCTTTACAGCCTGTCGGGTTGTAGGGCCGGTGTTCTTGGAGTCACTTGTAGGAAATGTGAGTAAATTTGGTGCTGGGGGGACATCACGCAAAAGAACTTGGCTACAGCTCGTCCCGGAGACGGAACAAATTGAGGATGTACATCATGAGGCATATGATTTTATGCCTCTGGGCTGCTGGCCCGGAGAGTCATCGAAATTGACGCAGAGGGCATTGAAACCGGAACCAGGCATCGTCTGATCTGGTGGGGAGTTATTTTGACTTCTAAACTGCTTCCTGGAACTCACTTGTTCGCTTCTAGTAGTTATTTCAACATGCATCTACCTTGATTGCCCCAACTGGCTAATCCAAAAATAGAATCTCATTGTAGAAATACATTTTCGCCGAGAATAAAGGTCGGCCGCCACCCTGCTTTCCTAAAGACATAAAACTGTTTTAAAACT
>CACRXP010000305.1:432545-483394 GCA_902702965.1 Spirometra erinaceieuropaei
AAAAAGGCTGACATAATCCAAGGTAAGATGATACCATATTAGCAGCACAGGTACTAGCCAAAAGTCCATACACGCGTGTTTCGCCGATGTTTTGCCGCTGCATGACGCAGCTGCGAGGGCTTCGGCTCGCCAGTGGGTCCCCGTCGCTCGTCGTCTGTTTTCTGGTAGATGCTCCAATTTCGGTGTCGCCTTTTAATTGCCTCAGAAAGTAACTTACTCCAATCCACCGATTTATTTCCGGCGAAATTAAAAATCTGCAGTAATTGCACTATGTCTGCAGTTAAACAAAAAATAACGCAGACAGAGTAAGAACTAGGCAAAGAACAGTTATTCTATTCAAACCCGTTAAAACATCAGGTGAGTGCAAGCATGGGGACATTTGGTAAGTTCCCTCCCAAAATCCTTTTTATCACTTTCCGAACGCAGCCGCTCTGATGGTACATCCAGTTCCGGCAGGCATGTGGCATTCCCGCATAAGCAGGAGAATTAAAAATCAAATCGAAAGGCTCTTCGCGATTTCATTTAATGTCTTGCCGCGCATAAAGCTCATCTGTGTTCAAGTTAACTACTAATCCTCCCTTTTAAAAATAGCATTAAGTTCCAAAAGATGAAACTACCTAGACAAATATGGTCTGCTTAACCAAAATTAGATTATTTCGTTATAGGAAAGAGTTCGTTCCTTTCAAATTTATAGATACTGGACTGCTTAGTACTTCGCAATCGGTTTCATCCAGTTTTTGTAAAGTTGTCGGATCAGGAGAGTCGCTGAGACTAACTAAAATGTGATCTGGATAGCGCATTAGAGGAAACAACTATTGCTGTGCACATATGCTCGGTTGCTGACAAAATGAGAACATGCAGATGGAAGATTAAAGTACGCGCCGGACAATCGAGGATTCTCCACTGAGTTAAATAGTGGTCACATTTCAAACAGCGTGTGCATACTCGATTTTTTAACTGGCCACTAATTAAGTCGTCTCGGAAGACTGTTGAACCACGACGGCTTTGCTTGGAGCCATAGCGTTCAGCATTAATCCTCCAACTGATAAAAAAAATATCTTGAGCGGAGGAGTTTGCTTCGTCAGTGACTTCAATTTCTGACTCCCTGTTTGCATCGAACAATATTTTTCACATATATAAAGCGAATTATTTCTTATCCAAAAAAGTTAAGATGCCCCTTGTTTACTCCGGTTTTTAGTAGGAATGATTTATATAGCTCCCTCCGCCAAACAAGGCACGAGAACATGAACGGCCTGCAAGACGGGTGGCTTTGAGTCAACTTCCCAGTGAAATTAGGGTCAGAGGTAGGCTAAGGAATAGGTTTAGGGCTAACTTTCCAGTTAACGGTAAGCTAAGTCAGGATCAAATTTAGGGTTGTGGTGAGGGATAGTAGAATGGCATTACCGACAAAGACAAGGGAAACTGGAATGGCCATTTCTGGTTTAGTATCCGTTGCCAGCCAGCCGAACCCAACCCCGAAGTGTTGAACACCTGGGGCTTGATCCCACGACCTGTTGGTTAGAAGTCCAGCGACCCAAACCACTGAGTCACAGGCTCCTTGTCCTGTTGATTGCGATCGGGAATATATAGTGGTGGAGGCACGCTCACTGATCGTTTTTACGGAACCCGCCCGTCCCAGTGTGGTTGTCTGACGACGGCTAATAAGCCAGAAATGGCCATTCTAGTCTACCTTGTCATCGTCGGCAATGTTATTCTGATTATATCATGCGCCGCTATGCGGCTGCTGGTTAGGCTCGAGAGGGAGCCCTTAGGCACAACGGGATGAGTAAGTTCGGCAAAAACGATCGGTGAGCGCCTCTCTAACAGTGTATGGGCTGGTATTAACCGCAGGTTTAGGATAGAGCTGTTGGGGTTGGGACACAGAAATATTTTTCACTTTCCGGTATTACCCTTATAACCCTTGGTGTGGCGTACCTATTTCCGTGTCATGTGTAGGGGGCCATGTAAGTTAATCCTACCCGGTTTCTGATGAGATTTTACGTTATTATCATTGGGGAGGCTAATATGGACCCCGCGCTTAATTTGGGGGGTTCGTCTATTCCCGTGTCCTAAATATGGCACTAACCTAGACTTTAATCCTAATCCTAACGCCAACTCTAACACTTACCCTAACCTTAACCCTGATCCCCCTACCTCGGAATTCAGCTCAAGGTCACCTGCCAAACGGGGTTCCATGCTCTCAAGTGCTACCTAACCTTGTCTGGCATTTCGACAGACGTTTTTAGTAAAAGATGACATTAAAATGCAGGTTTTGAAAGGGTAGAAAGCATGATCTCCGGATACGACTTTAGACACACTTATCTTCCGAGATTATAATGCCCATACGTCATGCAAAGATATAACTACTGACTTGACTGCTCGGAGTGATGTGGAAGGTAGATTGGACCTCTGGTTTGAAATGATAGCATAATAGCGGACTATCAGTTTACATCTTACTGTGAAAGATAGGAATCAACAACATGTTTTAGCTCAAAGTCGTGGTCAGCTCTTCTTTGGTTTAACTACGTGAAACATATATCTGGATTTCAGAATACTATACTAACAGCACAGGTACTAGCTAAAAGCCCAGACACGCGTGTTTTGCCGATATTCAACCGCTGAATGACACGCCGGCGAGGGGTTCGGCACATCAGTAGGTCCCCTCAGCATTTCCCGTTTGCTTTCTGGTAGGTACTCCAGTTTAGAAATTGTTACCTTTTATTCTTCTCAGAAAATGATGGCTGATCGGAAATGAACCAGTCTATTTGAGACTTATAGGCCCAGACTGAAAATGAATATGATTTTACGGGCCGAAGTCCATTAGCAACAGCGAGATTACCATGCAGTAGTCATTAAACTGCCAACAGGCAGCTAGTAGTATATACTGGAGTTGCATGACACCATACCGCGTCTACGGACCTTAGTTTAGACTGATTTACTCCAAGTTAGCGGTTGATTTCTGGGGAAATTAAAAAGAACACCTGTTTTTTTTATTCAAGTTGTCGTTCATGCCGTTATTCGCTGCTGAACTGTTACCGACAGATATCACGACAGATTATCTAGGCTTCGCATTATTATTTTTTGTCGTGAATGTCAAGTCACACGCTGGTAAATCCGGCAATAAGTTTCTTCGTTCTATATGAAGTAATTTGTATCTCTAATCAAATATTTAGTTCACCCAATAGTTTCTGCATGTCTTATGTGGAAATACGTAGAGTATGGACACAGCCTCAAATATACCCCGTAGCAGAGATAGGTACTTAATTGAGTCTTTAATATTAATCATTATCAAGCACAAGTTAATCTACGCACGCAAGAATTCTGGCTATTGAGAAGGCTTCAACTCATGCATAAAAATCCATTCCGTGTTTGTTTTTTTTATGGGAAACTGCCTTTTCTCTAGTCTCATCTCTCGTACCATGGGGATTTATCGAATTCAGAATTTCATCAAAAATTAGCATATTAAGACTCCAGAAATAAAAAAAATTTGCATCTTAGTTGCACCAGAAGGCGTCCGCATAAAGAAGTTGGGAAATGACTACTGTTGCCTTGCAAAAGTACACAACACAGTATGCGATAACACTGGATATGTTAAAGAATTTCAGAGAATAAATGGCCTTTTGACGTCACTTTTAAGGAATTGGCATTATAGGTCCGTCATTAATACTAGGGGTATTTTTCTTGTTCAACCAATGTGGACGTGGCCTAGTTTCTTTCTGTCTGTTCCTTTTAATTTTCTCCCCTTACCTCTGAAATATTCCTTTCTCGGGAGAAATTTGGCCATCGCGGGGGTATGAATGAAGCTGACGTCAATGGCGCCATCAATGTCCCAGACCTGTGCATCGTTGGTGAGTAGCTGCATCACCGACGCACACTGTACTGTAGGGGGAATACAAACGTCGTGACACAACTAGGGAACTAACCTTGGTGGATGTTTGGCTGAAGTTGGGTGGGGAGTAAATAACTCCTGACTTCCGGGCAGTGCGGGGTTAATAAACCACCATCTGGTTGCCTGCAAGAGCCTGGATTCTTTGCCCGTATTGTGGCTGTCCCGGAGCAACGTTGAAAAAGAACCATCCTTGCCAATCCTAAACCGATAACATGACCAGTGTTCATCTAGGGCTTTGTCAGTGAGTTCCACAACACCCTGTTTTCAGTTTTCAAGAGCCACTTGGGTAGCTATTCAGACACCCGCAGTGCCAATGCATCCAATGCATTTACACCTACGGCCCACTTGTTAACACATAAACACAATCAGAAGTGGCGTGCGTGGGTGGGAGATCCTTAATAGGCCTGGTCGCGGCGGTCATGACAGAATCTAAGAATGTAAAGTGGACAAGGGAGTCGCGGCCTGCCTAATTTAGATGCACTGCTGACACATTTTAATTTCGAGGCGAACGCCTATGGGTTTCGGCAAAACTGTCCGTTCGACTGTTTTCACTTTCCTAAGAGGGTGATAATTTTAGACGAATTTCTGGGGGTAATTTGTAGTACTTTGGGGTTCTATTGCGAAAACTAGGTTCGGCTTCCAATATCTCACCAGAAGATATTTTAATGACAAAGCAGTAAACACATCTTTCTAAGTCATCTTCCTTCGAAAGCAGGTGAACTGACCTCTCTAACATTCCCTATTGCGAAACCGAACAGTGTCTAGTTATGTTCCGTTGAAGGTGCGCTGTTGTGGGATATTTTGAATTCTGGCTTTGCAGTCTCTACAGGTTTGATGCCAGCCATACTGGAATTCAAATGTCCTCACGACATGACTGTCTTAGAGGGGGAGAGAGATGCCAGATATTTGAGTTGAGGACTTTCATTTTTCTTCTGATGGGAATTGTAGTTCTCAGCCGTTTTCTTAGGGAGCAGAGAAGAAGGAAACGCTCGAGGGACAAAAAGTCTGAGCTCTGGTCCTCTGTCTAAAAATGCGTCGTTTATGGAAGCTTCATAATCTAGTTAAAAGTACCTACCAGGCAAGCACCTATAAGCACCAATGGAAATCCGTAAAGTTGGCTTAGTTGACCACGAAGCAATTTAGAACTAAACATGAGCCAGGGCTCACGAGAACACCCTAAAATGCCATGAGGTTACGAAACCCATACCAGCAGAAGTCAAAACGCCAGTGCTCTGCTCAAGTATTCAGACAAAATAATGCAGACTGATGAGCAAGTCAAAAGACCCCTTTAGTCGTTCCTCATTCACATCAGGCAACTCCTGAGTCACTTTTATCCATTAGTGAACTTTGCTTTCTTTGGCAACAGTTATGGCAGAACTGTTTTAATTGACATCGATCAAATACTCTCATAAGCATCGAACTGATGCTTCTGCGCTTCGAAAAATTACCGACGAGTTACACAACGAACCACCGATTATCTTTTAGGACTGCTGTGAGAGTATAGCAGTGTACGTACTGGTCTGCTTTACAAAGTGGAGTCAAAGACCTACCGCCTAGTCAGTTCAGCCTTCACGGGATGTAAGAAAGAGGAGCAAATTTAAAATTTTCTATATGATTCCCTTCCAGATGACTTGGAAAATGCATATCGACTTGGTAATTATGAATGGATTGGCCGTTTTCGGTCTCCCAATGCAGCAAGGCATTGTTGGCAGTTTCGTTCTAGGCTTAGCGCTATTTTGTTATCACCGACAAAGATAAGAGAAACTGGAAGGGCCACTTCTGGCTTATTAGCCGTCATCAGCCAGTCATACCCAAGCCCGAAGTGTGGAAAACCCGAGGCTCGAATTCGCGACCTGTTAGTTAGAAGTCCACGCCTCTAACCACTGGGCCACGAGCCCGTTTTCCTGTCGGTTTCGTCATCCAGTCATGATATAGACTGCTGTGCGACTGCTGGTTGGGCTCGAGAGAGAGAACCCGTAAGGCACAACGGAACGAGTGAGTTCGGTAAGAACGGCCGGTGAGCGCCCCCTACCATAAGTGCTATTTCTGACTTATTTGAATGACCACAGTATAAAGATGGACTGCGTTACTATCAGATTGACCAACAGACAAAAATACATTCTAAAGGCCAGTGCTGCTGGTGGCATACGCAGACGGACTGTTAGTCACGGCGACCAATCTCATCACCACCTGGGATGACAGGCTTGGAGAGTGGGTTGGTGAGCAGGAGAGGAAAGGAGAGGCGAAGCCGACGGTTGGGAATCCAAACCCATGGCAAAACCGGCACATTCCTCGTTAGAATAAGTCTGACGCACTTAAATCTATCACGACGGTTCAAGAGTCATGGTATGAAAGATTGCCACATGGCCGGATAGCTTGGTCCCCATGCCGTGAGTGCGTGACTGCGAGTCCGGCTTCAGCCGCTGCTTCTCAATGTAGCGTTCATTGGTATTCTCGTTGATGTGGGTCGCCTTTGTCGTAGACTGGAACATTAATTAGGAACAAGGTTGTGCGTGACCGTGCTAAACTGCGGTCATCTTGACACTGTCTTGCCGCTGACTCCACGCGGTCGAGTGAGGGGATTGCGGTGGGTGCTACGCAAGTCACGGGCGATGAGCCTGTTTTGTAGGGCGCGCGGTGGTTGATGATGCAAATAAAACGCAAGCAAGCATCGGCAACCTGAACGTCGGATTGAAAAAATGTAATTTCAATCTCGTTGCGCTCGTCACATGAACGCAGGACGCATGTTTTCCAGAGCAACGGGAATCCATTGATGAACTTATTCCGTACTGAGGTCAACACAGTTATGCCCTGAAATGCATTACCCCCTCAGGAATTTAACGAGGTTTGGATTCACAAGCTAATCGTCGACATTGTCTCAACCGTAGCCCCATAGGCCTTCTATGCTCATGATGGTGAAAACCTGCGGAGTGAAAGGGAAGGAACAACGACGTCGAATAATACCGTCTTTTTGTACGTCGGAGTTCTAATGTCTCTATGTACATCCAGGAATGGTTCGGAGGGTTGGACGACTTTTACTAGCCCAGTGTATGCCAATTCAGTTTGCACATCGGCCAGTTTGCAAGAAGGTGCATCGGTGAGCTTCAAAGCGACTGGACTCTCTGAAGAAAGTGGAGAGGAACACCCACTTTTCAGATCCCTGGCAGCTTTTGAAACCTCTTATAATAGACACCAAAGTAATCCGTCGGTTGTAATCCAGTAAAAACTGTTCTGGTGCCCCTGGCAAACTGTTTAACTGAACTTGAGACCTGTACAGGCACCGACAGCCATGTCTCTCTGCACTGAAAAGGAAATAAATTAAACTAGTTGTGTCGCGTAAGTCATTTCAGAAAGGACTTCTCTACAGCTTGATAGCTTGCCCAAAGGGGCCCATTGTACATTTCATTCGACACTGAGACCTAGCGCGGCACACACCGATAGTTTTTTTTAAGTGCAGATTAAACCGAAGGAAGGCTCTATGACATTCATAGACTATTCTTTTCCACCTCAGTCACTAAAAGCAATTTCACTACAAGATGTCCTGATTCCAGCATAGAATCATGCCACTTATTATCGCCGTTGTCATTTAATAAATTGCAGTGTCTACGAAATGCAAATTTGACGACGTCAAGGCGGCGGGACTGTCTGAAGAAGGTTGAGAGGAACAGCCACTTTTAAGCAGGCGCCATGTCTGACAATTGATCGGTCTGCACCGAACGGGAAATAAATTAAACTAATTGTGTCACGTAAGTCATTTCAGAAAGGACTTCTCTAGAGCTTGATAGCTTGCCCAACGAGACCCATTGCATATAGCATTTGTTTAGTTCAGACCCGATCTATTACCCAACTTTCATCTGTGGCATTGGGACCTAGCGCTAGCGCGCAGTTAACACACGGACAGTTTTTTCAAATTGCGGATGAAACCGAAGGAGGACTCTATGACATTCGTAGACTATTCTTCTGCCACCTCAGCCGCTAAAAGCAATTTCACTGTAAGATGTCTTTACCCCACCATAGAATCATGCTACTTATTATCGCCGTTGTCATTAAATCAGTTTCAGTGTTTACGAAATGCAAATTCTACGACGTCAGTGGCAGTGCGGCGGATGACATCCCACAGACAGGCCCCGCGAGCAGTCGCCTAGTGACTAATAATAGATGCAGGGAGCGGGTACCGACAAAGACAGGGGAGACTGGAATGACCATTTCTGCATTTTAGCCATCAGCCAGACATAACCAAGCCCAGGTTTGGGGCATTTGATATTCGAATCCGAGACGGACATATCTCGGAACCTGGTCAGTAAGCGCTCTCCATACAATGGTTAATATTTCCGATCACAAATACAAAGACGAAAGGCCCGTGGATCAGTGGTACAGAGTTGGATTCAGTGATCAAAGATCCTACGTTCAAGTCCCAAGTGCTTCAAGCTTGGAGGTTCGCGTGGCTGTCTTTGTCGGTAATCCCTTCCTGAAGAGCATTTGTTTCTGCTCAATCTCCATTACGGCTGTCAACGACATTATAAGGTGCAAGTAAGCTCAGCGTGATATCGTTATTAACAAAGGTCTCAAAGACTGGATTTCCTTCAGGGAAAATTTACTGGATTTGGTTGTTGCTGTCATTAAACCAGTCATAGTTCTCACGAAATGCCAACTCGAGGAAATCAGTGCCGTTGAGGCGGATGGCATCGGACAGAATTCTCCAGCTGTGCTCGACGTCTCCAATCATCAGGATTTCTTCATGATCCAGGGGAGACCAAGTCTTCGTTAAGCCAGATCTATCACTTTAGTTTTCAAATTCTCCCCTGCCAGCCACTCTGATTGGCCTTCGGAGGAATTCGCCTTCGCATCGTCATTTCCCGCCATTTCAAGCGCTGATAGCGACCGTAGTATTCTCCCCGCAGAATGGACGCCTCACTGAGGTGTGATGGTCATTGGTTCCACGGGTAAGTTTCTGACGAAGTCCCTTTTAACGGCCGTGGTGGTGGGGTAACGGATATTCAGCATCACGACTTTCCATTTTAGTTCCACTACGGGTCACTACTTCGATTCGGCAGAGCACCTTCCGAGTCATCCGGGGTCGCCGGCGGGATCGCCTGTCGCCCTACTAGCAGACATGCTATGATCGGTCTTGAAGATTGGTATTTGTCAATGAGTGAAGGAACATTGCTGAGTTAATTCCGCAGACATGGTCGTTCCACCGTTTTGCGGAAATCCCACCGGCTATCCCTATCTGATTTAGCCCGCCATTCGAAGCGGTTTCCGAAGCGTGACCGCTGTGGCATAAACAGTCAGTTGGCGGTATCGCTGAGAGCTCGGCGTTAATTAAGGGCTGATCGGTACAAACTGTGCGTACATTTGGAGAAACCACTGCTGTTTGTCGATTTTTCAATGTGTTAACCTGCTAGGATTCCCCACACACTCCCTCAAAGATCGACTATGTCATCCATCGTCAACTCCCTTTTGGAACCGCTTAACATGTTAAACGCCAATAAAAATAAATTACTGCTTGCTCCGTGGTCGACTGTGGAAATTCAGAAGCTCGTTGGAGAGGAAATGGCATTTACAAATAGGGATCACGCAGCAGTTCATTCGCCATGAGCTACGAATTCCATTCTCAGATAAGAAAAAAGCCTGGATTGTCGATAAACTGCGATCGATACTTTCAAGTCGCACGAAAGAACGAGACAATGCGTCCTACTGAGACGGTAGTCTACTCGGGTGTGCCGTTCAATCACTTAGTTAATTGTCTGGCAGAAGGCAAACATTCCGCTTGGTCCTATACTTCCGACTACAGCCTCGTGAACTATGGGGTAGAGTTTCGAGCTCAATAAAGAACTAGGGCCAGGGCCAAACTTGAGGTTTTCTAGTTGGGAGTTCGAGCAAATAAGTCAGAAATGGCCGTCGTAATCTCCCTTCTGTTCTACATCGGTTGTGAAGAGATTGGTTTGGCTACCTTTTTGCTATTAAAGAGCTTGGGCTTTCCGCAAGCCGGGGCTGAAGATTGCTGTTTTAGATGAGCGATTTAGGGGCGAAAAACCATGACTCAGACAGCCCGCAGCTCAACTGGTTGTCACACTTTGCTAAGACTCGGTGGCCTTGACACTCAGTCTGCTGACGGAGGGTTTTGGGTGTTCGTTTGAATGCTTGTTCCGGTGATGGCGGGGGGAGGGGGGATGGGGTGGTGATCAGGCTAGCGTTGGCTGCACGGTGACAGTGAGAGCATGCAGGGTGTGCTGGTCGGTCAGGGATTAATGACTCACTCACAGGCGACAGGATCGTCTTAAGACTTTTCATGGCCCGCGGGGCCCATAGCCTTGGCCTGACAGAGGACTGCCAAGTCCTGCAGGCTGACCAACCGAATTTGCTACTTGAAGTCACCAGAGGCAGGCGTGGCGTCTCCGGTCCCCTGCGGAAATGCCGTGGATCTTTTGTTTACCACCCGCTGTGCTGTTGCAGTGCACAAGCACTAAAAACAACACGCCAAGCTGGCTAACAGTAGGCTGAACTTCATCGGATGTGATAGGGCCTCAGTCCTCGCGGCAGGTGGCACACGTGATCCCCTCCGGAGCTGTCTTAGTCATTGTTTACTGGTCCGGAATTGCTCAGACAGAGCAGTAGCCTCGCCCCGACTTGGCAACCGCGAAGACTCCGATTGGGCGGGCGGTGCGCACTCGCGCGAGGTAAACGGTACCACGCCGCAGGTAGATGTCAGCACCAAGTTAGTCTCGTGCGGAAGGATGCTGATGAAACCTACAAAAGATCAGACCTGCTGGCGCCAATCAGCCAGCACGCTTTCCACCTGCGTGTATCATATTTTTGAGCGTGACTTTCTAGTCCCGTTTGAGTGCGAGTCAATTCAAAACATCGCTCAAATATGTTCCGACTCTCAGTGATTAGCGGGGGGGGGGTAGCCGTTCTCGCTGAGGGCGGATAATCCAACGTGGACGTCCGATTTGCAGTCGTCCGCTTCTCTCCCCCTGCACTGTTGAAAGATTTTAGAGCCGCAGTCTTCTGTGCGACGTGGGCGGGTGCGTTTAGGGAGGATGTTAAGAAGGCAAACATGGTCAATTTTGTCACGAGTAGCGCTTATCATCGCTGCACCTTCGCCCTTCCTCCTCACGAAAGATTTGACTTTGAAGAAGCGCTTTACTCAGCTGTCTTTGCGCTGTTGTACCACCTCTGCCAGTCTTTGGGTTAAAGTACAATACTTTCCGGATTTTACAGTTTGCAAATTGTAAGCTTACTGTAAAGCACGACTTTTATCTGGTTCCGTCTATGTTATATGCCGTTTCGCAGAGCGGATTTAACTCCATTTGCACAATTCAATTGTTGTTTTGATAGTTTCGAAATAAAAATTCCAGCCTTCAAAAAAAGAGGAAGCTCGTGAACATCCGTCTGCAGTCGATGACTAACAGTCTAGGTCAGTGATGTAGACAGACCCCGATGTAGGTACACAATAGTTGGCGAAAGATCTGAGGGTTGTTTATCTGGCAATCTGGTGACCCGCGGTCGGAATCCAGACGAAACCGCCGTCACAGAGAATTATTTCCATGAACTCGGCAAAGTCTGCGAGAAGTTAAGCTAGTAACATCTAGAGCTGGCGAGGTCATTGTTTCTCAATGAAGAAGCTCCGGCACATGTTTCATAAGAAAAACCTTGTTGAAGTTGAACAAAGTGCGGTTACGAAACTACCTCAACCAGCATATTCATCGAACCACTTGACAAATGATCATCGCTATTTCGAGTAACGAAATCATTTCTTAGAAACATGTAGAATAAAATGGAAATGGCTTTTCGCGATTAGATTACAGGGAGGAGCATGCTTACCCCGTTCGAGGCCTAAATTTAATGTCCTCATTTGTGCCTCCTCCTCCTCCTCCTCCTCCACCTCCACCTCCTCCTGCAGAAGGAACTTTCAGATACCGCAGTTATTGTTTACGCATCCCCCATAGACGGTTAAAGATTATTCGAGTAATTTTCCCAATTTTTGTCAGCAATCACCGGTAGAACACTGGACAGGGAGATGTTTTGTGGCCGAAGTTACCTACTCTGGGGAACAAATGCGCTAAAACAAAATAACCGGCGATATTTATTTGTAGAAAGGAATAAAAAGACTTCGTGGTGGCTATCGCATGAGGGTAGTCAAGACGTTTCAGTCATGGGAGTTAAAATACGACAAATCAGTGTCTTTTTGACAATTTCTTCAAAAGGACATTAGATTCATTCACTATTATCTTTAAATGGTAGAAAGAATGTTACCTTTTAAATAAGTGACAATATGGAGAATCAGAATTTGTGACAACACAAAGTCCTTGGATATTCAGCTCTTTTGTTCAACACAAATGCTCCTCGCAGAAATTAACTCCGGCCATGAACCATACCCTTGCTGAACACCGCAGTCTACTCTGCAGTAGGGCAGTTTTATTGGCCGGAATACTCTATCTCCCACACTGACCTTGACGTTGGTGGGTTTTTGCATTTCGAAATAAAATAATGGGAACAATAGACGTCACCAATCACGATCCAGTTAGGTGGCCTCATTCACTTTAGTTCTAAGGACCGTCCAATCCCCTTCAGAGGGAAGAGCAGCCCTCTTCCCCACTAACTCTCTCGCTGCAAGATTGCCATTTCCGTGCTCAGACAAAACTGATACTCAGGACAAGGACAGATGAACGAACACAGACGGATGCGTACTTCTTTTCGAACTATGGTTACGAGGATGAACGACACGACTCTGGAGACACAGTAAAAGGCAGATATAAGGGGCAAAGATCGGATCAGTGAAGTGAGACCTTTTACGGGTAGTGTCTCTCAGTCTACGACTGACAGGTTACGCAGCCTTCGAAGGGTAAGGGCCCAAGATAAGTGTAGAGCTGTGTCCCACCCTGCTGGGCCTAAAGGATTGTGTGCTTATGCGATACCACGATCAGCAAACCATGGCCCCCGATGCCTGTTATGCGACGGCAGTTCTCTGGCACCCGGTTTCCGGTCGGTAGATGCGCTTGGGCTCCCGCTGTGTATACACGTCGTGAGCATGGTTGCCCATCCATCCTCCTCCTTCTGACCCGTTGTTGTGCTGTTGTAGGTCAAAATCCTGATCAAGCGTTTGCTGTGGACCAGGGGGTGTGGTGGCACGCCTAGGTGCGACTCCGGCCGTGCCAGTCATTCGCGCTCTCCCCTGCCTCCGGTCTTTTTGACTCTGTCTTGACACCGTACCCAGGTAAATTCTGCGCAAGTCTACCATTACTATAAACTAACTCGTGCGCAAGTCACCGTGCCCGCTCTCACCTTGCTGTGAGGCACACGGTGGACATCGTCGGTTGCGAAGGTCAAACCGTCACAATAAGACTCCCGCTGCGCAAAAATACGCTTGCCGCCGCCACCACCACCACCACCACCACCACCACCACCCTGATAAGTCGTAGTAGATGGAATGACAACTTCAAAGAGAATTTCGTCTTTTTGTGTCTGTACCCAAGGCGGTAAAGTTTAAAGCCTACGAAACTCGATCTACGATAAGGTGTTGAACACACTACTTGAAATGGTATGCTAGGTTCTTATGGTGTCGGCAGCTGCGCCAGTGAGGTTAACTTACTCTTCTGAAAACCTGAGCGGCACGCCTCTGCCTAATCGCAAAAAGTGTCAACCGCAGTAGGACAGCATGGATGTATCGGCACTTCCGTCACTGGTAGTCTTAGATTACACGACCATCAGAAGGACGGATTGCCAGACATGCCGATAACTTGGGCGGAGCCTGGGGCCTCAACCAATTGCGGAAACGGCAACAGGGTAAGCACAGACCATGTAAACTGAACACCTCCCCCAACTGTTATATAACAGCAGTACTAAATAATAACTACCCTGTAGGTTTAGCGCCGAACTGGAGCAAATGTGGTTTCAAGGACAAGTCAAACACTCTGCGTTACACCAACTATGCATTACCCACAGCAATCCTGGAACTCTCAAGCCAATGACATCAACAAAGGTTGGACGAAAACGGCGATGGGGTTCAGTGGCAGCCATTCGAAGAAAGTCGACCTCCCCGAAAAATGGAAAATGCATGACACCCATAAAGGAGACCTCATTCGTCGGTTGCAGTGAGGAATCACAAGAGAACCTCTGGATGTTGAAAACACCGATCGGAAGCAAAATCCGATATGTTTAAGGGATAATCCGAGAGGCCATAAAGGTGACCTACGGCGTGGGACCCACCGGAAATTTGCCGTTACCGAGCTCATAGGAAAGAATGCCGTCGCAAGATGGAGTTGAGACCTCCGAGCGTTGAGATAAACGGGTTCAGAATGTCTGACACTCGTAAGCCGCATAAAATAGACTCCTGGAAAAAGGGACATTCTTGCTGTTCCTGATTCAGAAACAGCGGGATATCTCCCAGGACACTTCTGTGGGCACAGAAGAAATGGGCCTGTTTGCAGCAACGGTCGATATATCTATTTGTACCTAATTGCAGGCAAAATCTTTGATCCATTGCCATTTTGCGGGCTACACTTAAACTTTCTGATCAATAATTCAAATGAATGAAACGCAATAAACTTCTAGAAGGATATCAAAATTCTTTTTTTCCATGGTATGTACTATAACCACTCGTTCAAATTCAGCAGAATTGCCATGAAACGCACTTTGCTTAATATTAGCAGTACAAGTACGGCAATACAAGCTTAGCAATACAAAATCCGCTCCTTTTAAAGACAGCAGAAAAAGGCAGAATAAGCACAAGACCCATTATTTTAGGGCCACACCCAAAACAAGGCCATATACTAAATCTGCGACTTTCTTCAGGACTTTAAGCTGTTTAGTCGAAAATCGTTCAGTTAAGTTTAAAAAAGTTAGACACTGAACTTACAGCAGGTTAATCAGCACGTCTCAGCAAAAAGAAGGGCACGTGGTTAGTCCAGCAATTGCACTTTCAGCAACGTGGATAATAATTAGTTATTTATGCGATTGTCTCCTGCAGGTTCTGAATGTAGGTCGTGGTTTGTTAAGTTCCTCAGTGAAATTTAAATTAAAGCCCCTGTAAGCATTTGAATACTGAGTGAAGGTTACAGCGCTGGCGTGAGTTTACGCGATTTTATTTCCAGAAAAAATTCCCACTAAAAAGTTCACCTATAAACTGCAATGGCCAAATGTTTACAGAACTTCAAACTCTGAAGAATTCTAGCCTGCGCCTCTAAGGCTCAAGTTCGCGATTAGTTTCTGAGGAGATCACAAAACCCCGAATTCAAAACTGGAGTTTCTAACGCTGGGGGAACCAACGGATGAGCCGGACGTCTCCCAGCTGCGTCATGCGGCTCCAGATTATCGGCGAAACACCTGTCTGGACTTTTAGCTAGTACCTGTGCTCTCAATTATAGTGTATCATGTCACCTATGTATATACTACTGACTGCGCGTTTACCATTTACGAACATTACAGGCTATTCCGCTGTGACTGATGGACTTCGGCCCAAATATTCACAGACTAAACTTTAGTCTGGGCCAATAAGTCTCAAGCAGACTGATCTACTCCAAGTTAGCAAGTAATTTCTGAGGAAATAAAAAAGCCACAATGGTGAACAAGTATTATGGAGATAGTGCGGTACTCGCTGTCACGCAGATTTTTAGACGATCTCCGGGCTTTCAAATGAGCGCCATAGCATGCATAAGAATGGCTATGTTGTACGAACGTTTAAAATCTTTTTTAAACCAATGATGGTAGTGCATATTTCGACAGAACTAATTTTGGTTGCATATGTATTTTGAGGAGAACTTAAAGACCGCTTTTGTGGAAATAGACGTTGGATAAAGAAGTTGACTGCCGAAGCGCTTCTTGTATTTAAAAGTGTAAAATTTTTATCAACTTTACAATGTTAAGCAAATTTCCTTCGCACGTTTCAGGGTGCTCTGGAGATCTGACGTGAGTCCAAGAAACCAATATTCTGTCTAAGAATGAAAGGGGTCGCTCATCGATCGTTCTTACAAAAGTCACTCCTTCCGTTTTGCCTTACGGGCTCTCTCTCGAGCCCAACCAGCAGCCGCACAGCGGCGCATAATATAGGCAGAATGCTATTACCGACAAAGAGAAGGGAGACTGGAATGGCCATTTCTGGTTTATTAGCCGTCGTCAGCCAGTCATACCCAACCCCGAAGTGTGGAACACCCGAGGCTCGAACTCGCGATCTGTTAGTTAGGAGTCCACGCCCCTAACCGCTGAGTCACGAGCCCGCTTTACATATGTTCCTGGAGATGTGTTTAAACTTGTTTTGAATGTAAAAATTATTGTTTTTTCCGCGCCGTGTGGGACATCCGAGATTCGAACTCGTTGAGGAAGGCTGTAATTTGCACTCCTTCGCTACGGCGAACATCCAGGGACGATGGGTATTCGTCAGCTAATCTAGCTGTGCCATCTGTTAATGGGATTTCGCCTTTGTACCGAGGAACTACGGCGTCAAGGGCGCATTTCAAAATTTCATAGGCGCATTTGACAGATTTTCTCAATTCATCTGACTTAATTTTAAAAAACTCGTCAGCCCCGGTGGGGTTCGAATCCACAGTTGGAACTGCAAGGCTTTGTGAGCAACTGAGGTTCTGACCGCCAGAACGACGAGGTCCAGACGAGGAGTCGTGATTTTAATCCGATGTAAGTCAAGTTACTCGCATAACTTACTGCAACCTATTGTAGTTCCTGTCGTGGATTCAAACCCTGCCGAAGCTGTCAGGTTTTCCACAATCGAGTCAGATGATTAACAAGCCTGTAACGAGATCGAATTTGGTCTTGAAACACCAAACCAGCAAACAAATCGAAATCTTTATGATCCGGAAAAAGGCAATGTAAAACAGACACCTCCGTCGCCACAATTACTGCTAATTATGCCAGAAACCAGAACTATCTTTCTGACATCTGGTGCTTTTATAATCTTGGCAGATGCCAAGGCCGATTTAGTCAACTTTGACCTTTGTGTTTATTCGCCGTAGGTGGTAGTTGCACCACTATCAGACGGGTCAGTGTTTTTTGTTTTTAATCACCAAAGTCAACTCCACCATTGTCGGTATGCTTGGGATGCAATAGGTATTTTGAGACAGGTTGTGGTTATCACTATAGCCGTGCGGTTAGGCAGCCCGCGCTATCAGACGTCCTCAGGTCGACGGCCTTCTGGACTTGTGCCTTATGCTTTGCCCCTGAGCCGACAGTTCAACCGTCGTGGCCGACGATGTCCACAATGTGCTCTACAGCCGAGTGAGAGCAGAGACGGTGACTCACCCCACATTTATGGTGCTCCCCCCCCCCCCGCCCCCTAAAGGGGATCCGCTGTCAAGAGAAATGCAAGAAGACCGGAGGCGGGAGAGGGCGCAGATGCCTGGCGCGGCGAGAACCCGCACTGAGGCGTACCAACATACCCCGGTAGTTGGCAACGTACACTGGCCAAGAGTTTACACCGCATGGTAAAAAGGGAGCTGCTCAGTTTGCTTGGCGTGAGCCTGCAAATGGGCCTGCCACCACACTCCCAATGCTGTCATATGTAATGGGCGAGTATTGCCAATAACGCCTGTCGGACTCCTATTTAGCCCCTTTGTTGGTCCAGCCCATCTAACACGCGGTCCGTTTTAGCGACACGAATACCAATTGATAGTTTGTGTCGCATAATTTTGCTGCT
Source organism: Spirometra erinaceieuropaei (assembly GCA_902702965.1). Lineage (NCBI taxonomy): Eukaryota > Metazoa > Platyhelminthes > Cestoda > Diphyllobothriidea > Diphyllobothriidae > Spirometra > Spirometra erinaceieuropaei. Next base: position 450,083 of record CACRXP010000305.1, read on the forward strand.
CTCAGTGGATTAGGCGTCGGGGCTAGATCGCAGTTGGTAACCAGGCCCCGTATTAGAGGTGGCTGGGGGTTTGTTTGCTGGGGCTATTTTGCGGGATTCCATAATCACATCTGACCCATTTGGCCTCCATTTTACGTCTGAGGTGAGGATTAGGATATCAGTTAATGGTTTCCGATTTTCGGGTTAGGGTTATGCCTTTAGGCTTAGGTTTTCGGATTACGGTTAAGGTTTGAGCGTATGATTAGGCATCAGTATTACGGTTAGGTTTTTAAGTTATGGCTATGCCTAAGCGCCACAGTTACGTTTACGATTTCGGTTAGGGTTAGGGTTGCCGTTAGGGTTAACGGTTACTGTTTAAGTCTGAGGTTAGGGTTAAGATTATGATTATGGTTAAGGTCGCCGTCCGCTTGCCCATTGCTTGCTACCAACTGCGATCTAGCCGGCGTCGGCATAGTGAATAGGATGAATGGACCGCAAGCCTGCTTCAGCACAAACAAAGCCACCCATGCGGCAGTGTGGGCGTCGTGGTCTTCAGCAGTAGAACTATCCGTAGGTGCATTCCCTTCCTGCTTCCACGTGACCGTGAGACAGCCACATCCTGGAAATTGCTTTGGCTGGCGGACCAGGGCGGACAAGGTTGCCCAGTAGGGCTGTCTCCGCCTGTTGACACGAAGAGGTCGTTATTTCATGCGTGGACAAATGCTCTATGGCAGGTCGGTCACAGCTCCTCGCCGTCTACGCACCACTTCCAATCATCCAAGTCTCGCGAATAGGACGGCATGCAACCATGTCAGCGGCCCAGAATGACCTAGATCATCTTCTCGCTAAATGGAAGTCGTGGTCCAGAGTACAACTCCGCAGCTAACCGACATAATTAAACGAAGCTATTTAGGTGAGCGTTGCCTGCAAAATCATAGACGAAGGGAGTAAAACAGGCACCTTAACAGCTTTTGGTAATCACGAAGTTCGTAGGCTGGTCATGCCTCTTGGAGCCTGATCATGTGATCTAAGTACTCTACGAAATGAAAAACCATTCCAAAACCACGAACCTTTCAGTCACATTGAGCTTTAATGCCGTTTTCGTCTAGAAACTCCAATGTCCAACGACCCAGAAGAGGGAACTGTTCTGGTAGCCGGAAAACTGGTCCACTGTCATGTTGACATTGTTATAGACCGAGATGCTGCCTCGCAGGACAAGAAGCACTGAACGAGGTCGGTGAAGGTTACATATTTTCTCTGAGCGACACTGCTAAACTGGAAATCCGTGTTGCTGAATAACTGTCATGCCTACCATGGCTGTCGTAATGGACTTCTTCAGACAGTTACTGTCGCTTCTTTTATTGGCTTCCAAGACGGATTTGTCGGCTGACGACATAGTCGACTGGTTCAGGAGGTGGGAAGGGGAATGGACACAAACAATTCATTTGTTCCTTCTCTAAAGTCTGATATCAGACGACTGAAGTGCGTTTTCGATACCTGTGCCCGAAACAGGGGTTCCGCGTTGGTGGTAATTGTATGTTTTCGAGGGAGTCTATGGGGTGTCCTGGCAGGGGTAAACAATAAAAATCGACAAACAGCCCTGCTCTCTAGAAAAGTACGTGCTGGTTATACTGATCAGTCGTTAACAAACGCCGAGGTCTCACCGATAGCGTCACTTGACTGCTTTCGACACAGAGGCCACACCCGGAAACCACTACGGCTGGCGGGATAGACCAGATGGGAGTAGACGGTGGGTTTGCTACACAACGGTGGAACGGCCATGTCTGAGGAATTAACTCAGCCCTGTCGCTCCACTCGTTGATAAACACCAATCTGCAAGACCGATCATAGAATGTCTGCCAGTAGGGCGACAGGCGATCCCACGGGCGACCCAGGATGACTCAGAACGTGTTCTGCCGCATCGAAGTAGTGACCCGTAGTGGAACATGGCGACTGTCTGAGATGCTTCAACAGCCCTATCTGAGCAGTGCTGTTTGTATCAGAGTCAAGATGACCGAAGGTTAACGCGAACGCAGTGTCTGTCAAAGTTAAGCGTGCCACGCACGACCTTGTTCCTGGTTTATGTGTCAAGCTACGATAAAGTCAACTCGCATTCCACACCAGCGCGAATTCCATAAACGCCACACTGAGTATGAGCCATTAGGGTCTGACTCCCAGTCATTCAGTAGCTCTGGAATAGTTACCATAGGGATCGCCCTATCCCGTCATTTGGTTTAATCAAAACGCCAACCGAATTTGGTGAATGGTCCCTGCAGAAAATCGACTCTTCAGGGCCTACATTGATAATGGCATCGCGCCAAAAACAATCGCATTCTCATAATGTGGTTGACGGTTGAAATGAAGACTCAGCAGTAATAAGTAATCCTCAGGGAGAGAGCACCGACAGATAATCTAATGACCATTATTAGCTTATTAAGTGCCTTCCGTCAGCCACACTCAACTTCAGGTTTAGAGCACTTTGGGATTTTTAACCATCGAGTCTAATGCTGTACCACTGAGCCACTGGTTAATTGTCCTGTCGGCTGCGATCGGGAATACTAACTATTGTAGGGAGAGCGTCCACCGATCGGGTCGCGAGATTTGCTCTTCCCGTCTCCGAATACCAAATGCTCCAAACTCGGGCTTGGCTATGTCTGGCTGATGACGGCTAATAAAGCGGAAATGATCATTCCAATCTCCTCAACTCGAGCCTCAGAATGTACAGAGCTGTTATCCCGTTAACTTTGCGCTACGGTGCGGAGTCTTGAATTTCCTACCAAAGTCGGAGGAGAAGAATCAACTGTTTCCGCCTACACTGTTTTCGAAGGATTTCGACTGCGCAGTGAGCGGAACTGAGCCTGAGCACCTCGAGATGCTGAACTCGGGTGGCATACAGAGCGTCGGCGCAATGTTGTAGCAGATTCGACTAAGATGGAGAGGCCACATAGAGAGGACGACTGACAAACACATGCCTAAAAGCTTCCTCTGTGGGATGTGTCTGTAAGGGCCATCGCAGACGCGAGCTCGGTCGAAGTCTACAAGCAAGACAGTTCCTAGCTGATGAATGCGGCGCCGAGGACAAGTCCCTCAGAACATCGCTGATGCAACGATCGTCCATCTCTAGAAGCGTAAAGGCAACCGGCAACTCCGCGATAGCCACAGAGCAACCTTGCTGCTCACTGTCGCTGGAAGGATCTTTGCTCAACCTTTTCAATGGCTATTTTGAACAGGAACTTCCGTCGGAAGAACAGTTTAGCTTCCGACGCCACCGCGGAACCCTAAACATGATATTTACGACCCACCAGCTGCATGAGGAATGCTAAGAATTATAAACCTACCCCTACATTACCCTCGTGGCCTGGCGAGTCACGGCGGCCTCTGGAAAACCATGCAGAAATTCGGCTGTCTTAGGTGATTCACGCATATGGTACGTCAGATTCGTGATGGGATAATGGCGCGTGTCACGGACAGTAGGACCGTCTCAGAAACATTCTCAATGACTAACGGAGTGATTCTGGGCTGCGTACTCGGCCACCACCCTCTTCAGCGCCATGTTTGCTGTCATGCTGGTGGATGCCAACCGTGATAGGCGTCCCGAGATCCGCAGCGCCAACAGGACCGACGACCATCTCTCAATAACCGGCGCATACAGGCTCTGGCGCGTTTATCCACGACTACTGTCCGCGATCTGGTCTTCGCGGATGATTGCGCACCCAACACCGAGACAGGAGCAGAGACGCAACGGAGCGTGGGTATCTCTGGCTCTGGCCGCGCCAAATTCGGACTGACCAGCAAAACGGACAAAACGGTGGTCATGCATCAGCAACCTTCCAACGCCTACTACAATGTTCCTCGCGTCCAAGAAAACGGCATTCAAATGAAGACTCAACAATTTCGCTTACTCGGGCAGTACACTCTTACACTGCACCGAAATCGACGGCGAAATGGCCCACCGGACCTCCAAAGCCAGTCAGACCACCACGGCCTTCAACTCGACACCATCCTGAAGATGTACAAAAGTGCTATCTTGAGGACGCTGCTGTATGGGGCGGAGGTCTGGACAATCGACAGGAAACAAGGGCGGAAACTCAATCACTTCCGCTTTAGTTATCTCCGCTGGATATTGAAGCTGAGTTGGCAAGACGGGATCCGGGACACGGAAGTTTTGGGACGGACTGGAATTCTCAGCATCCACGCCATGCTGGGCCAACTACAACTGCGACGGAGCGGCCACCCCGTGAGGACGAACAATGAACGGCTGGTTAAACGATTTTTCTAAGATGATGTTGCAATGGGGGCTTGCCCGCAAGGTCAAACACGCCGTTACAACGGCACCCTAAAGAGCACTTTGAAGCGAATATATACAAACCTTAAGACCTGAGAAGACCTCACACAAGGCCGATTGTCTTAAAGAAGAGCAGTGGAGACAGGGACATCAAATAGAATAGCCGTTGTCAAAGCCATAATAGCAACTTGCAAGTCTCGAGCTCCCAATTCACAACGCCAGCACGCAAACTTTCCCAACATGCCCACGATGTCGACAAACTTTCCGCATGCGGATTTTTCTGATCGGAAATCCCGGGATCCAACAACACAGCCGCCGTCATCACAGCCGCCCTGTCGTTACCTCTGCACCAACCCCCAGGACGTCCATGCTGACGCAGACCCTCACCGCCACCTCCATCATCCCTGACGCTACCTCCGTGGTGACGACGATGGCCAACACACCCGCCGCCGCACAAAACGTCCTCAACCGCCCGTCAACCATCACCCTCCCCACCAGCACTGTGGACTCGGTCCATACCTGTTCTCATTGTGATCACAAATTTACCTCACGCAACGGCCTGGTCGGTCACTTAAGAATCCTTTTCACTGCAACCGACGCACCAGTGCCAGGAGTGCCCACATACACTCCCCAAATCCCCCTTTACTGCTCACACTGTCTACGCACCTTCATAAACCGCATGAGAGCCTCTTTGGTCACCTGCGCAGCCTTAGCAACGGAAAGCCCCGCAACGCTGACACACCTGTCACGCACTGCACACCCACTAACTCGTCCATCCCAGTCCAAACCAACTCCCCATCCAATACCGCGCTCACAGCTAGCAGCACCGAAACGGTAGCCGACTCGGCATCCCCCAGCATATCCTGCTCATACTGTCACTGTATGCTCACCGCACGCATCGGCCTGGTCGGTCAGGATTGCGAGTTCACCGCACAGAGGCTTGCGGACCAGTAACTGGAGCACTGATATGCACCACACAACATCGCCTCAATCTCCCATATTCCCCTCGCATCTTTAACCATCGCGTGGGTCAATTAGGTCACATGCGTCTTCGTGAAAACCTACGGCAAATCGTCGCAGACGTGACCATATCAGCACACACCACAGTCGACCCAATTTCGTGTTGGTAATTTGGGTGACTGATTGGTGAACTGAGAGTAAGACTGTGATGGTTCCATCTTAATGGCACTCTCTGACACACGTCGTCCACCCCCTTTGAGAGCAGTCCTGCCGTATTTGTTTGGGAGGCCAGGTCTTGTATGTAGCAAGCCCAGAGGGGCTCTCTCTAGGTCTGTCAGCCACCGCGCCCACTTCGCGCATGAGACTATCTGTTGCGCTGGAAGCCACCACGGTACGCTAAAAGCCTTGGTTTGGAAGGGTGCCAAATGACAGAACAACTTGGACCTCGAGGTCAGCTTAGTATGTGTTTGAGTGGATTGACCGACTAGTGGATTGAGAGTCAGGCTGAAATGGCTCCTTCTTTATGTGGTCCCTATGACACACTCGCCCAGTGGGATCCGAGCCGCCCCGCTTGTTTTCTTGGTGCAATGTCCTGGCCACTGTACGTTGTGGCGGTACGCCTAGGTTTGGGTTTTCGCCGCGCCAACCACCAGCGGCCTCTGCCGCCGCCTGTTTTCTTGACTCTGTGTTCACACCGGGTCCAGGTGAGGAGGGTGAGGAGAAAGGGCGGTGGTGGAAACGGCAGTCTACTATCATTATAAAACAAATCGAGCGCAATTCGCTGTCTCTGCGGAAACGACGGTCGAACTGTCGTCATCGTTCTGCGTTTCAGAGATATGGAGTACATTTCTTTGCAGGCAGTTTCTCAGAGCTGTGTTATGCAGCGTCAGAGTTTGCGCAAAACACATTTCTGGACATTTAGCCATTACCTGTGTCGTCAGTGTAGTTAATCAACGGACAAGGCGGCGTTCCGGGCAAGTTTCCACCAGACAAGGTCAGCTATTGTTGTTGTGCACGCCGCCGTTGCAACGAACACACCTAGGTAAGCCTCTACACATCTCCAGATGGACGTTTTCGAGACCGCTAACTTTCTTTGCTACTCCTGCGTACCGTAGTTCTTCCCTCCAGGGACTTCTTCAATCAAAAACGTACCACCTTTGGTTTCGATAAGGTGTCACTGTTCCACGAATCGGGCCCTAATGAGCACAACAGTGTTTATCAAGAGAGTCCGCGGCTGAGCGAAGTTATCCCAAAGAAAATAAACATGCCGAGACTGTCAGGTTTTATAAGTAGGTAGAGTAGGAAGTGACTGTTTATACCTGACGTTTTGCGATTGTATACGGGTCCGCAACAAGCACGATCAGCTGACCAGAGAAGAGTAAGTACCGCGGCCAGCGAAACGTTTTTTTTTTCGGAATATATTTGAGCACGAGAATTAACAGCATGACCGAATTCCGTGACTTTTATTCCACAAATAAAAATCTCCTTGCATACGTATACAGCATTGAACGACCGATGTTAGGACAATCTACTGCGATAGACGATTTACCATAAAGGACACTAGTCAGACATGCGATCATGACTGACGAGAGATCAAGGGCATGCTATGTGAGAAAAGGCAGAAAAAATAGAGCACACTAGGTGATTAATGATGCTGACAGTTCGACCGTCGTTTCTGACGATGTCCACCGTGTGCCCTACAGCAAGGTGGAGCAGGGACGCTGACTGGAGCGTGAATCAGTTTATAATGACAGTAGACTTTCGCAGTGTATGTCGCACTCTCTCTCTCTCGCCCTCACTCCCCTCGTGGACCCGGTGTCAAGACAGAGTCAAAAAGACTGTAGGCAGGGGAGGGCACACTCGGATGGCATGGTCGAGCCCGCACCTTGACGTTCCACTCCACACCCCCTGGTCCACACAACAAATGATCAGGTTTTTGACCAAAAACACCCCAACAGGGCTCGAAAGGACGAGGATGATGACTTGGCAGCTATGCTTACCACCTGTATATCCAGTGGGAGCGCAAGCACATCTACCGTCAGGGAACCAGGTCTCAGGGAACTGTCAGCGCATTCCAGGCTGCGAGGGCCATGGTTTGCTGATACTGACATAGCACAGGCTTTTTGACCAGGTGATTGATGGTATGGACTGGTAGACAGTCAGGCGAACTACGAAGGGACCGCGTATCGGGAACGGCTGCCGAGGGACAGTGAGGTTCAGCACGTGAGCCGACTTCTTGAAATGCACTGGCTTCCATTTAAAATTTATTGCGGCCTCTGAGTGCCGCAGGAGGCTGACTTCATTGTGCTGAATAGCACAATAAATGTCAAAATTGAATACTCAGTGGGGGCAGTTGGGTACCTGTGGCTGAGCCTATAACCGTCTGTTTTCTTGCTCCCAAGAGTTGTCTATGCGATTGAATTGTCAACCGTCGTCGAATGCGCTTAGTGCATTTTCGTCTGCGAATGCATGTCAAATCACAGGTCTAATTGGAGATGGCGTGCATAAACCAGGTTTCAGTTTTAAATCCGGCACGCTAATAACAGCGATGCCATCTTGTTTTATGTGAAAAGATTAGTCACTGGTTGCGTATTTGCCACATTTAGTGGTGCAATGAAAAATAATGTCCTTGTTTAGCTTGCAGGCTCAACAAATATTTTCGCAAGTGTTAGCCGACAACTCAAACCCACCGCATTTACGAGGGTGTGCGGTCAGACGCTATCGTTCTGGAAAGGGTTCTTTGGCTTGATTTTGTCGTGTTGAAGAAGATTAGGTTCATTTGGAAACGAAATTAAACAAACTGTCTTCTGGGCATTTCTCTGATTATTTTGCACGGCTTCTGATCACAGTGGCTAATCTAGAGTTTGTGAGATGCAAGTCGGGTGGATTTTCATCGATATATCATTTCCTTTGAATAAACGTAAATGAGGTCATGGTTGTTTACAATACGGTTTTTACTGGCGTCATTGGACTTCACCGAACCATATTGTACGGTTGGGGGTCTTCATAGAAGTACAGTAGGTGGGCTAACTCATGAAATGTCAACCGAAATTCCGAAATGCGTTCTCGATTCGAACAGATTTATTACGTAGGGTTGTGAAACGTATCATCCTGAAGCATAATTCTATAATAATCCAGTTACCCCATGACGCCGGCTTTCCAGCAAACTCCTTTCCGGCTGCATATAAAAACTATCGTCCGCAAAAATGACTACTTAAGTAGCATGCATTTTTTCATTGATTTTCGATGCCCCTAAAAATTCAATTATATTTCATGGAAGATATGCATAAAAATATGCATTATTTTGCTTATTCGGTAGAAAATTACGTCTTCTTTTAATTTTATACTCGAAGGAAGTGTGTAATTCGATTTGAAAAAGTTTCTAATTGTGAGCTTTTTAATACCGTGAAATGGCCCTTCATAAAACGTCATGTCTCTGAATTTATCAATGTGGCTTGTAAACTTAACAATACGGATCAAATCCACTGCTAAATTCTATGAACCCTGTATGGTCCCCCTTTTTACCGTAGAAATATGTGTGGTTTTCCGTATGCGAAAATTATACGGCTTGTAGTTTGTAGACCTTGAATTTACGTGTATCGGCAGGTCGGATTCAAAATTATTCGGGAATTGGAAAAGTTTTATAAAGCCAAAGTATACACGTGCTTCAAGTATAAAATTGAAAGAAGGCGTAATTATCTACCGAATGGGCAAAAGGATGAATATTTTTATGCATGTTTTCCAGGAAATATAATTCGACCTTTGGGGGCATCGAAAATCAATAAGAAGAAATTCATGCAATTTACGTAGTCATTTTTTACATAGTGTGGTTTTCACATGCAGCCGGAAAAGGTTTGTTCGAAAACCGGCGTCCTGTGGTAACTGAATTATTATAGAATTATACTGCATGATGATTGGATTTACAACCCCACTTAATTAATCTTTTCGAAACGAAAACGCATTTTGGAATTTCTGTTGAGATTTCATGAGTTAGTTCACTTGTTGTACGTAGAGTCTGGCATGCTGTGCCAACTCGTAAATATTGGTTTTTTTATTCAGTCCTAATTCGAACAGCTTGAAGCCATTAAATGACAACGTTTCGATCTACGACTGTCGGTTCGTTATGCCTGCTAGGACTGTATGTAACGGTTAACAGAGAGCGATCTAAATACCGGATTCGACCTCGGTCTTTTTGGTGATATGCATAAAGTCGTCGTCTGATGCGTGACACACGGAGGCCTAAAACTCTCAATGGGTCACATTAAGAAAGAGACACTGCCGCCTGACCCTCTGTCTAAGGGGAGACGGCTTTGCCATTCGGCTGGTAACCTTGTCGTCTGCGCGACTTTTATGATGGTCCTAAAGGTCTCGTATGCTCTGGATCTTCATCGACGACAACCCAGTGCTCGCTTCCTCTCCCATCACCCGTCCGAGTCTGTGGGTTGACTGGCGGTAAGATTTGGTATGGTGGCTGCCGCCGCGCACGCGTTCGTCAAAAATGCACCACACGCGCGTTCATCCGTCGATTTCGACAATGTCCACTGAATGCTCTGCAGCAGAATGAGAGCAGGGACGGTGACTTGCACGTGAGTTCGTTTATAGTGATAGCAGAATTGTGCAGCATCTGCCGCACTCTCTCCTGCCTCATCCCACCTGCTTCCGTTGTAACGACCAGGTTAAGAAGACCGGAGGTCGGAGAGGGCGCAGGTGGCTGGCGCGGCCGGAGCTGCGCCTAGGCATGCCGCCACATCCGGCTCGGATTACACGGAGTGGGAGTACCATAAATAACCCCTTTCATGAGTCAATGTCGCACCCGTTTTTTCCTACCGCAAATACTCCACAGCCAATTTGAGGGGGAGGAGAATAGCTAAGTTTAAAAGTGTCAGCGTCTCCGACGCCAGTAATGGCTCCCTACCGCGATTAGGCACGCATACACCGCCGCTAATGTGGCGTTTTTTGGCAACAATCGGGAGATGGCACCCCAAAAATCCGTTACCTAGAAATAATAACTTTAACAGGGGACTCAAACGTCTTCAGGCAATATCAGCGTTTGCAGGCCTACTTTCGCGCATTACTTGGACTTTCCGTGACGGTCTAACATGGGCTGGCCGAACGAACATCGCAGGAAGTTACATGGACGATGATCGCTGTTACCCAACCTTTCCCATCGTTACACACGTACACCTGAATATACGGCATTATGGCAGTTTATTTCAAAACAAAATAACTTTTAAATAGGATAAGTCTGCACAATATGGAACAGGAACAGTTCCCAGGCATCTGTCAAAGACATGGCATTGATGTCAAATCAAAGACGATACTGTACTTCCTCTATGCTAGTCCACACAGCTCGATCACATACAGGGCCTCCCTCGTGGAGTTTCCTTTTCAGTCTACTCCAGTATGCCTCAATGGCATTGGTGCGCCGTCCGTTGGTAGGGTCCTTGAAGTTCTTTCAGTAGTTAACAAAGAAATCTAGATAACCTTCTGAGGGAAGACGATTATACGCCTTCCACTCGTCCATTACCACTATACTGCCTTTGGCGACCCATGTTGTAATAACCGAACGGAGAGCGGCCCAACTTCGACCATTTACCTGTTCAAATAATGCTTTCTGTCGGCTAGTATGGTACATCCCGACCAGCCACCACCCATAAAACCCCTATTACCACCTTTCCCGTAGGACAGGCTGGTTTGGTTAGGCGGATATTTTTGGGCGCCATCTCTCGATTGTTACCCATTTTTTTCTCGAAAAAACACTTCCAGTCAGACAAACTAAGGATGTGTTGAATATTCGCGTCCCCTATATTCGCGGGTCGACAGACAGTTGCGCACTGGTGGGCAAGTAATAATTCAATCAGAAGAATGAGAATGGAATTTTCTCGAAAGCAGTTTGCTGTGCAGCTTAATCGCACAACGCTACAGCCAACTTTTAATATGCTCTTACCGGGAGTGTACTATGTGATTTATTTGTTTCTTATTCCTGAACCAAATTTATATAAATTGGAAAAGACCCGAAAATTGCTCATTTCCTTGAGTATGATAAGCATTTTATTCAAACACTTCACATCAGGTGAACTATTCTAAATTCGCTGAAGTAATCTGCTTACGGGGAAATATTTACCCCATTTCTGAGATTCACCGCCATCTCCTTAAGTATTGGGTCAACTTTAGAATCTGTGCATTTCCATCGCTGAATGTTTTTACCGACCAAGACAAAAGGGACCCGGGTGGCCATTTCTGGTTTATTAGCCGCCGTCAGCCAGTCATACCCGACCCCGAAGTGTGGAACACCTGGGGCTCGATCTCACAACGCCTCTAACCACTGAACCACGGGCTCGTTGTCCTGTCGGGTCGGTAATAACATTCTGCCTATATCATGCACCGTTGTGCGGCTGCTGGTTGGGTTCAAGCAAGGACCCCTAAGGCACAAGGGGACGAGTGATATGCGTAAGAACAATCGGTGAGCGTCCCTCTGCCATCATTCCATCACTGTCTGTTTCTGCTTAAGTAGGTATTCCCATGTTCTTTAGTTTGCTCACATCTTCTAGTATCATTTTGATGCAGCCTTCATCATCTTGCATCTCTGCACTTTTCCACACTTTTCATACTGCGAAGCGACAGGAGTAGGTTGAAAAGCAGTCGAGACATTTGCTAAAGCAATAATTTCACTCATGTAGGGCTGTTTTAAACTCGCACTGGGAAAAAAAGCCTTGCAAAACCCCTGGGTGATTGGGTGGTATTCCTGGAGTATTGGAACGCCAACCTGTGAGCCATATAGATCCACGGTTGACCCGTGTTAAGATCTCGGGAGGTTGAAATACACACGGTAGAGCAAACCAATGCAGTCATCGTACTTACCCACAACTATTAAGGCGAAATGAAAGCGTTTCCACACCCTGAGGTTTATTAAGATGAAAATGGAGCCTACATGGCAGCGTAATTTGGACAGGTTTGGTCCAAACTGTGTTATAAGTCGCACAGTCCACAGAGCTAATAGTGAGTAAATTGGACTTCAAGTGCTAACCGCTCACACTAAACCCTCCCGGAAACTCCAGGTTAGTTGAAGATACAACAGAGTGTATTTGAAAATTATCTTGTTTATAGGCAGTATGTTATTAGCGACAAAGAGAAGGGAGACTGGGATGGCCATTTCTGGCATATTAGCCGTCGTCAGCCAGTCATGCCCAACCCAAAGTGTGGAACACCCGAGGCTCGAACTCGCGACCTGTTAGTTGGAAGTCCACAGTTGGGTATGAGTGTATGACGACGGCTTATAATCCAGAAATGGCCATTCCAGTCTCCCTTGCCTATATCTTGCGCCGCTGAGCGGCTGCTGGTTGGGCACGAGAGCGAGTACGTGAGACACAACGAAACGAGTGGGTTACGTAAGAACGATCGGTGAGCGCCCCCTACCCTTATCTTGTTTGTTGGCGTTTGCATTACTCAGTCATCAAGATTTGGTGGTAGCCGATAGGGCCGACTGTGCTCGCGATCTTCAATCTCAGCAGAAATTGGTGAACGGGCTCGGAGAACGGTCGAGGAAACAGAACATGTAGGTTCCGGCCCAGGTGTTATTGTGTTCATTTTAGTTGAACGCTCTCAAGCCCAGTCGCAGCCCACCTATGCGACGCTACCATGTTAGCTGGTTGCAAGCAAAACGACAGTGGTCACAGTTTACCTGAGATGTAACTCGCACACTGCGCAGTGTAACGCAGCCAATCCAGCTGCCTTCAACCCCGAATATTGTTCTTGCCTGCCTCGCGTGCATGCTCGCTTATACGCGCGCGCGTGTCCGCACTAGCCACCCAAACAAACAAACATCACAGCGCGGACTGTCTTGCGTCTGTCTGACCGTCTGCCCTGTTCGTGGGCGCAGTTGCCTTAGTTCAATGCATGGGCGTCTCGTTTATTTACTCTCTCTCTCTCTCTCCCTCGCCCTCGCAATCTCATCCCCGCCGTTGTGCGACACAGTTCGTCAAATATTTTTCTTGAACGCCCACCAGTTGGTCTAGGTTGAGTTAAACTAGGTAGTACACGAAGGCATCGGAGAGAAACAGGGTTTCTATCAGACCACTGTGCGTAGGTTAGTGTTGTTCCGTAGTTTGTTACTTGTGGTAGGCGCGCAAGCCCAGCCGGTCCGGGGGTTTAACAACGCAACAGATGCCGACGTCGCCGCCGCCGGCGCGCATCTAACCGCGCGCACGTGTCATGGCATGACGTCAGCAGGCCCGGAGGGTACATTGATTGGATTTCAAGGGCGAGGGTGATTGGTTGCTTATACGCACCCTTCATTGGCTAAAAATACCGCACGTTGTTGTGTTGTGTTGCTGACAGCGCGTATGCGCGCCAGCGCGCATTGTTGTCGCTTCTAACGCAGACACAGAAAGCGCGCAAACACGCACGCTGGAGGCGCAATATACTGATAGTTTGCGTAAACTGATTTGTAGTGTTCACTTTTACCCCGCGCCTACTGCGGCTGATTAGGTCACGACACGCACGCACGTTTCAAACAGGCGAAACGGTTTTAGGCAGCATAACCACCGAAGTGTTGGTTAGGGAAAGTGACATGAATGCATCAATGTTTCCCATGCATTCAAAAAGGGATCTGGACGTAAAGACGGCGCCACAGCCGGGCCACCGTAACAGTCGAACACCACCTCCCTTTGATCCCGCTCTACTCGGCAGACACATGAGGGAATTGACAAAAATGTTGCAGGCTGCAGCAGCTGCCGCCCAACCCGCTGTGGACTGGAGCTCTGTTACGGCCGCTGCTTCCAGTACCGTAGAGACCCCTGGAATTGCTGCTACGTCCCAACAACCGCCCTTTAGTATGGAGACATCCCAGAGGTATTTACGTGTCCGCGAACCGGTCGGTTCATCACGAGCGGTCCAGTCGGAGCAGTTTGAACGTAAGTCGAGCTATCTTATTGAAAGGTCGAAAGGCAGTATCTTGTGCAGTCCTAGTATTGAGGCCTTTTTCTAGTAACTTTGCCCTCAAGTCTTATTGCCCTTTCTATCTTCGTCTTCCTCCTGGAATAGGTAACCATCGGTTACTCCGGGTCTGACTCATCTTTCCAAGATGTCAGCTGCCGTGATCCTTTCCATTCTTGTTTGTGCCCACTTTGTTTTTCAACGAGCAAAAGTGGCATAAGCCTCGTCCTCTGTTTGGAAAGTCGGTCTATTGCTCACTTTGCCCTCCTGAGAACATAAAATGTGCTTTCTCCAAACTATTAGGCAGGGCTATCAATTTTACTCAGACTCAGAATAAATTCATGCTGAGTAAAAGATTGGTCTAGCTAGAGGAGCCGTATTCATTTCAGGTGGAATAATAAGTTTGGGAGGATCAGAGGGACTGAAGTAAGTACGAAGGTGGGGGTGGGGGGGCGTGGTGCACAGACGCAATCAGTCCAAACCAGATCCGTCTGTTCCAATAAAACTATGCTTCCATCAAAGGAGCCAGTGCAGGGGTTAGTCATAGCCAGGGTCTGAAAGATTCCTTTTCATAAAGCCTTGATAATAACGCCCGCCACTCACTGAGAATTCACGAACAATGCTGCTTCCGTACAGATTGTGGACTCAGATATCTAAAAAAGACCCGTTAGTTTAGGACGCGAATTCTTTAAACGTCATCGCCATGTGCTGCTAAGCTAGCTGCGTCGACCCCACCTTTATGCAGACCCTCATGTGCATGTGGCATGTTGGAAATAGGAATTTAGGCCACAAAGTCATCTTGCGTAATGACTTTTCGGCACAAGCGTGCCAACTGACTTTGCCTGCAATCGCAACAATCGCTGTAGGCTCACCCCATCATGAAGGCTTGTGGCTATAGAACGGGTATATCATGGCTCTTTGGTACGACTTGACAGAGCGTCCTCGAGGGGCTCTGCAGCAATCTATAGAACAGTCGGTCTGCCAGAACTCGCCCCCTCCGCATGCTGCTGCTACTGCGGCCACTAGTCTGCGACCGCATTTATTTGCTAAACTCACTTATACCCTATCCTAGCTAGCGTGCGTAAGCGTATGAGTTTCGGGGCCTCCCCGCGCTTTGCCGTCCAAAAGCAGAATTGTTTTTATGGGGATTAACTTTAGCTCAGGGCCAATTTGCACATGGGTAAGACACTGAAATAGGTACCCCCGTACCACAGGGGGTCTTGCGCTACCCCTTATGGTAGGGAGGGTTAAAGCTAGGGTTACGGTTGGCGTTAGGGGTTGACAGGGAAATAGGGATCCCCCTGGAATTTGGCGCAAGACCATCTGAAATAGAGGGGGGGGGGAGGGGATTCAAATTTCCGTGTCCACCCTCTATGTGCTCTGAAGGAAGCGACATTGCTTTGGGTTGATTCCATTCAACCTCACAGGGTTAGTAAGTACAATTACCGAAGCCACCAACAAAGTGCCTTGGCATCTTCGGACGTATTTCTTTTATTTCTGCATCGCACCTTGCCTGACATGGGGCTTCTTCTGGATTGGCAGGAGGTCTGACCCGGTAGCTGAAGTTATTTAAGACTGTAGAACCGTAGAACTGGGCTGGGGTACGCCTGTGGTTGAAGTATCGCAGACTGACGACGGCCGGTAGGCCAGATGTGGCCATTCCCCCCTATACTTGCCATCGCGTCCTGCCAATTTATCTCGTTTCGCGGGGACTTTAAAGTAAATTAAATTAAATTAAATTAAATTTTAATTTAATGCCAGTTTACAGGCATTGTCAAGGGAAGCGATTAAAGACAAATCCGACCGGCAGTAGCTTGAAATGTGCGGCTGAAAACTCCCGCGACTTGGTGTCACTATTCTTCACGAAACAAACTTCACGCTCACTGGAGGTGGAGGATTAAGACGCTGGGTTTTTCCGGACTCTCCACATCCACGAGTTGATGCTTAGCATCCCTGGAAGGATAAATACTTCATTTAGGAAATCTTTCAAACCTATTGACATGGAAGAGTCTCTTCCTCTCCTTCCAGTCTTTGCGGCTTACGATGTCATGGCATATGTGCACATTATGCTGGCGCAGTCTAAGGATCTTTTATATTTCCTGTTGCTACTGTTAATCAGCCGGCGGGTGATATCCAATGGGCGACGCAAAATTGATCGGGAGATTAAGCACAGTCTTCTTCCAGTTTATTTCTTAAGGAAACAAAAGACCTACCATTTAAATTTGCCTTTTATGTTTCCCAAACTTACCTTTCTCCTCCGCAGTTTTCCAGGGGCGTTCTGTCAGACTTTTTTCAGAAAAAGGGCGTTTCATCGGTCTCTGTGGGGGCTTCACAATAGCCTATTTTCCTTTCTCCGATTTTTTGGAAGCGGTTTTGGGGGGATGAGGGGAGGGGGCTGAGGCGCCATAGGAATAAGCCGGACTTGGCCAATGCCCAGTAAGAACGAGTAATTAACATTCACTGGAACCGAAAGCTCTTTTGCTCCCTTTCACTTGTTTGTGGTGGGGCGAAGGCAGAGGGGCGGGGGGGGGCGGGGAAGCGGGCAGAAGGGAGACAGAGAGTAATAATTTTCCTCCGTATTCTCTTCCATCTCCTCATACACGACGTCCGCTCCTACGCGTCTTTGCTCATCACAATTGCCATGACTACGGGAGGAGTGCATGTGCTTCCGTGCATGTCAGCGTTGGCATATTATCGTTGTCGGACAGAGTTTTGCGTTCACGCAGCAGAGATCCGTTTTCTGCGAATTTTGCTGTCCTCCAGGTAGGCGTTCAGACACGTGTACGGCGGTTGTCCCAGTCTCCAGTAGCCCTCCGCGTCACTTATTGCACCTCCCACGCGATTCACGACATGCGAGCCTCGTGTAGGGGGTACATCCGTTGGGTTTAGTGTCTGCCAGTCTCGTGTTTGTGAACGTGCATGTGCGCCTTGTGTCGCAGTCGGGCCCAGCTGTAGGATGCACATTCGGCGTTTTGCGACATCTGCATACAGTAGATGTGCTAACTCATGAAATGTCAACCAAAATTTCGAAATGCGTTCTCGTTTCGAAAAGATAAATTAAGTAGTGTTGTAAAACTAATCATGATGCAGCATAAATCTATGATGACCCAGTTACCTCAGGGTGTCGGCTTTCGAAAGAACCTATTTTCGGCTGCATGCAAGATCTATACTCTGCAAAAAATGACTACTTAAGTAGTATGCAATTTTATCATTAGTTTTCGATGTCCTTGACAATTTAATTATATTTCATGGAAAACATGCATAAAAATATTCATTCTTTTACTTATTCGGTAGAAAATCACGTCTTCTTCCAATTTTATACTCAAAAGAAGAGTATGATTCGGTTTCTAATTGTGAGATGTTTAATACCGTTAAATGGCCGTTCATGAAACGTCATGTATCTGCATTTACGAATGTGGCTTGTAAAGTCAACAATATTGTTCAAATCCACTGCTTAATTTTATGAACCTCATATGGTCTCCTCTTAACACCGTAGAGAAATGCATGGTTTTCCGTACACGGAAAATATACAGCTTGTAATTTTGAAACCCAGAATGCAAGTGTAACAGCAGGTCGGATTCAGGATTATTCGGGAATTGTAAATTTTTTTAAAACCGAATTATACTCTTCTTTTGAGTATAAAATTGGAAGAAGACGTGATTTTCTACCGAATAAGTAAAAGAATGAATATTTTTATGCATGTTTTTCATGAAATATAATTGCATTTTCAAGGGCATAGAAAATCAATGAGAAAATTGCATACTACTTAAGTAGTCATTTTTGCAGAGTATAGATCTTGCATGCAGCCGAAAATAAGTTCTTTCGAAAGCCGACATCCTGATGTAACTGGATCATTATAGATTTATGCTGCATCATGATTAGTTGTACAACACTACTTAATTTATCTTTTCGAAACGAGAACGCATTTCGAAATTTTGGTTGACATTTCAGGAGTTAGCGCATCTACTGTATGTGGCGAACCGCTACTGACAGTCGCCGCTGACGTGCAGACGTCGGTGCCTTAAAGATATGGATTTTTCTTCATGTCTTCAGTCTTGTTAAACGTTGCCTGGTCGGATCGGTAAGATGGGATTATGTAGACCCACCTGACTGACACAATACTGTTTGGGTTGGGGTTGTGGTTAGGGTAAGTGGTTAGGATCTGCGGTTAGAGCTAGGGGATCGGGTTAGAGGTCAGGGTTAGGGAAACTATTTCTCGACCACACAAACTACAACTGCGCATTCCCAATGGCCTTCCTTTTCCACCCAACTACTTGATCTCGTCGCCTGTGCGTTCCCTGGTCCCACCTATGAAAACCCCTTTTACCACCACCGGTCCCGTTTTACAGGTCCGTGGGGATTGCTTACTTCAGGTGAGCCTACCTAACCACATCTGACCGTCAGATCTTATCTCGTAGCCGTGCCTGCAATAGACAAGCCCCAGCCTGACCTCTAACCGTTAACCCCAACCCCTCACCATAACCCCTAACCCCTAGCAGGCACGGCTACGAAATAAGATCTTGCCGACTGCTTCTCCCCTTAAACACTGTGCCAAATCCTCTGGTTGCAGCTATTTGTGAGTAAAAGGTGCCAAGACCGTGATTATTAATACTTGCGAAGTGTGAACATCGAATAGGATGAATAATCGGGATGAAAAGGCGAGAAAAAGCTGGGAGAGCCTAGAGCCTTCACACCATGAGAAAAGGCTGAATCGCACGACCCATACCCACGCGATCCAAATCGACGGACAGAAACCTGGAAATTAGGGTTCCAGCGCAAACCCTAGCTCGTGAGAGAAATTAGCTCATGTTGGACCAATTCCTGTCAGATTTAAGAGAGACATGAACGCTGGACTCAAAGTCTCGGGAGCTTTATGGGGGGGTTCATAAATGACTAGGAGAGATTAGAACTGTCCAGGCGATGAGCATAGCCCAGTCCAGACTCATGTAAATCAGCCAAAAACAGATGGTGGCTTTGAACGTGGCATTGCATATGTCATCTGCCTGGTATGCCTTTGGTCGCTGACCCATGCTGGATGTCATTCCGCCGTCTGGACCTTCAAGGCTTGGTACAGTTTGTCAAGGGATACGTTCCCTTATACCTCCCGAGAGTTCCTAGCACAAATGTTTCCAACAAAATGCCGCTGAGCGACTTTCACACTATTTCCCTTTCCGTATACTGGCTTGAAAACGAATACCTTGCCGAGCAACTAAGACCTTTTTGAGGCAACAGTGTAAGTCATTGAGACATGGGGTATTTTTATAAGTCATACAGGGTTCCACGTACACTCACTCGATCTGAGTGAAATTTGCCCCCTTTTATATGGATGATGATCGAAAACCACGTAGTAAATTTCCCAAATCCCTGAAATGCTGAAGCCGCATCTCAACAAGTACAGCCAGCGCCGACCTGTCGTAAACAGGGCATCGGAACGTAAATCATGCTGCAGTCTTACCATAAACTACCCGACTGATCAAAGGCACATTTTTCACCTATCGGATCTTCCTGTGTCGTCGCTCACAGACAGTGCTGAGTGCTCGATTCTAGAGAACCTTGACCACAAGTGTAAGTAACTTTATCTTGTAGCCAAAACGTACAGCACGTTTGTCGCACGACAGACAACGATCATAGGCCGTCGTCTATCGATCGTTTTGAGGCTTTCTCGTCTGGCACTCGCTGCCTGCCATATCTCTGCACAAAAAGCACGGCTTCGCAATGCGGGCGGCTGCGCCACTGGGCGCCGGGTGACTCATTCCACGGTCAATGAAGATGAAGGCCGGGCGTTGTGTTGTCCCTGCGACCGTCTCCCCTTGCCTCCCGCTACCACCGCCACTCAAGACAATTCATTAACTACCACGTGTGCCCGTTGTGAGTTGCTTGTAAACACACAACTACACAGAACGCTCCGATGACTGGACCTCGCCACAGGACAAAGGGGGCGGGGGTGGGGAAGGGGAGGAGAAATGCGTACACACAAATGCGGACCTACATTAGTCACCGAGGCTTGTTGGTGGTGTAGCGCAGTGTAGCAACGTCTGTCCCCACGTGTGTTTAGTTCTGTGCTTTGTTGACTCCTTTCTCCCGCCCGCGCTCACTTGCGCACCTACGCACACTGTGACTCAGCCACCACACATCAATGGACCGCGCACGCACCTACCCGCCGGCGCCCGGTGTACGGGCGCGCGCACACGAATGAAACTAAACGCGCGGTGGCACGCACGCACCACCACCGGCAGGTTGACCAATGACTCGTTGGGCAGCCACCATGCACGCGCATGCTTCGCCGGCCTCGTGTTTTGGGGCTCTGTATGTGCCCAGAGTAGGATAAGATGGTGTGTTAGGCGCGCCCCAGTGAAACTAATCCAGTATGCTGATCCACTATCTGGGCACGCGACTCCCCTCACCTTATTTCAGGTCGTGGTAGCGCTATAGGCCTGGTGCCCGCTATTTTTTTAAACCAGCCCTAGTGCCTGCGGAGCGTAATTTTCTCAGTAATGGATTACACTTATTAGGAACGCTCTCTCGTGCCATTTGTCTTTAAGGGGAGGGGTGCAGGACTGCTAATTATCTTCAGTGTTTGCTGTTAATGCCATCGACTTACCCCGCCAGCTCTCTATCATTACCGACTGAGAGAAGCGTTGAGGACTCCCTGAACCCACCAAACTAGTTTTACTGCCCAGAATTTGGGATAAAGACGGGTACAAGAAATGAATAAAAAAACACTTTCCTGGGAACCCAGTGTGTCCTTCACAGGCTCTGCGCGTGGTTTCACTTAGAAAATTGCGCTCGCTGGTCAGTGTGGATTTTGAAGTCCGGTGTGGGTGAAAGAACGGGCGTCTACCGAGTTCCTTGAAAACGCCTTGGGTGTGATAAGGAGAGACCAGTCTTTAGAGACTGACGGTACGATGTCATTTCGCAGTCATACCTGCTAGGGTTGGGGACCAGTGTTAGGCGTTGGGGTTAAGGGTTGGGATTAGGGTTAGAGGTTAAGGGTAGGGGTTAGCGTCAGGGCTTAGGGTTATAATTAGGGGTTAGAGTTAGGGTCAGTGGTTGGGGTTAGCCTTAGGGGATTAGTGCTAAACCCCTATTACCGCCGGTTCCGTATGCCACGCAGCTGGCGCATGTCTACTGCAGGTGCGACTACGAAATATGATCCGACCCCTGTGACAACTATACATGACAAAGGACGAATGCCCTTACTACTGTGTCATCTTTTTGTCCAACCTTGAAAATCTTCTCCGTGACGATTAGTAGGCTAGCCTCCAAGAAGACACCTATCCCTATGCACGTTTGATTACGACAAGTGCTTCAACTGACAGGCCGTTGCACTTATCGGTATTCCACAACCTCACCGAACTTAGGCCCGAGGTTGAAGAGGCTGTCTTCTCCAATTTGAGCGAATTTGATTGTAATTTCGACCACAGTGTACATTGCAATGATTTACCGCTCGTCCTTTCCCCAAAAAAATCGCTTATACATCTTTCACAGTATCCCGCCAAGGCAAATTTGAGGCAGTTCACGTGAGTCAGAAATGCGCTCGCCCTCGTCAATGTAACCGTGACTGGAACTATACAGATAAACCCGCATTTTTCATTCATCTATTTCCTCTGACGAATTTTTAAAAAGGGCAAAATCTGGAACAGGCCTGACACATTTTCCCAACAGGCATCCTGGATAGTATCCATAGGTACCGATGGGGAAGTCCTCGGTCCCTTCATACAAGTCGAACTCGTGCTTAAAAAATCCACCAGCCTTGAGTTTTTGGCCTCTGATTTGGATTCTTGCTGGTATTTTGACTTCCTGGTATGGAATGTGTTCCAACCTCGTTTGACTTTCCCCTCTTATTTTTTACCACCAGACGAGCGACTTTCTTTCCTCAATGAGGAACTGCTGCGCATTCGCGATCATGTGGAGCGCAAGAATCTCCTCAATGCGATTCCTTTCTCACAGCGTCCCAACCAAATTCCCGCCACGGTAAACAGCACAACATCTGCCTATGCCTTCGAGCCGTCCTTCCTTGATAGTGGCCGTTGTTGTTGGCCGGGCTGCCAACACAATACCCCCTCTCCGGCCGCCCTTACAACGTAAGTCCCGCATGCTCGTTGCTCTGAAGTGTGTTGTGTAAATTTAACTTTCCCAGCATTAATGCTGCACTTAACCTCGCAGCAAATTTATCTGGTAACCAAGTTCAACTCTCTATGGAGCTGCAGCGAGGTAATTTCGATCGGCCCACCGGAGAAAGGTTGCCGGACTGCCAGTAGTACGTAAAAATCCCTTCCATAATTCTAAGTATTTCAGGAGTTGATATGAAACGACAAGAGTAAACGCATCGACAGCTGCTAAGCTTACTTTCCTGAGGTAGTCACAAATTTTGCCCGGATTAAAACTCGTGAAATATAGATCCAAATCAGTTGGCATATGTTGTAATGATGCTGAGTGTAGGATCTTGTCCCAATTTTATTCAGGCCCTGTAAACGCCAGTTTTAGTTAAAAGCAGTACTAAAACTTGCGTCCATTTTTCCTTTGTTTTTCGAAACCTCTGCAAAAATTATTACTGGTCCTTCAGTTTACGAACAAGCATGTTCGCATTCTTCTTTCACGAACACCTCCTTTTTATGTATATTAGTTTCTGCCTGATATGGAATTGTTCGAGAATTTTAATTGTTCTGCGTCCTTCCGAGAATTTGGCCGTCGCTGCGCATGTGGAGGAATCTGCCTATGCTGTAGCGAACTTTCTCTGCATCTATCTCACCCACCCTCTTCACACCCATCACACTCAAGACCCATACGCCGGGGGGGGTGGGCATGAATATAACGGCTAACAGCTGCATAGGCAATCTCCGCGTACTTCACACGAGCTGATGCCCAACTCCACACATGCCGGGTTTCATTGATAGGAGATGTCTCCGCCCTCAGATTCCAGTTGTTTATGCGTTGCTCTGGAACCAGCTGTTCAAGTTTCCACTCTTCAGACGCGTGGAATTTGAGTAATTAGAATAATTTTAATTCCGGCAGGCTATGATAAACGAGGCACTCACGGAGCCAGTGAAACCGAGCGAACCAGGGATAAGTTGCACCTTGTTAGGCTGAAGTAGAGAGTTATTGAACAATCCCCACAAATGTCAGGCGTTGTCAATCAGTCAAAAGGACACTGGACACGAAATCTGAAGGTCAGCGATTCGATCCCCACCCCCTGAAGATGTGCGTTCTGTTAATATACGTTCAAAAGTTCTAATTCCAAATTTGAGCGATTAAAACAAGCGTGACTGTTGCGGTTACCCACCCGCTCTTGAGAGGTTTGCCTCACAGTCGAGGCAGAAACTGTTCCCAGACTCAAAGTAGGGTCATGTTAGACTCCTCAAAAATTTATGTAATATCTTATAAATTATACTGCATCTCACATTTAATGGTTATCATCATGTCGGGTTGCATCGGCCCCAACAGGCATTCTGGGCATCGCTAACTTGTGTTTACTTCTGATTTTTCCTGTGTGTAGTTTTTAGCCCCGAAAAACAACAGGTCCATTTGAAATCATAACATACATTCGTCGGTTGCTACTTCGGATAATTTCTCCTTGGAAATCAGAGTACTTTGAACCTCCTTACTGGGTCCGTAGACGTAATTGGATTTAGCAGACAACATATTTCCAGTTCGGCAATGTGCAGGTTTTTTGCAATGCTACCCGGTGGCTCGTCTCCGTGTGCTCCACTTCTTCCCTTCGGGTTTGGGGGCTCATTCTGACTGCCAGAGATGGCGCTGTGGTTAGGCGGGAGAGAGAGAGAGAAAAAAAAAAACGGTGTGAACTTCGTGCCGAAACAGGTTAATTCTGGTTTTATGGGCGTCTGTGGGTTTGCTTTAGGACTCGGGCTTTGTGTGCAGTTGTTGACGTTATATCACGATCTGTGTATGCGCTTGCATGTGTGTGTGTGTGTGCTCGGTGATGTACGCAGAAGAAGGAAAGGAGGCATAAAACTTGCATTTGCACAGGCAGAGCGAATGTGATAATAGGTTGAGCCAGTCAGATGATGGCAGTTCGTCTGTCTCCAAAGTCTGCCCTCTGCGTTTAATCTCGCAGTCGCCACTGTCTGTCAAAGACAGCCTGCGCCAGAAACATTCTTGTCGTGTGTAATTATTTGGTGTAATAGAGGAGTGAAGGCTTGCAGGCAGGCCACAGGGCAGGCTGATACGCTTCATGCGGAACATTGAATATCCATGATGTGGCCCATACAGGGGGCCTATTTGGACTGGTCTGGTAGGCCGTTTTTTGTCTGACAGACAACGGCTGCGAAAAGTGCAGAAATATGGCAACTTTGGAATTCCGGTGTATTAGTTCAAGGCTTCTCAAGCCAAGAATGTCACTGTTCAATCGTTTAAAAGGGTGTTTATTGTTTGTTTATTCAGCAAGATGGGGATCTATGTGCCCATTTCATGCCCTAGTGCTGCTATCACCCGGCGATACCTAGTAATGTTCATCTGAAGGTTTTTAGGTAACTAGGACTTAAAAACCTCCAGATAAACATGATTAGGCATCGTCAGCTGGTGATAGCAGCAAAGCAGGACACAAGCGTACAGATCCCCATCCTGCTTTGTAAACAAACAACGAACGACGGGCTCGAGTGAGAGCCGGTAAGTCACAACGGAACGAGTGAGTTCCGTAAGAACGATCGATGAGCGGCCCCTACCATTGTATATTCCGGATCGAAACCGACGGAGAAACGGGCTCGTGGCCCGGTGGGTAGAGGCGTGGACTTCTAACTAACAGGTCGCGAGTTCGAGTCTCAGGTGTTCCACACTTCGGGGTTGGGTAGGACTGACCGACGACGGCCAATAAGCCGGAAATGGCCATCCAAGTCTCCCTTGTCTTTGTCGGTAATAACATACAACGAACGTCCCCTTTAGCGATTAGACAGTGGCTGCTCCTTAAGGTTTGCGAGTGCCTGCTATGCCATTATTCCACAAACCTTGGCTCTCGTAGCCTGGTGTGCGCTGGCAGTTCACCGACACTTGATTACCTTCCAGTAGATGCGCTTGGGCTCCCACGGGTGGTGAGCATGGCCGTCCAGTCATCCTTGTCTTTTTAACCCGTTGTGGTGCTGTTGTCGGTAAAAATCCTGGTTGCGTGTTTGCTGTGGACCATGGAGTGTGGTGGTGGTGGTGGTGGTGGTGGTGGTGGTGGTGGTGGTGGTGGTGGTGGTGGTGGTGGCCGTGCGGGCCACTTGCGCCCTCTCCCGCCTCCGTTCTTCTCGACTCTGTCTTGACACCGGGCCCAGCTGATTGGGAGGAGAGAGTGCAGTAGATGCTGCGCAAGTCTACCCTTACTAAAAACTAATTCATAGGCAAGTCGCCGTGCCTGCTTCACCTCGCTTTCGAGCATTTAGTGGGCATCGTCGGGTACGACGGTCGAACTGTTAAGTCCTGCTTGCTATGATATAGAGTAGCACTGTCGATTAGGGAAACAAGTATCACGACCTTGCCTGATATCGTGTCAAGCGCTGGGAAGTTCCAGCATCTATAATTATAGTCTGACATGACTTGGAAGTATCGGCTGATTAGAACTAGATGTGCGTCTTTCTCGCTTTGATAGGTCAGTCCAAAACCGTGGGATTCAGAGAGGAAAAGGCCCGCGTTGTGTTGCATGCTTGTTTCTGTGGTGTTCGCTGCTGGCCGAGCATAACACTGCGTTCCCTGATGAACTTCCCGTCTGCTTCACCATTCCATGTCAATCGCTTGCTCAAGTAGCCATCCCGTAGAACCCAGGAAGCCAGAAGGCTAAAGTGATCTGGAAAGCCGTTTTCTATAAATTGAGCTCGCATGCGGCCGTGCGGTCGCCCTACGCGTTTGTCTGTACATCTAAACTTAATCAGTGCCGGCTAGAATCCAGTAATATTTGCGGTCTCAAAGGCGTTTGTGCGATTGAGACTGTCGGTCCTTATCATCTACCACTGCTCTTGTAGATGCCGAACCGAGATTATGTTTGGTCTCGCCTGTCTGGGGGTGAAAGTAGATCTGATTGATAACAACAAGAAAGCCGACCGTGACCATTCCAGTCTCCATTGTTTTTCACAGTACAGTGTCTCTGCTGGTTATTACTCACCGCTATGCCATTGCCTTTGAGGACTCTAGCCTTTTGCTTCAAAGCAGAACGGAGCGTCCCGTATTTCATCCTGAAACCAAACCAGATCGGAGACTGCAGTCATATGTGCCCCGATTACTTCGTCGGGTCTGTAGCACGTGCTTAACATGCTATAATTCAATCTGCGTCCTGCGTATTGGCAGGAGGTTCGTTAGATGGAGTTCTCCACCTAGTCAAGCATTCTAACTCCAACGGGACTTGTATCGAGTTATGTAAAATTACAGACGGCGATGCTCGTCTCAGGGCTTGGCGTACGTAGAAGGACGACTAGCACGTGAACTAGATCATAGTGGTGGCAACCCAGCGAAACCTAGGCCCGTTGGCAGTACAGAGTCAAGAAAGCATGAGGCAGGATTGAACGCAGTGGCCAACGAAACTAAACAACCCGTCTACGCGTGCCTCACGCACGACAGTCCGTGCACGGGTTTTCACGGATGCAAGAATGGGGCCGTTCGAATCCCATCTACATGCTTGAGAGTGCCATGGATTAGGAAGGACCTATTGCATCCCCAGACCTTGAGGATCGAGTTATCCCACCGGTTGGTAGCCCTCCAAGCCACGACTTTTGGCGCATCACAGTAGTTTTGAAACGCGCCAGAGTTATTAACGCTGAGGAAGTTCCGTGGAAATGTGGCCCCCAGAGCCAGCCTCACTCTCTCCTCCCCGTGCATCAGTCGGCTGTCCGAACCTACCGGTCATCTGGTGTTGGGATCGGGCGCAGTGGCTGTCAGTCTACGCGTGCCACACACGACCCAGCGACCAGTCATGCATTAGGGTACAGCAGTGAACATACTTCCCACTTGTCTGATAGTTTCACGTTCTGCGTAAATGGTTGGTTATGCGGGGCTGGTTTATTTCTGGCCTGGGAATTCGGGGTGGGGGAGGGGCTGAGGGGGGAAGGGGAGGGGGGGTAGAGCGAGTTGTGGTGATAGAATATGGGTTGTGGTGTTTTACCGCAGATTTCCATGTAGGCGCGTATGACCGAGTAGGCCGGTACGGTGACGGAATGTCCGTAGGCAGTGCATACAGTTGAGATGGGTGCGGCGTGTATATGTTGATACTCCTGACAGTTGCTCGTAAGTCTCAGTGCGATGGATTCGCAAGTAGCCGATCAGGCCAATGAGTGATGTGAAGTTGCGATTACAACGGGGACGGGCCGAGATCAAGGCCGTATTGCTGATGTAGGGGGCGGTTGTGGTGGCGTCAGTGGAGGTTTTGGTGGGTGATGGGGCGTTGGGAGTGTTCTCACCGGTGGTGGTCGGCGGGAGTCCTGCGGCGGCTTGTTTGCCACTGATGGACTTGTCGACGTTGTGGGGGTTGCGGCAGTTGTGGTGGGGATGAGGGTGGTTTCTGAGACGAGGGAAGGGATGCCGTGTGGGTAGTGCATTAGATCCGAAAATGTCCGACGAGACAGGTCCGCCCTCGAAATGTCCGTTGACATCGTGAACATGATGCGTTCGTACAAAAAGGACAGTCCCAGTGTTTTCATCACTAGGTGTCTACGGCATCGCCTGAAGCATGTAACGGATGATGGTACTGATGCCGGAGGACGGATGTAGCATGGATAACATTACAATAGATGTTCCTCCTAGACTGCAGCGTATACAGCTCAATGCCCAAACTTTGGCATCACACACCGATCTGTGGCCTCAAGGTGCGGTCAATTCATGTGCGTGGAGGACTTATTAAGGCTAGGAGATCGGGCAAGATTTATTTGCAACATGTGTTGCGCTGAATTTCGCTGTAAATATGCGGGTCAACATAATCGAGAACCGGCGGGATTTATGTTACGTGCTCATAGGAGGGAAATCCAAAAAAATCGCGCGCAGCAATTAATGATGTTAACTAAAATCACACCGTATGTTTTTCTTCCATGTCGATAGTCGGGCGAATCACAGGAAAGATCGTGCCCTATATAATCGCATCCGCATACCAGGAGTTGCACAGTCAGTCTAAAGGCCGCAACCTAGCCTGAGGATTGGTGATTGCCAGAAAAATCGACACAACCACCGCAATGCTACGATGCCGAACTGATTGGCTAGTCCATAATGTCAATTCCTTGTTTTTTTCATATGCCTGAAGAAATATCCGAGATCTAGTATGGAAGATCCGGAAAGCATATTATTAGTCCTGATAACAGACTCTTCGGCTTTAACTGCTTGGAATGCACACCCGTCCGTAGTCTTGGGGTTTCTAATGACTTCTTTGAAAAGAGGAAATAATCGCATCAGACCTTTTGGTTTTTGCGAAAAGAAGTTCCCGAAAATGCTTCTGAATATGCCGTGAGAGAAAACAAAACTGGTGTCAGTTAGGTATGTTTGCAGTACTTTTGGTACCATGACGGATGTGAGTATCATTGGTTGAAGTTAATGCATTTCTACACAAGCTGAGGGAATGCCTTCGCTGGGTTGCAAGACAAACCTCGTAAACCGAGATATAAGACTTTTAATAGTCTGTTATATTTAAAGTAACTGTAGTACTTCTTGAATATAACAGGGAAATGGAAAAGTCGCGCAGTGAAAAAAATGTACGCTGCCGCAACAACCCATAGACGAAACACCAGGAATGGAATCAGGAAGTGGACATCATCCTGATCCCGTTTGCCGACTCCTGCTCCATATTCTGCTTATCATTAAGACATATCCAGGGCTGTTTTAGGTCTGACGGGATGCAACTAATGACGTCTGTCCACCGCATTCTCACCGCCATTTTCTCGCGTTGACGGATAGCTGACGTCTGCAGCGTCTTTTTTTCGTCTGCTCCAACCGAACGCGAGTCTTTTTTCGCCATCCAAGCCAGCCAATTAAAATCAAGGTTGCCGAAGGACGCGCGCGCGCGTGCGCAGCCGACGATGTGTATGTTGTGTGTACAGTGTGCGTTCAGGTCGGACGCGCTAGGGTGGAGGTTTGTCTGTTTGTTGTCAGACGCACGCGCCGACGGCCGCCGCATGCTGGAGATTCAACCTTTGTAAACTCTGACGCCAGTGGTCCTCTCCCACCGCGGAGGCGTTTCCCTGGTTCTCATAAATATTCAAACTGGTAGTGGCTTTGGTGAAAATAGGCAGCTCCTGGCCGCTGGAAGAAGTACCGACCGATTGTAAACATACCAGAAAGGGTTGTTGTACGTTCTCATATGCATGCACATTCCGCAGACAATATGCGTCTGTGCAGGAGTGAATAGTATTTCAACGGCATCCTTACCCACTATGTAGACACCAATAAATCTCCAATGAAGGCGAAATTTCGAGTTACAGGTGTGTGCATAAGTGAAGAAGAAGAGTCGAGCACCGGAACACTTTGTTTATTGTCATGAAAATCAAAGCCCGCGTAAAGCCTGAAGAGCAGTCTGGTGTAGTGTATCGCATTCCCTGTCAAAATTGTCCTTGTAACTACACAGGACAGACTGGGCGCATGCTCGGATCGCGCATACACGAACATAAGCTGACTGTGGGACGAGGCGACACATTATCACGAGTAGCCGCCCACACCTACGCAATGGGTCACGAGTTTAACTTCGCCGCCACCAAAATAGTCGCCCACGTCGGAAACAAAACAGGCCGAGAATTGATTGAAGCTTGGGTCTCAGATAAGAACTCGGTCAATCGATTTATCGATCTAGCGCCGGCGTACAGAGCCCTGCGTAGTCACCTCCTGTCTTGCGCCGTCAGTCGATGATTGGCCTACATGCCTTGTAACTGTCGCGTGTTCTGCTGCTGCTGCTGCTACATCTGACGATGGACTCCTGTACGAGTCTGAGTGCTCAGAACGATAGTGTTCCGGTGCTCGACTCTTTTTCTTCACTGATCAGTAAATCTCGGTGCGCAGTTGAACAGCGGGAAGTAGAATGCCTTCTTGGGGCTACTTAGATCGTTTTACTAGTTCCCATTATTCCAGCGATGTTTCTACATTACGTATCAGCACAGTGTGCAGTCAGCTACTCTGTAGAACGGCAAATTTCTTGAATGACGAGTTGATCGTACATTAAAGGAATCTTATGGAAAAAGTGAAGAATCATAATTAGTGACAACAAAAAGTCAACGATTAAAAAATTGGAGGCGGGAATACAGTGTCGCAACACTGAAGAAAACTTTTTCCCCCGTCTACCACCGCTGATACGGCCACAGAGTAAACACCAGCTTTATTCGTCAGACCTCTGACGGTCCGACCGTCGTTGCCTAAGATGCCCTCCGTGTGCTCCGCAGCGGAGTGGCATCAGGCATGGTTACTTGCACGTGAATTCGTTTATAGCGATAGTAGGCTTGCCGTGCACTACCTCACACTTTCCTCTTTTTCCACCTGGACCCGGTGTGTCAAGGCAGAGTCAAGAAGACCAGAGACGGAAGAGGGCACAGGCGACTGGCGCGGCAAAAAACCGCACCCAGGCGTACCGCCATATCCCCTGGGCACTGACCGGCATTTTATACACTAAGGAAAAGGAGGGGTGACTCGGATTCTGACTGGTGTGCATGGGCCTGCAACTGGGCGTGCAGCCACACCGAAATGTTGACCGCCTTCCGGACTCATCTGGCCATGCGTTAGTCCAGCGCACTTACCACGTGGCCCGTTTTAGGGACAGACTCCTAGTGGTCTAAATACAGGCGGACCACTGAATAACCTAAAGAGTGGAACACATTCGGCCTATGTATGTAGGATTGAGGAATTTTTGGGCGTGGCCGCAGCTCAGCACAAAACTGTCAGTTCGATTCACTTTGGCGGGAGGGAGGGGGGAGGGGAAATAGACGTGAGCCCTTTTCACCATTCGGGCGGACTATCTAGGAGCGGTCGGTCAGTACGTTGGTTGTAAACTGTCCCTCGAAAGATTATTTCCAAAAAACAGAAAGCAAAAATTGCAGGGATTGACGGGACGAAGAGAGATGCCCTTCCGGCATTAGTCCCTAGCACACTTTTCTTCGCTTCTATCGACAGGGGTGCCTTTTTCTAACAGGGTAGTGTCTTGCTATGGCTAAACGCAGTAAATGTAGAGCTTCCGATGAAGGACCTTCGATGTAAACGCTTGGGTCAGGCGTCGGTATTTACCCCGTGGTACATGTTCCAGTTTCTCGTCTGTCAGCTCCTTTGCATGTATACTACATTCCCAAGATTGGATTTTTTGTTTTACTACTTCCAACAAATTACCGCTTAAAGTCAAATACATGCTTTGTCGAGTTTATTGCCTACATGCTGAGACTGAGACTCCCATCGCCATGCAGCCAAAGAAATTCGGTGAAGCATGCCTTCGCCTTTAACAAGCACACAATCTGGCAATAGGAGTTGGGGGCGGAGGAATTACAGCCTTCTTTTTGTTACCCGATTGTTTTCTTAATGAAATATCTGCATTTTCTCCTTCACCGTTGGTCCGTTTCTCTCTTGGACCTTTTTGTGAGGCAACCACTGACTGTCATCTGATGCCTATGTGAAGCTTGGTGCGCCTTAAACGGGCCTTGCGGCAACTGCGCTGGACCAACACTCGTGGTCCACATCGATTCTGGCGGACATTATGGAAAATGCACACCCATAACATTTGTCAATATTCGGTTTGCGATAGTAGGTCCAGGTGGCAACTCATGTCGCGCCAATTAGGATCCCTGCCACCCTTTCATCTTTTTCGTCACTTAAAATCCTATTGTGAACCACAGGGGGTGTTGGTCTTAACACCGGGTTCGAGTGCAGGAGGATGAGAGTGTGCGGTAGATGCTGTGCAAGTCTTCTATCACTATGAACTAATTAACCAGCAAGTCAACGTCGCCGCTTTCACCCTGCTGTGGAGAGCACACGGTGGACACCGTCAGTCACGACGACCGAACTGTCCTCTGAAGCTTATTTCACCTGCTCGGCTTTATGGTTTAATTACCAACTTTTGGCACTTTTATTCTGCTCAAGTAGATAAATTGCAGCAAGGTTATATCGTTTTTCCTATTATTTCTATAGGCATGCCAATGCATTTCATGAGCTCTCCACTCAAACTCTTTCGCAGCTGGAAATGCGTGTCCATATACTGGAGGATTATCTACGGAAGGTAAGCAAAACCTTCTCGTTAAACCCGCCATTCACGTATAACTCCCCTGTCATCCGAAAAAAAACGTCTTAGGCTATGTCTTTTACCGTTTTTGCTCTAGTAAAGTGTGTATATTACATCTCTTCTGCGGAAGTTAGTGGCTTTGGGACTTTTTTCCTTAAGAATAGAATACTTCATATGGAAGGACATTGCTGCTTGAGTAATTTTTTCAATTTCCTTTTATGAGATGTTGATCATTGTGACATTGCTTCTTCTGCATGATAATCCCAAGACATTTAAGTTACGCCAGAATGCCGGTTTTTGAATGAGCGCATTTCCAGCTGCCTTAAAAAGGATTCTCGATGAAAATCTCCACTTAAGTAGCAAGTATTTTTCCCATTAACTATCTTTACCCCTATAAATTCGAAGATATTTTTCAGAAAACATGCAGGACAATATTAATTCTTGTGCCTAGGTTGTAGGACCTTAGGTTTTATTCAATCCCTACACCTGAAGATATGGTTTTAAAGAACACTTTGAATTCCTGCATATTACGCACCCGACCGGAAGTTGTACTTACGCCTAGGCTTTCAGAACTCCATGATGTATACTCTGAGTGTAAGGAATATTATGCATTCCTAGGCGGGACATTGTAGCCTGAGTAATTTTTGCAATTTCCTTTCGAATACTGTAGTTGGTCTATTTCATGAAATGTTGATCGAAATTCTGAAATGTAGTTTCAGTTTGAAAGGATTACTTAGGTGGCGTTGTGACTTTAAATTCCTGGATATTTCGGACCCGGCCAGAAAATGTACTTACACTTAAGCTTTCAGAACTCCATGATGTATACTCTGTGTGTAGGGAAAATTATGAATTCCCCTACGGTATTGGGAAGGTGTCATATATGGCTCATGAAATCTTGTAATGAATGTGAACCATGTTGTACATCTTACAAGAAAGGTTAACAAACGGACTAATACGAGTCTCCACAAATGGGCATCTCACGGCCCTAAAAATCACATAATTG
>CACRXP010000305.1:508006-520944 GCA_902702965.1 Spirometra erinaceieuropaei
CACTTCAAGATTTACTTATTGCTACCACGCGTATCCAGAGACTTTATGGACCCCGAGGAGTAGGGTATAAAGGTAATTTATGCATACGATGAAGCGAATCTGTGGAGAATAGACGAAGACGCCCAGTTGTCGGACTAACATTGCGTCATACTTCATTTTTCATTTTATACCAGGGGCCTTTATAGTTTATGCGGGGCTAAAACCATGGATATAGTCTTCCTGCGACATGCTCTCGCATCGAACACCACTGCAGCAGAACAGGACTCCGTGTTCTATCTGCCAGTCATTTTGTCACTTTACTTTGGATATCATCTGGGGTTCGGATGGTCGTTGTTTCGCCTCTACAACGCGCCACGCGATAGATGCGCCAGACCAACACAGATCGGGGTCCGGCAGGCATTATCGGAAATGTGCGCCCTTAACAAATGCCAACATTGGGGGTTTGGTGGCATGCCCATGTGCAGGCTCACGTTACGGCCATTGGGATCTGTGTCATCCCCTTTGGTATAAAGTCCTGGTCAGAGGCTGTTGAGGACCAGGAGGTGTGGTAGCACGCCTGCAGTGAGTGACCAATCTCACGAAATTTTGTCTAAATTCTGAAATGCGCTTTCGACTGGGAAGGATTACTTAGGTGCGGTTGTAATACTGCTTATCCTGCGGACTAATCATATAATACTTCAGACTTGGCAAGATGTCAGCCTTTGAATACACTGCTTTTCAATCTCCTGTAGAAGCCGTACTCGGTAAAAAATGAATACTTAAGTAGCATGCACTTTTCAAATTGATTTTCGACAGTCTTGCGAGTTCAAATATATTTTATAGAAACCTCAAACAAAAATGTACTTTCTTTTAGTCGTTAACTATAAAATCACGTCAACTTTATATTTTGTGCTCGATGAAGGAGCATAATAAGGTTTGAAAATAGTTTTCTATTTGCCAAATAATTTGGGGTCTGCTCAGTCGTTGCATTATCGCTCGGTGATTTCAGTCTACAGGATTCATGCACTCTGCGTTAGAAAAATCACATATACTTCTATACCTTTAAAAAGATACATCATAGAACCCGCAAAATTCTGTTATGAATGCGGACGCTGTTGCACATTTCATGAGGAGCAGTGGTAAACGGACTGGTCTGATACCATGTGAATTGACATCGCGCGGTCTTAAAAAGTCTCATAATTAGAAACTTTTTAAAAACCTAATTACACTCCTTCTTCGAGCACCAAATATAAGGATGACGTGATTCTCTATCAAACGACTGGAAGAAAGCACATCTTTGTTTGGAGTTTCTATAAAATATATTTGAATTCGCATGCATATCGAAAATCAACTGGAAAATGCATGCTACTTAAGTAGTCATTTTTACTGAGTACGGTTTCTACAGGAGATTCAAAAGTCTGACACCCTGTCGCGTGCGAAATACTGTAGGATTATGTCGCAAAATAATCAGTATTACAACCGCGCCTAAGTTATCCTTACTAGTCGAAAACGCATTTCCAAATATCAGCCAACATTTCGAGAGGACGGTCACTCACTATAGGTGCGAGTTTTCACCGCGCCAGCCACCTGAGTCCTCCCCTGCTTCCGGTCTTCTTGATTCCTTATTGTACCGGGTCCAGGTGAGTGAGGGAGGAGAGCTTGAGGTAGGCGCATCGCAAATAAAGTATTGCTTTAAACTAATTTGCACTCACGTCGCTGTCTCTGCTTTCATCCTACCGTGGAGCATACGGTGGGCATCGTTGCCGATGACGGCAGAACTGCTGGATAGCCGTTATAATAGAGAATCATATCTAAAATACAATACTGTCAGTTAAAACATGTTTAAGTTCTCCAGTGATACCGCAACTGAAACACTGACCCTCGTGTTTCAGGTGGCATGATACCTGGGAATCGATTCTTCACTAATATTTTGCAGAGGTATTTTAAAACCCGAAAATAATGATGACCGAGTCTCCCACAGCAAGTCTACTGGGCAGAGCTGAGATCTCAGTCAAATGTTCATTTGCGCTCTTTTAAATAATACCCGAGTTACTGAAATGACCAAAACTAACGCAATCAGTCATCATAACTTCTCTGTTTAAGAAAGAGATCAATTTCTAAGGAAAATTTAGATAACACTCATTCTTACCATCCGTTTAAAGAAACGAAAGTTGACCATATCCTACGCCAAAAAACAAACCAAAACGTGTTATTATAGAAGTAACTTTCTGTACTGAAACTGTCACGGTTGGCTGAAATTTTTCTAACGGGGAACAATGATGCAGGCGTCCTTTCAATAGCTTAACACTACTGCCCTGGTACTCAGTGTAAAAAATCTGCTTGAAGAAAGGTTTTCACCTACTGGGATAATTTAAAAATTCCGCACACAGTCCCTGACATTTTGCGTCAGTTGTAGCTGAAAATTCAGCCATTCTTGCCTATTTATATATAAAATATATCCTATCGAACGCGTACATCAGGTACTGCTAGACAATCCGCTAGTTGGGAAAGTTTTTGGCCTGAAAAGGTGAACGGCCCTGTCTTTCCGACATACGATCATTTATTTTATATCCAACGCTCTGCAAACAGACTGGTTGGGGAAATTGGAATTACCCGATAAACAGGACGGTGCGTCAGATACAACGACGCTAACATTTGAAGTAAAATATGAAGCATTTTGTCCCCGGTACGAAGCTGAAGTAGGCAAGAACGGCAGGATTTATTGGTACCAAAAAATTATGCGACTGCTCTTCAGCTGCTTCCTGTCGCTTCATAAGAGGAATAACGAGTGAGAAAAATACAACAGATTTGAATTCGTGCAGAAAATCGATGCAGAAACAACAAAGTTAGGGTTTTGGGCAAAGTTGGCTAATCGATAAAGTTAGTAACACAAACGCCGGTAGGGGAAGAAAGTGAAAAAAGGGGAAACGTTAAAGAGCAAAAATGAGAGGAGAGAGGGAGAATCATGGAGCTAGAGACTACCATGGTAATGTTAGGTTAACCACGTGCTCCAATTGTTTACAAAGATCTGGTTTCACTCGTCGTATATAGGCTGCCTCCAGGTAACGCAATGTCCGAGTTGTTCGTGCCCGAACAAGTACTCGGAAGGAAGTTTTGGCGTCGACGGTGTGACCAGTATCAAGTAGGTGTTTCGTAATGGATGAACGCGGGATCTTATTTTCTTGTCTAAGGAGCCACTTGGGCAGGTGCTCAATGGACCTGGCTGCCAGCTGCCTTTGCGTTCGCCCAATGTACTTGCATCCGCAAGTGCATGTGAATTCATAAACACAATTTGACGTGGCGTGCATTGGCAGGGCATCCTTTGCCCGTGGAATCGGAAGTGGCTTAGTAGGACTGCAGAATACTAGTTCGGCTGCATTGTATGTCCTTTCAATTGCAGAACGTAGTCGTCGTTTGATAGTATTTAAAATATTGTCGCCCTTAAAGGGCAAAGATATAAAGACGGGCTTTTTCGGAGCTGAATGTTCTGTCAGTTTTGGCCGTGTAGAGTTGCTGTATTTGTGGATGAACCGTGAGGGATATCCACGCTTAAGTAGAGCTTCTTTGAGACGTGCAAATTCTGCATCCAGTGTGTCATTGGAGCAAATGTTTCTAGCCCTTTGGAAAAGAGCGTATACCAAGTTACGTTTCCATTGGATAGGTACAAAACTCAAAAAATGCAAGTAATGTCCCTTCCAAGTATTCTTATGGAAGACAGAACGTCTTATAGAACCATCTTCCTTTCTAAACATAAGAACATCCAGAAAGGAAAGCTGGTTGTCTTGTTCCTTCTCCATTGTAAATTTGATCTTTGGATGCAGCTTATTCATAATAGAAAGCAGTTCTTCAGCCTCCTTAATGTCCTTAACAATAGCGAAAACATCATCCACGTATCTTTTGTAGAATGGCAGCTTATTTAATTTGGTGGACACTTTTTCTTCTAGATGACCCATAAAGATGTCAGCAAAGGTAGGGCCAAGGAGACTCCCCATGGCCACTCCGTCAATTTGTCTATATAATTGGCTATTAAAGAGAAATTGAACGTTCTTTGTACACAATTTTAATGCGTCTCGTAGTGTTTCCGGTGGCAGACGAGTTTCTGATGCATGGGTGCATATTATGTCGATTGTCTCATCTAGAGGTACGTTAGTGAAAAGAGATTGTACATCCAGGGATATCATGTATTTGCCAGAAATGTCTTGATTTTTGATTTCTTCAATGAAGTGGAAGCTGTCTTTTAGCAGCTGAAGAGCAGTCGCGAAATTTTTTGGTACCAATGAATCCTGCCGTTCTTGCCTACTTCAGCTGAAGTAAAATAATTGAAATTAATCAGAACGCAAACTCTACTAGTAATTTTGCCGTACGCCTTCACTTGTTTATTTTGAAATGACTTCTAACACAATGGGATTCTTAAGCGAGAACGGAATCTTAAACTGAATTTTCTGAGAAAGCGGAAACCGGATACGCTATAAAAGAAGGATTTTTTGAAATGTGTTTGACAAAATACATGCGCTTTCGACACATTCACATCAGGCAACTAGAGTTGTATGGTATGAGTAATAGGCAAGCCTTTAACCGATACCCTTGTCTGATAGGACCTACCAGCGTGTGAGTGTATAGAGTTGGTGATGGTTTAGGAGAAGGAATAAACATTGAAGTGTAGAAAGGACAACGCGTCCGGCCGCCACACAGGTCATAACTAAGTCCATCAAGCAGATTGTCGGAATTTCCTTCTACGCGCCTGTCAACAAGGGCAGAAAAGGAAAAGTTAGGTACGCAGCCGCATTCTAAGTAAACTTCATGCAGGCGGACGCTGAAGTCACCTACGTATCTGAATGAGCGTCCTACTGAAATCCGGTGTACGGTGGCTGCCTAAAATTATCCGTCCGTTGTATAATCCCTGTGCAGACCCCGCAGACGCATGCATGCGCTGACTGTTGAGAAGATGGCCGTCGGTCCCGTGGGTGATGGGGATCTCGAGACCCCCATCATCACGGCAAGGGACATGGGGCTGAAGGGGGTTGAGTCGCGTACACAGACCAGCATAACTGCCTTAGTTACTGTAAATACTTCTCAGACGATCCAGTTGTCCAGGACGCGCGCACCATCATCCAGTCGCACCAACTGCTCGAATCCCTCCGGACAACCGAATTGCGGCATGATTTTTCACAGTCCATCGCAACCCACCATGTCGAAGGCTTTTGTCAAATTCATGAAGGTACTGTAAAGGTACAGTAGATAGGCTAACTCATGAAATGTCAACCGAAATTCCGAAATGAGTTTTCCTTTCGAAAAAGATTAATTAAGAATGATTGTAAAACTAATCATCCTGCAGCATGATTCTATACTAATCCAGTTACCTCAGGATGACGTCTTTCGAATGAAGTTCCTTCCGACTGCACGTAAAAACTACACGCTGTAATAAATGACTCCCTATGTAGCATGAATTTTCCTAGTTGATTTTCGATGCTCCTAAAAGTGCAATTATGTTATATAGAAAACATGCATAAAAATATTCATTCTTTTACTCGATAGGTAGAAAACTAGGTCCTGTTCTAATTTGATACTCGAGGGATGGACATAATTCGGTTTTAAAAAGTTTACAATAGTGGGGCTTTTAAATATCGTGAAATGGCCGTCCATAAATCGTCATGTCTCTGCATTTACCAATGTGGCCTGTAAAGTTAACAATATGGATCAAATCCACTGCTGAATTTTGTGAACCCTATATGGTCTCGCTTTGTACTGTAGAGAAATTTGCGGTTTTCCGTTTGCGGAAAATATGCGACTTGTAATAAGGAAACCCTGAATCCAGATGTAACGGTAGAGGGGGTTCAAACTTATTCTGGAATTGGAAAAGTTTTGAAAACTGTATTATACACTGCCTTCGAGAATGCGATTGGAAGAAGACGTAATTTTCCACCAAAATACCTAAAGAATGAATAGTTTTATGCATGTTTTCCGTGAAATATAATTGGACTTTTAGGGGCATCGCAAATCAGCGAGAAAAACTCATACTACATAAGTATTCATTTTATACAGAGTTTAATGCTCGCATTCAGTCGGAAAGAAGTTCGTTCAAAAGCCAGCATCCTGAGGTAACTGAAATATTATAGAATTATGTTGCAGGCTGATTAGTTCTACAACCCTACTAAAGTATTCTTTCGAAACGAAAACGCATTTCGGAATTTCGGTTAACACTTCATGAGTTATCTCACCTACTGTACGTCCGCACTTCCTTGAGATTCTCTTACCGCTGGCAGGCGACGAAGATCCTGTCGGTGGTCCCCGCTGGCGTCGGCAAATGTCCCTGTTCAAGGTTGCTGTAGAGATGATTAAGGAGGATAGGAGTGAAAACCTCATCGGCGATGTTTAACAGCGAGATCCCTCTTTAGTTATTACAGAGTTTCCGGTTCCCCTTCTGCATATAGAAATGAAGTCCTGTGAAACATGTCCTCGGCGGCAT
Source organism: Spirometra erinaceieuropaei (assembly GCA_902702965.1). Classification (NCBI taxonomy): domain Eukaryota; kingdom Metazoa; phylum Platyhelminthes; class Cestoda; order Diphyllobothriidea; family Diphyllobothriidae; genus Spirometra; species Spirometra erinaceieuropaei. The sequence continues at coordinate 514,452 of CACRXP010000305.1, forward strand.
ATCTCCTAAAATAGCATTGTAAGTTGATCCATCAGCCAGGGACGCTGTGCTCGTGTATTTCGGCCAGAATCACATTGGATCCCAGTGTTTTCCAGTTGGAGAGTTGGTGCACGATTTAGATTGCTTTTTGGAGAGTAGGCGGCAGATTCAGGTCGTTGTTCGTTCTCACTTGAGGGCATAATTCGTCGGCGGCGTCGGAGACTGTAGAAGGGCGGTTGAGGACACTTTTCAAACGATCGGTGTAAGGATTCAAAATCTTCGATTTCTCCATCGGAGGCGCTGAGAATTGACGTGGCTATTTTGTCAGGGGTTCCGTAGACCACATTGAGTAAAACGAAGAATTTCTTGGTCTACTGCGAACGGCATATCCCTAAAATACTATTCCCGACCTGCTCTTTTCTGACGACTGCGTACTCCACACCGAGACAGACGCTGACAATCAAAAGGCATGAATCTCCTAACCTATGCTTCCACCAACTTTGGGTTGACCACCGACACGAAAGAAACGGTGGTCGTACACCAGACACCGTCCAGCGCCGCATATAGGGCTCCTCGCATTCCTGCTAGCGGCACCGTTAAGTCAAAATCGAGGACGAAATGTCCCACCAGTGCTTCGAAACCAGCCAGACTCTTTATGGAATTATCTCGGTCCTCACCTCAACATCAGACTGAAGGTATAAAAAGCGGTCATCTTGACGACCCCGCTAAATGGCGCAGAGATCTGGCCAGTCGGGGAGAAACAAATGAGTAAACTCGATCATTTGCACCTGAGTTAGCTCCGCTAGGTACTAAAGCTGAGGTGGTAGGACAGGATTCCGAACATGGAAGTTCTGGAACGGACCGAAATCCTCGGTATTCACGCCGTGCTGAGGCAACTGCAACTACGATGAAGCGGCCATCTGGTGAGGATGGACGACGCTTGCCTACCAAAGCAACTGCTCTATGGAGATGTCCTTACGGGTGCTCACGGACAAGGAGGCCCAACCCGCCGCAATAAGAACACCTCGGGGGACTGCTTGAAACGGCTACAGATCGAACTAAAGACTTGAGAAGACCTTACGGTTGACCGACCGGTATGGAGAAGAGCGCTGAAAAGCGGGGCAGCCATCTATGATGTCAACCAGGTCGCCGCCGCAAGGCTCAGGCGCCCTTAACGCCAACCCTCAACTCCTGCGAACATGCCTGCACAGTCGACAAACATTCACGCACGGATGGGTCTCGTCGGACATCTTCGGACCCAATGTACCAAAGCATCTGACAACCCCAACTGCAGCCTCTTCGACTGCCTCCGCTCCAACCCCCAACGGCATTTTCTATGACGGCCCGTCCGCCACCGTTGTTCACCGCCATTTCCATTACCCTTGCCAAAACCTCTGCGGTGACGACGACAACGACCACATCTCGCGTTTTCGCTACCGATCAAAACGCTCTCAACGGCGCGCCAACACCCAACACCCGCCATTATCATCGAAACCTCCAGTGATGCAGATTGGGTCCTAACCTGTCCTGATCGGGATCGCACATTCATCTCAAGTACCCGTCTGGTCGGCCACTTGAGATTCCATCGCATAGAGACTGGTGGATCAGCAACAGGAAGCCCCGCGAACAGTGAGTGATCGATTTCATGAAATGTTGGCTGAATTCTGAAATGCGTTTTCGACTGGAAAGGATAACAGTAGATGGGCTAACTCATGAAATGTCAACAGAAATGCCAAAATGCGTTTTCGTTTTGAAAAGATTAATTAAGTAGGGTTGTAAAACTCATCATCATGCAGCATAATTCCATGCTAATTATGTCACCTCAGGATGCCAGCTTTCGAACGAACTCCCTTTCGACCGCATGCAGGAACTACACTCTGCAAAAATGACTACTTACTTAGCATGCATTTTTTTCATTGATTTTCGATGACCCTAAAAGTCCAATTATTAGTCATGGAAAACATGCATAAAAGCATTCATTCTTTCGCTCATTCGGTAGATGATTACATTTTCCTTCAATTTTATACTAGAAGGAGGGGTATAATTAAGTTTTAAAAACGTTTCTAATTGTGAAAGGGCCATTCATAAATCGCCATGTCTCTGCATTTACCAATGTGGCTTGTAAGGTTAACAATCTGGATCAAGTCCAATGCCAAATTTTATGAACCCTATATGGTCTCGTCTTAAGACCGTAGAGAAATGTGTGGTTTTCCGTACGCGGAAAATACATGGCTTGTAGTTTGGAAACCCTGAATCCAAGTGTAACAGTAGAGCGGGTCCAAATTTGTTCGGGAATTGGAAAAGTTTTTTAAAACAGAATTATACTCTTCCTTCGAGTGTATGAGTGAGAGAAGACGTAATTTGCTACTGAATGAGCAAAAGAATGAATATTTGTATGCATGTTCTCCATGAAGTATAATTGAACTTCTAGGGACATCGAAAACCAACGAGAAAAGTGTATGCTACTCAAGCAGTCATTTTTTAAAGAGTGCAGTTTTTCCATGCGGTCGGAAGGAAGTTCGTTAGAAAGCTGGCATCCTGAGGTAACAAAATTATTATAGAATTATGCTGCAAGATGATGAGTTTCACAACCCAATTTAATCACTCTTTTCGAAACTAAAACCCATTTTGGAATTTCGGTTGATATTTAATGAGTTATCCCACCTACTGTACTTAGGCGCGGTCGTACTACTGATTAGCTTGCGGTATAATCCTAGGATATTTCGGACTTGACAGGATGTCAGCTTTCAATACACTGCTTTTCAATCTCCTGTAGAAACCGTACTTAGTAAAAAATGACTACTTAGGCAGCTTGCACTTTTTCCATTGATTTTTGATGGTCCCGCAAATTCAAACACATTTTATAGAAACCAAGAACAAAAAGCCATGCTTCCTTTCAGTCGCTTGATAGAGAATCATGTTATCTTTATATTTTATGCTCGAAGAAGGAGTATTTGTGTATGCGTATATTTGGCAAGCGCAGATAAAGTCACCGGTACCAGACAACTGACCGTCTCGAGCAGTGACTGAGGCCTGGAAATGCGAATAGAGCGTGAGACCGACGTCTCAGCGCATTTTTCTCACTACAAGCAACCTGACACGCTTGAATCCATCATGACGCGCTAAAAGCCATGGCTTGCAAGGTTGCTAACTGACGGCCTAGTCGGTCCAGTGTGGTAGGTTTGTGTTAAACGGTCTGCTGGTGGTCTGAAAGCCAGGCTGCAATGATTCCTTCTTAATACGGCCTTTATGGCAGTCTTACTCTGTGGGATCCGAGCTGGGTGTGGCGGTATGCTTAGGGACTTCTCCAGCCGCGACAGTCACCTGCGCTCTCTCCCACCTACGGTCCTCTCGACTTCGTCATGACGGTGGGCACAGGTGGGGGGGGGGAGGGGCGGAAAGGGTGCAGTAGATGCAGCGCAAGTTCACTACTACTAGAAAACTAAATCCCGTACAACTCACGGTCCCTGCGCCACCAATGCCATAGAGCACACGGTGGACCACGTCGGCAACGACGGTCGAACTGTCGTGTGTGGGGGTGTGTTTGCTTACCCCTGAAAGGGGCAACGTGGTGGATGAGATGGACCATCACAGATGCTAGATCGGAATCCGGAAGGTGTTATCGGGAATGCGCACTCATAACAAATGCTAACACTTAGGATGGGTTGGCAGCCCCAGTTGTCGGTTCACTCCGCTTCACTAGGGATCCATGCCGTTCCAATATTTTGTTATGGTATAACATCGTGGTTAAGTGTTTGTTGAGAACCAGGGAGTGTGGTGGAGGTGGTGGTAATTGTGGTACGCTTAGGTGTGGCTTTTTGCCATGCAACTATGTGGGCCCTCTCCTGTCTCCGGTCACCTTGACTTTGTCCTGACACCTGACTCAGGTGGCTGAGGAGGAGAGTGTGGTAGGTGTAGCTCAAGTCTGCTGCCGCAGTCCCTGCTTTCACCCTACTGTGGCGCACACGGTTGGCATCGTCGGCAACGACGGTCGATCTGTCGACGTGGACGGGGTCATTCCTGAATCGGTAGGATACGAGGAACAAATAACCTCTTTCCTCGAGAATTTTCATACTAAATGTTATATACTATATAAATTTTACTGATTAAAGACTAATATTATTGGGAAAGATGCGTGTTACCCCAGCTAGTCGTTGAGTCAATACTTAACATTTATCGATGAAGTGATATGACGGACTGTGTCTCTTGCGTTTTCAATCGCGGGATGGAATTTGTCGAATACTGTTTTTAAAATGTCGACTATTTTACATGTGCTAACGCAGTTTTGTGCATGAAGGAGAAAGAGAGGGAAAAGTGACGGCTTTTAGAGCGAAAACATTTCCACCACAAAATTATTTAGTCTAATGTCGGGTAATAAAAGCGTTTGGGGACGGTTGTCTCAAAAATATAATGCCACATGTGTGGCCCGCGTTTCTTCGCATCAAAAGAATGTTGGTTTGAGTTCAGGTTTAAGTGATTGACATGGAAGTGCAGTTAAGTTACAACAACCGTTGAAGGAGTATACGTTAATCGCCAAGAATCTGAAATCGATAAGGCGTAGTCATTTTTCGCCAGCTACAAACGCAAAGACATGTGCAGTTACCGATACAAGCGAATATGCGAGTTCCAGTAACTAGTTGACCAGAAGAAGAAGCGATCGCTGGAACAAGGGCTTTATTCGCCTGACGTTTCAGATTCTCACTTGAATCCATCATCAGAGACAGTGGCAGAAAAGGGTGACTCGTGCACAGGAAGTTGCAGTATTTATAGGATGCAGTCGCAATGCTACCGCATATCTATAGCAATTAACCGCGCTCCCCTTCATCACGGACTGTTGTCCGCTGGTGCGCTAATTGCTTGATGGACGGCATGCAAAATGTTAATTGCCGAAATGTCACTACCCGTGTTGGATGCTGGCGTGATGATTGCTCGGTCATCTGGCTCACCGGCTTGCGCGCTCCCCGAGTGGTCAATTACCTTGGTCAGACTATGCCTCAGCACGGAATATGGAGTGGGGATGTCGTTGTACTTGTTGATAGACTGAGGAACCGTGAACCATGACTCAAGTAACTCGCGGCCCACGCGATTATCCCCTATCGCGAGAATTTAGGCCTCATCGAACTTGAATGTATGGTCGGGTCTCGTTGAATGGGCCGCGACCTGGGAGTTGGCTTCATTTCTTCGTACCGCTGCCGCGTGTTTGGCAATTCGCGTTCGGAGCTGTCTTCCAGCTTCGCCGACGTAATTGTTTTGTCCACAACTGCACCAGATCCGGTAAACGACTCCAGATGTTTCTTGCCGTTGCAGATGGTCTTTGGTCTCATCACCTGACGCCTCATGGTGGCCTCCGGTCTGTGTGCAAATCCAACCCCACGTGGTGCAAGAAGGCGGCTAACGGCCTCGGAGACGTTCTTGATGTACGGGATCGCTCGCCAGAATTTGGGGTCGGCACGGTTTTGTCGCTTGTCTCGTTTGCGCATACACCGGTTGACGAAGTTGCGCGGATAACCATTTTCCCTGAAAACCCGTCGAAGATATAGGGATTCGGCAACCATGTCTTTGGATTCACTGCAGTGCGTCTCAACCCGCCGATATAGCGTTCTTACGCAACTGCGTTTGTAGCTGATTAGGTGGTTACCGTTGAAGTTCACTATTTGCGTCGTGTTCGTTGCTTTTCTGAACACTTTGGTTTTTAGGCCACCACAATCTTTGCGACAGACGGGGGCATCAAGGAATGCCAGCTAGTTATTTTCTTTCTCCGCCATCGTAAATTGTATGCCCGGGAAGACGCTGTTGAGACGTTCTTTGAACGTTAGCACCTGATCCCGTTCGATGACGACGAAGGTATCGTCTGCATACCAAGCCCAGAATTTCGGTCTGTGGTGTTGGAAGACCAGCGACTACAACCGCTGTAGAACCGCCTCGGCGATGAATCCCGAAATCGGCGAGCCCATTGGTGTTCCCTTCACTTGCTCGTAGATTGTTCCGTCAAACGTGAAGTTGTCTAATTTCGACGTTAGTACGACAAATGTTAACGGAATAGGAAACGCAACATAGCTGAAGGGAGCCAAATTATCGGCCAGTAACGCGACTCCAGCCAGTAGCAGAAAGAAACCAGTCGTAAGAAATAAAAATTTTCATGTCTGCCTTTATAGATTCTTGTAATATCACTTTGAGCGCAAAGGACAAAGTAGTCTGTCATGACTTGACGGACTGTTTTCTCATTGCATTCTCGCTTTACATGGGCAAGAGGACATGGCTAGAATAACCAATAATTGCGGCTTCTTACGTTGGGAATAAAAGATTCGGTAAATGAAACCTCCGCTAGTGTTCCGAAAACTCATGTGAGGCTCTGAATCTCTCTAAGTGATTGGGGATAGTTCCGAAACAGCTTGAAGTGTGTTTCATATTGAGACATACGACGTATATTATATTTTCTCAAAAGACTTGCAATGAAGCAGGTACTTTGAGTGTATTTGAGGGTTTCCATTTATCTAGCCTCTAATAATGAGGA
>CACRXP010000305.1:521473-543943 GCA_902702965.1 Spirometra erinaceieuropaei
GAGTAAGACTTGGGTTTAGGGATTGGGGTTAGGGGTTGGAGTTAGGGGTCAGGGCAACTAGTTCTCAGCCACTAAAAGTACAACCACGCGTTCCCAGTGGCTTTTCTTTTGCATAAAACTACTTGAACTCGTCGTCTGTGCGTTCCCTCGCCTCACCTGAAAATACGCCTATAAGCAACGGTTCCGTATTACTGGTGGCTGGGCAAAGTTTACTTCAGGTGGGGCTACATAACCACATCTGCCCGATACTAATTCAGCGGCAAGACACACAGCTAATCTCCCAATTGGAGAATCGGATGCGTTGAAGCAATCCCACAAAATTGCAAATAGGCGTCTGAGACACAGAAACGTCGGTTCACCTTATAACTACGAAGGCACCCACTGCGTCACTATCGTATGCCCCTAGCTGTCAACTCGTGGCACTGCTTCCTCTCGCAAACATAAGGGGCAAAATTGAAACAGAGGGTAAAAAAAATCCGGCTAATTCCAACACCAGATACGCCATTTCGTACTGATTAGATCTGATCACTGATATGCAAAGGAACACTCCGCGTTAGACTGAAAGACACGCGTCTTACTTACCAGCCTAGCGCATTAAGCCCCTCTTACGCACTCAATTCTTCCAGCTTTATTTACCGGCCGGAGAGTGCGCCTTTCAGGCGAAAAAGATGAACTCTTCCCCGCTGGCTAGACAAATTTCCATGCTAAAAATTACAACAGATTATATTGAGTATCTTCCCACGCCTCTCGAGTAATGAGGCTTACTCCAAATAATGAAATTTTGCCAAAACAGTCTCCACCAAACTAAGGCTTAATTAGTCAGTTCTTTTATTCAGGTGAGGCTAGCCTTAAATAAGTCAGATATTTTTGGAAAAGAAGCGGTGACTTCCTTCTTAAAATTTGTCCACTTATACTTTTTGAACACAGCAATAGGGTCAGCAGTCATCTTGCGTGTCAATACATCTGCTGTTTCTATGCGCTTAAAAATGTTCCCCCAGTGATTACAAAATGGCCGACAGTGTGATGATCAATTTAGATTTCACCTGGGTTGGAACATAATTTATTTATGGACTATGTTCCGCTGATCCGTAATCCAGAAACGGAACCGACACCATGCTAGTAGTTTAAATATACTGAGGTGTTTTACGTGAAAGTGATCTCGTCGCAGAGACATGGACCGTTAATGAGGTCACTTCCATGACAGATTAACCCAAATATTGACCGAGCACAAGCCTTAATTCCCGCCACGACTCTACCCATCTACCGTCAAAATATCATGAACTGACAGGCTAGTGATTATCGGACACTACTTTGAAATACCTTCTTAGACATCAGCCAGTTGATTGGTTCTCACAGTGCCTCTTGAATTAACTATTGAGTAATATTCTGTTTGTGACTATTTAACGAGTTCCTTTAGTGCTGCCCTGTTGCCGCTACTTTATTTAATTTGACGTCTGCATGGACAAAAATGTTGTATTTATAAAATTTAAATTCAATCACCAGCCGCGAATATCTGAGCGATTTCATTCATCTTCCAGCATTTTATTCCTTATGGAATGCCATGCTCGTTACACCTAAGCAGTTTTCCAAGTTAGTGCGCAGTTTTCCTGAAAAACGCCTATCTCATGATTTAAGTCACATGCTGTAGATCTTTGTTGATTGCCATCGTATTTACCAAATTAACTGATGTCAGACCGCGAATCCCAATTTGCTAGTTTACGAGAATCCACGTTTCCCACGCATTCCACATGCTGACGAAATTTGCTCGATGGTTACGGTTGCAGTGAATTCAGTTAGTGAGATCAAACACAACAATAACAACCGTTGGGTTAGTGAAGCGTGACAACGGTGGGTTGTGTAACCCCAGATGTTTTATTGATGGGGCAGCACCGTGGAAGGAGAAAGAGGTGAATTCAATAGAAAATGAATAGGTTTCCGTTAAAATTCTTCTGCGCCTTGATATAGTGACGGAATCAATTTCCTATAACTACAAAATAAACAAAGAGCGACTCACACTAAATAAAGGCATTTGAATAAACCGCCACCTACAAATATGAAACTGTTTTGGAACCAGTAGAACGAGAAACCAACCGGAAAGAAAAATAGTAGGTGCCAAATAGTGCAGCTATGAAAATTTACTGCAAGGCAACGTGATTTACATGGATATTAGAGGAACTATGGGGACACACCCTAATGAATTCGAAAAATGTTAAATAAGGCGGGTAAGATCGCATGTCTATATCAGTTTAATGAGGTAACTTACTAACGCAACATAAAAAATCCTGGAAAATAAAAATATATGCGTAATGATTATGTACAACAACGAAACACATGGATGAACAGTGCAAGAAGTAGTGCTTTTTTTTCTCTTTCCAAAATATAGATCATTGTCTCCAGATCGCAGAAAGGTCCGACAACCACAGGTTGGTTCTATGATGAAAACGAAAGAAATAAATGAAACTGTAAACTCGAAGGTGAAAGAATACTGCCAAGCAAGAGAAGTGCTACCTAATGTGGAAAAATGTCAGTGTGGACGCCAAGTACGTCAGAATTGAACACTTTACTGCCAGTAATACTATGCATTTCAAGGATCAGACATCAGGAAACACACAAATGATACTGGACAAGAAAAAAGTTAAATAGCGTAAGTATGAACGCCCGTTTGTATCTGTGTGATAAGACAACTTATCAATATGATATAAAACATTGATGAAAAATATATAAACGCAAAGCTTTGTACAATAAGCAAATGAGTTACCAAACAAAGCAGTTGAAAATTCCTAATTTTTTTTCCTCCCAAAATACAGAGCATCAGCTCTTGGTCAAACAATCGCAGTTTGATTTTCTGAGGAGAGCGGAAAAAATAACCGGAAATTATGGAAAATGGTAAAATACTGTCGAAAAAGGTACTGCTACATAATGTGACAAAATGCCTAGTTGGATGTCAAACTCATCGGCATTAAGCACTTTAAATCAACCATAACAAAATCTTTAAGAATCCGACCACAGAAAAACACAAGAGTATGATCATGGCCTATTGAAGCAGACTAAAACGGTAGCTCCACGAAGGAGGACCGGTGTTGTGTTGTGCAGTATGGGTCCCCGTAGACGAGAATAAACATCGTAAATGGTTTTGCTTAGAGAGACTTAGCTTAAAAAAAGCTTGGAAAATATTCTTGCCGAATATTGCTGAAGTATATCCGGTGCAATAGATTCCCGAACAGGGAACTTTAAGGACTATATCCTGAAGGAAATTTAACGACCATTTAACGCACTATCCAAATTCTGCAAGAGAATGTTCATTAAAATGAGGGGAGTGTTCACTCTTTCAAAGCCTTTCAGAAGTAATCCCTTCCTTAACCTATATCCAAAGCATTGGCAATAGTTCATGGAGTCAAGTGTTAGAACGAGTTGTATTTGCATGAAATTCAGTTGCAAAATTATTCATTGCTTTTGCATCACACAAGAAAAATGGCCTTCACTTTAGGCACTTTCCTGCATTTTGCAGTGTTCCATTTTTTTCTCCATTTGATTTGCTCATGCCTGTCTAAAAATGTTTTCTTCAACTAACCAAACAGGTTTGGATGAAAAAATACTCGCTCATTGACAAAATCAGCCACTCTAACCGTGCGAGGCACACGGAGACGGACTGTTTCAGCACTGTCCAGCATCCCTGTCCCATATCCCCATCAAATGACTGATCGGTCCGGAGTGTTGTCTGATTTCTGGAAGAATGAACTAAGAGTGAATTCCAACGTGAAAATGCCGATATCACAGCACTCACTGCATATTCAAGACTTTAAAGAAGGCTACACGATTTGAAACATTTGAATCAAGCTAAAAATCGTGGCTTGGAAGAATGACTAGTGATGGGATAAGTTGGTTCTGTGATCCAGATGAAGAGACAGGCTGCAACCCCTCCTTCTTAATGCAGGAATCCCGCTCAGATGGTATTCTAGTTTCTCTGTTTGCCTGACACATGATTGTCAGCGTCGCAGAGAAAAGAAGCAGTGTTGCACAACACGTACAGGGCGTGACCGATCTCATGAAATGTTGGCTAAAATTCTGAAATGCGATTTCGATTAAGAAGGATTACTTAGGCGCGGTTCTAATATTGATTATCTTGCGGCATAATCTTATAATATTTCGGACTCGGCAGGATATCGGCTTTTGAATACACTGTTTTTTAAACTCCTGCACAAAACCGTACTCTTTAGCACATGAGTATCACCAAGCGCTAGTGCAACGAATGACCATGCTCCAAAATATTCGGCAATTAGAAAACCTTTTTGAAACCTAATTATACTCCTTCTTCATTTATAAAATATATGAATGATGTTATTTTCTATCAACCGACGTAAAGAAAGACTATTTTTATGGTTTCTATAACGCGTATTTGAATTTGCAGGACTATCGAAAATAAGTGTGAAAAATGCACGCTACTTAAGTAGTCATTTTTTAATGCTGCCAAATACTGTAGAATACTGGCGTAAAAGGGACTGTTGCCTAATGTGGCAAAATGCCAACGTGGATGCCACAAGCATCGGCATTAAGAACTTTACAATCTACCATACCAAGCACTTTAAGGATCCGACCACATGAAAACACACTAGTGTGATTAAGGCTCATTGAAGCAGACTGAAACGGAAGCTCCACGACGGGGGACCGGTGTAGCGTTGTGTAATATGAGTCCACGTAGACGAGATTAACATCGTCAGCGATTTGGATTAGACCGCCTTAGCTAAAAAAAGCTTCGGAAATATTCCAGCCGCATATTGCTGAAGCATATACGGTGCAACCGCTTCCCGAACAAGAAACTTTAAGGACTCCATCCTGAAGGAAATTTAAGGACTATTTGAGGCACTATTGAATTTCTGCATGAGAATCTTCATGGAAATGAGGGAAGTGTTCCTTCCTTCACAGACTTTCAGAAGTAATCCATTCCTTAATCTAAATCCAAATCATTGGTAATATTTCATTGAGTCAAGAATTAGAACGAGTTGTCTTTGCATGAAATTCAGTTCCAAAATTATTCATTGCTTTTGCATCAGACAAGACAAATGGCCTTCGCTTTAGGCACCTCACTTCTTTTTGCAGTGTTCCATTTTTTCTCCAGTTGATGTGCTCACGTCTGTCTAAAAACGTTTTCTTCAACTAACCAAACAGGTTTGGACGAAAAAATACTCACCTATTGTCAAAATTAGCCACTCTTATCGCGTAAAGCCTGGCACCGTTGCCACATTGGAGGCGTCAAAGAGGGGGTCAGCTCAAAAATCTAGCTCGACACACTCCGTCAAGGCATGGAGGTGGTACTTGGACCTTATTTATTCGGTCTCCGTCTTTGGCGAAGAGAACTGGTTGAACTGTCCAGTCCTGCTACCTCGGATCATCACGCTTGGAGAAGTACAGTTCGGGGCATCATCGAGGCCAGCTAGATCAGGCATGATGGCAGTCGTATCGAGTGCATGTACAAGTACCACATCCACCATCCCCGTCGGAATATCTTCGGATACACTTCTATAATATTTCCCTTCTCCGCATGTGGTTATTCCTGTTGCTCACAGTGGAATACGTGGCTGAACTACTGGAGGCCGTGATCTTCAATCGCATCACCTGAAGTAGTCGCTTCCAATCAACAGAGGATTTCCAAATTTGAGATTTATAGGCAAATCGACGCTGCAAAGATGATAGTAATAATAACAGACTGCGGTGAATGTAAACCACTGGAGTCATCCTTGCCAGAATCGAACTACTGGAAGCAGTTATTTATTTGAGAGGCTACTGTAGTCAGTCGTCGTGACAGCACTAACCATCGACTCGCACACTCGTCTCTATCAGTGTCACGTAAGCCTCGCTAAGCAAAATTCCCCCTATGTAAATACACCTGTTGATATCAACTTCCTGCCTTCAGACTATGACCAGACCCAGCACCAACATCAGACCTTGCCCAAATAATCTAGATGAGAGGTAGAGAGAGCGAGTGCAGGTTAGAAGAACAGGGTTTATTATGTAAAATGGAATGGACATGAGAACAAGGAAAATGACAAAAGTCGGGACCAAGGATAATCATTCCAATAACAAGAAAGTGAATTACGGCTGTGGTAAGGGGGCGGAACACTGCGGGTTAGCGCGGGCGAAAAAGAGGGAATGTGCACGTCAGCGAAACAGCGTCTTTTGTGGGAAACGGAATAAACATGAGAACAAGGAATAATACTGTCCAAAAGTTCAAAAATGGGGACGAGGGAGAAGCATGCTTATAATACTGCAAATAAATGTGGGTGGGAAGGGGGGAGCGAAGGATAATTCCAACGAAAGCTATGTACACGCGGCAGTACGAACTCCGTCGACTGAAGACGGCGGCGGCGGCGGCGGCGGCGACGGTGGGAGGGTCAGTGGTAGGCACAGGGACTGCAGGAAGCAATGACGCTGGTATCTAGAAGGGAAAGAGAGTGTTCAGTGAGCCATGGTTGAGTACCCCTTAGATTGAACAGCACTCTAGTTTAATTGGTGTAGCCTATGCTTTGGACTGGAATGAAAAATAGCTGTGCTGTCATGGAGGCCGTACTGCAGTCCTCAGTGTGACAACTAGGTCGCCAGCGACAAAAACCTCAAGAACTATAGCATGGCTAAAATGTTCGCATGAATTTATATGCAAATGAGTGCACAGTAAGAAACTAAGCAAGTCTACTACTAAGCGTGAATGTCAGGATATATGAAGTCGAAATAATGGCAAGGAGGGATGTGGGCATTATGAGACTTACCGACAAGCATAGAGACAGGCGTCGGCTACGGGTTCGCCTAGACGGTCTGCGGACACCAGCTGGCTGCCCCGGTGCAGACACTCTGACAGCCAGGGCCAGTGCTCAATTAGCAGCTCCAGCACCTATTAACGGTGGCAGACATGAAATAGCATAAGCAGCAGGTAATGACCACTAAAGAATGCGGCGATTGCATGGAAAGACATGAAAGGGAGCAGCTGTTGTGTAATGCATACCTGACTGTTGGTCTCCGCATTCTCCGTGGATCCGAAAAGGGAGGGCGCGAGGCACAATGCCAGCGCGCGAGGCGACATGCGGTTAGTGGCCTGAAGGGCCACCACCTCCCTGAAATTGCGCATGACATAGTCCAGCGTTGCGAGGCGCCACCCCCTCTCGCGGTCCTCAGACATCGAATTGCCGGGACAGCCAAAGGTCTTCACGAGGGCTGTTCGCAATTGGCATAGTGCGCTAGCCAGGCCCGCTGGTGTCCGCAGAGAACGGCCACCTCTCTTCGATGCTCTCCCCATCGCCCTCGACGCCACAAATGAGGCAAACATATGGGGATTCAAAAGACTGACAGGCATAGTGGCCAAGTAGAGCTTGATGGCTGACGAAATTGCCCGACCATCAAAAGCGTCCTCGTCCCACACCAGCCGGTCACACAACTCGCTCACATTCTAAAATTGCAAAGAAGTGCGAATCTGCATATTAGCACACACACCTATGTAAGGGTAAGTCAGCTTAATATTCATGATGTTTCACTGCATGCATAAGATTAATGAGGTAGGTGACTTACGGAATTGGCCAACTGCATGATTGCCTGAATCTTTGAGGCTCGGCCTGGCACTCGGTAGATGCCTTCCATGCATAGGCCACGTCTGCGCAGGGTCTCAACCATCTCCAGCAGTAGGCGTGGGACACCCTGGGCGATGCAAGAGAGATGTTTATTGGGAGCATTAAGCGACCAATGGAATGCAAAATGCCCTAACTGGTCAATGTCATCATCATCATCATCATGCGTCCAGAGGACTTACTAAGTGATCAGGCGACTCTTCTTGCACCGACAACCAGCCACCGAACCGCGGTCCCGACGTGTCCGACTGTGGGCAGCCTGCAGGAAGGAGGGGAAGGAAGGGCCTGATGACTGGTAATGTAGACTACGTGTCATTACGCAATTCCAGTCGCCTCACATTTGCCTATCTAAATCTGAATATGTAGGAAGTAATATCCAAGGCTACAACAAACGTGAAAAGTGACTGTCAATATTTGCATATTGGCATAAATGCATGTCGTCCTAACGACTCTGTGGAATCAACGCAGTCACAACAGGCAACCTGGTGTATATTGCCGGGATCATGTGGATATCCGAGTAGGCAGAAATATTGCTGGAGTACGACAGCGTCGACATTGTCTGGGACACGCAGTATGATTTTAAGTTAGACAAGCAAGCAGACACTACTGGACCATTTCTATCTAGCCTCGATTCTACTATAGTGCTAGATACGAGAGACAGGATCCTGGGAACAATTCAACACAAGACATTATCTTAACCAAAATCCAATTCCATACTTACGTGCATTTAGTAGTGCAACAACGATCAAAGGAGGCAGCACTTACCTCTGGAGGACAGCGCAGAAGAGCGCTTCTTGCCCAATCTGGCCATCCGTGCGAATATCTGCCGCACTTTCCGCGTCCCCCGATTTGAGCATTTCAACAAGGCAGTCGAGGTTGCGTATGCCATCGCCAGTCAGTGAATTCTGACGTGCAAGCTGTTTGGCCACATTCAAACGCCCCAACATCGATCGACATGTAGTCTGGCACAAAATCGATTCACGACATTTGAAGTGCCTGATATTCTCACAGGCGAAGCAAAGTGACTTGAAAAAGCCTAGGAGGCCGAGAATTTAATTATGATATTGGAACTTTATCCATAGTTATGTGTGACCCATTGTTCTGTGTAATTTTATGTTGGGCTGCGATGCCGTGGGCAGACAACGTCCGAAGTTAGGTTCCAATCGACCCAGCATCTTCTCAGCGATTCCGACCAATTGACATTATTGTAGTGACCCCCTCAATGTAATAATTATTAGGCATCGCAACCAGTTTATAGCAATTGCGGTGAGCAGTTTCTCCGATTACTAGAACAGCAAACATATTCAGCGCCCCAAAATACGTTCCTCCTGTGCTGTCGGATACATTAAGTTTCAATGCAAAGATGTGAAGCATAACATCCTCCTTATTTATTCAAAAGACAACGCAGTTGACTGATGTATTAGTGAACGATGGAAATGGTATATCATTTGTGTGTAGTTTGCGAAGATTATTGCCGCAAATTATCCTGTGCCCGGCCGCATGGCAATGAACTGATGAGTATAGAGTGGTAAAAGGTGAAATTCGACGGGCAATGCCAGTTGGGTTGATAGGATTTACTTTGCTGGAGGAAGGATAAATGGAGTCTCAACGTAGCATCCCATGAACTGCCGAACATTTGAATTTGGAACCAAATGCGAAAAAGAGACATCCAAACAGAGAATAAATTTGGACAATAGGAAACAGTGCAGTCCAATGGGATTATCCGTAATTTGGATGTAGATTGTCTGAACAACTTAGTTCCTAGTTTAAATATCAAACTATGGGTGAGGCACATCCACATAGCATCTTTGCGCATTTTTCCTCTTTTATCAACATCTGCAGTTTAAGATCACCTGCAAGGGACGCTATGTTCGATTTTCCTTCTTGTGCTAGATGATATAGTTAGATGAAGAAGAGGAGCGGCCCAAGAACTGACCCATATGGCACTCCACTTTTAGGAGGCGCCCATTCTCCACAGAAGACACGAAGATTTACTTTTATCTACGACCGTTTGAGAACCGTGGAATCCAATTGAGGAAATTTCTTCTTGTTCCTACGCCTAAAAACTTTGACAGCATCCAAGCACCTTGTTGAAATCAAAGTATATGACATTCACTGGATGTCCTTTGGCCATCTTCTTTGACCAATGTCCGAGCGACGTAAGCAGGTTTGTGAGACAGGAGCACCCTTCAGAGAAGTCATGTTGGACTGAGCTGATGTGACAGCCCTCTGAGCTTCAGGCATCCATATAATGGCTCGTGCATGTTCAAACAGAAATTCCTCAGTGCCGAATCCCATGTCTGTGAAGTCCCAGTAGCCCAGTTCATTTGTGTGAAGACCTGGAGTGATATGGTGTTGGTATGGGTCGTGTGTAGCACACGAAGACGGACTGTTTCAGCACTGTCCAGCATCCCTGCCCCATATCCACATCAAATGACTGATCGGTCCGGAGTGTTGTCTGATTTCTGGAAGAATGAACGGAGAGTGACTTCCAATGTGCAGATCCCGACAGCACAACACTCACTGCATATTCCAGACTTTAAAGAAGTCTAAAGGCTTTGAAACCTTTGAATCAAGCTAAATATCGTGGCTTGGAAAAATGGCTAGTGATGGGATAAGTCGGTCCTCCGATCCAGACGAAGAGACAGGCTGTAACCCCTCCTTCTTAATGCAGCAATCCCGCTCAGATGGTATTCTAGTTTCTCTGTTTGCCTGACACATGATTTTCAACGTCGGAGGGCGAAGAAGCAGTGTTGCACAACACGTACAGGGCGTGACCGATCTTATGAAATGTTGGCTGAACTTCTGAAATGCGATTTCGATTAAGAAGGATTACTTAGGCGCGGTTCTAATATTGATTATCTTGCGGCATAATCCTATAATATTTCGGACTCGGCAGGATGTCGGCTTTTGAATACACTGTTTTTTAAACTCCTGCACAAAACCGTACTCTGTAGCACATGAGTACTAAACTAGCATGCAGTTTCCACCTTGGTTTTTGATGTTCTTGCAAATTCAAATACATCTTACAGAAACCATAAGCAAAATAGACTTTCCTTCAGTCGTTTGATAGAAACTAACGTCATCCATATATTTTATTAATGAGGAAGAAGTATAATTAGGTTTTAAAATAGTCTCTAATTGTGAGATTTTTCAAGACCGCGCAATGTCCATTGACATAGCATCGTATCTGTCCGTTTACCCCTACTGCTCATGAAACGTACGATATAGTCCGCATCCATTGCAAAATCTTATGGACCCTATATGGTATCATTTTAAAAGCATGGAAGAATATGTGAATTTCTTCACGCGGAACGCATGCACCTTGCAGACTGAAATCACCAAGCGCTAGTGCAACGAGTGACCATGCTCCAAATTATTCGGTAATTAGAAAACCTTTTAGAAACCTAATTATACTCCTTCTTCATTTATAAAATATATGAATGATGTTATTTTTTGTCAAACAACTGAAAGAAAGCCTATATTTTATGGTTTCTATAACGCGTATTTAAATTTGCTGGACTGTCGAAAATGAGTGTGAAAAATGCACGCTACTTAAGTAGTCATTTTTTAAAACTGCCAAATACTGTAGAATACTGCCGTAAAAGGGTCTGTTGCCTAATGTGGCAAAATGCCAACGTGGATGCCACAATCATCGGCATTAAGAACTTCACAATCTACCATACCAAGTACTTTAAGGATCCGACCACATGAAAACACACTAGTGTGATTAAGGCCCATTGAATCAGACTGAAACGGAGGCTCCACGACGGGGGACCGCTGTTTTGTTGTGCAATATGAGTCCACGTAGACGAAATTACCATTGTCAGTGATTTGGATTAGACGGCCTTAGCTAAAAAAAGCTTGGGAACTATTCCTGCCACATATTGCTGAAGCATATGCGGTGCAACCGCTTCCCGAACAAGGAACTTTAAGGACTGCATCCGGAAGGAAATTTAACGACTATTTGAGGCACTATTGAATTTCTGCATGAGAATCTTCATGGAAATGAGGGAAGTGTTCCTTCCTTCACAAACTTTCAGAAGTAATCCATTCCTTAATCTATATCCAAGTCATTGCCAATATTTCATTGAGTCAAGAATTAGAACGAGTTGTCTATGCATTAAATTCAGTTCCAAAATTATTCATTGCTTTTGCATCAGACAAGACAAATGGCATTCGCTTTAGGCACCTCATTTCTTTTTGCAGTGTTCCCTTTTTTCTCCAGTTGATGTGCTCATGCCTGTCTAAAAACGTTATCTTCAACTAACCAAACAGGTTTGGACGAAAAAAATACTCACCTATTGTCAAAGTCAGCCACTCTTATCGCGTAAAGCCTGGCACCGTTGCCACATTGGAGGCGTCAAAGAGGGGGTCAGCTCAAAAATCTAGCTCGACACACTCCGTCAAGGCATGGAGGTGGTACTTGGACCTTATTTATTCGGTCTCCGTCTTTGGCGAAGAGAACTGGTTGAACTGTCCAGACCTGCTACCTCGGATCATCACGCTTGGAGAAGTACAGTTCGGGACATCATCGAGGTCAGCTAGATCAGGCATGATCGCAGTCGTATCGAGTGCATGTACAAGTACCACATCCATCATCCCCGTCAGGATATCTTCGGATACACTTCTATAAAATTTCCCTTCTCCGTATGTGGTTATTCCTGTTGATCACGGTGGAATACATGGCTAAACTAATGGAGACCGTGATCTTCAATTCCATCACCTGAAGTCGTCGCTTCCAATCAACAGAGGACTTCCAAATTTAAGACATATCGGCAAATCGACATTGCAATGATGATAGTAATAATAACAGACTGCGGTGATTGTAAACCACTGGAGTCATTCTTGCCAGAATTGAACTACTGGAAGCACTTATGTATTTGAGATGTTACTGTAGTCAGTCGTTGTGACAGTACTAACCATCGACTCGCACACTCGTCTCTATCTGTGTCACGTAAGCCTCACTAAGCAAAATTCCCCCTATGTAAAGACACCTGTTGATATCGGCTTCCTGCCTTCAGACTATGACCAGACCCAGCACCAACATCAGACCTTGCCCAAATAATCTAGATGAGAGGTAGTGAGAGAGAGAGCGCAGGTTAGAAGAACAGGGTTTATTATGTAAAATGGAATGGACATGAGAACAAGGAAAATGACAAAAGTCGGGACCAAGGATAATCATTCCAATAAGAAGGAAGTGAATTACGGCTGTGGTGAGGGGGCGGAACAAATGTAATATAACACTGCGGGTTAGCGCGGAAGAGAAAGAGGGAAAGTGCACGTCAGCGAAACAGCGTCTTTTGTGTGAAACGGAATAAACATGAGAACAAGGAATAATTCTCTCCAAATTTCAAAAATGGGGAGGATGTAGAATCACACTTATAATGGGGCAAATACTGATGGGTGGATAATTCGAACGAAGCTATGTACACGAGGCAGTACGAACTCCGTCGACTGAAGACGGCGGCGGCGGCGGCGACGGTGGGAGGGTCGCTGGTAGGCAGAGGGACTGCAGGAAGCAATGACGCTGGTATCTAGAAGGGAGAGAGTGTGTTCAGTGAGCCATGGTTGAGTACCCCTTAGATTGAACAGCACTCTAGTTTAATTGGTGTAGCCTATGCTTTGGACTGGAATGAAAAATAGCTGTTCTGTCATGGAGGCCGTACTGCAGTCCTCAGTGTGACAACTAGGTCGCCAGCGACAAAATCCTCAAGAACTATAGCATGGCTAAAATGTTCGCATGAATTTATATGCAAATGAGTGCACAGTAAGAAACTAAGCAAGTCTACTACTAAGCGTGAATGTCAGGATATATGAAGTCGAAATAATGGCAAGGAGGGATGTGGGCATTATGAGACTTACCGACAAGCATAGAGACAGGCGTCGGATACCGGTTCGCCTAGACGGTCTGCGGACACCAGCTGGCTGCCCCGGTGCAGACACTCTGACAGCCAGGGCCAGTGCTCAATTAGCAGCTCCAGCACCTATTGATGGTGGTGGTGGCAGACAGGAAATAGCATAAGCAGCAGGTAATGACCGCTAAAGAATGCGGCGATTACATGGAAAGACATGAAAGGGAGCAGCTGTTTTGTAATGCATACCTGACTGTTGGTCTCCGCATTCTCCGTGGACCCGAAGAGGGAGGGCGCGAGGCACAATGCCAGCGCGCGAGGCGACATGCGGTTAGTGGCCTGAAGGGCCACAACCTCCCTGAAATGGCGCATGACATAGTCCAGCGTTGCGAGGCGCCACCCCCTCTCGCGGTCCTCAGATTTCGAATTGCCGGGGCAGCCAAAGGTCTTCACGAGGGCTGTTCGCAATTGGCATAGTGCGCTAGCCAAGCCCGCTGGTGTCCGCAGAGAACGGCCACCTCTCTCCGATGCTCTCCCCATCGCCCTCGACGCCACAAATGGGGCGAACATATGGGGATTCAAAAGACTGACAGGCATAGTGGCCAAGTAGAGCTTGATGGCTGACGAAATTGCCCGACCATCAAAAGCGTCCTCGTCCCACACCAGCCGGTCACACAACTCGCTCACATTCTAAAATTGCAAAGAAGTGCGAATCTGCATATTAGCACACACCTATGTAAGGGTAAGTCAGCTTAATATTCATGAAGTTTCACTGCATGCATAGGATTACTGAGTTAGGAGACTTACGGAATTGGCCAACTGCATGATTGCCTGAATCTTTGAGGCTCGGCCTGGCACTCGGTAGATGCCCTCCATGTGTAGGCCACGTCTGCGCAGGGCCTCAACCATCTCCACCAGCAGCCGTGGGACGCCCTGGACGATGAAAGAGGGGAGATGTTTATTGGGAGCATTAAGCGACCAATGGAATGTAAAATGCCCTAACTGGTCAATGTCATCATCATCATCATGCGTCCAGAGGACTGACTTACTGAGTGATCGGGTCACTCTGCCTGCACCGACAACCAGCCACCGAACCGCGGTCCCGACGTGTCCGACTGTGGGCAGCCTGCAGGAAGGAGGGGAAGGGAGGGCCTGATGACTGGTAATATAGACGGCGTGTCATTACGCAAATCCGGTCGCCTCACATTTGCCTATCTAAATCTCAATTGGTAAGAAGTAATATCCAAGGCTACAACTAACGTGAAAAGTGACTGACAATATTTGCACACTGGCATAAATGCATGTCGTCCTAACGACTCTGTGGAATCAACGCTGTCGCAACAGTCATCCTGGTGAATATAGCCGGGATCATGTGGCTAATCGAGTAGGCAGAAATGTTGCTGGAGTACGACAGCGTCGACATTGTCTGGGACACGTGGTATGATTTTAAGTTAGACAAGCAAGCAGACACTACTGGACCATTTCTATCTAGCCTCGATTCTACTATAGTGCTAGGAATGAGAGACGGGAGCCTGGGAACAATCCAACACAAGGCATTATCTTAACCAAAATCCTATTCCAGACTAACGTGCATTTAGTAGTGCTACAACGAGGGAAGGAGGCAGCACTTACCACTGGAGGAGAGCGCAGACGAGCGCTTCTTGCCCAATCTGGCCATCCATCCGAATATCTGTCGCACTTTCCGCGTCCCCCGATTTGAGCATTTCAACAAGGCAGTCGAGGTTGCGTATGCCATCGCCAGTCAGTGAATTCTGACGTGCAAGCTGTTTGGCCACTTTCAAACGCCCCAACATCGATCGACATGTAGTCTGGCACAAAATCGATTCAGGACATTTAAATTGCCTGATACCTTCACAGGCGAAGCAAAGTGACTTGAAAAAGCCTAGGAGGGCGAGATTTTAATCATGATATTTGGGACCCATTTTTCTGTGTAATTTTATGTTGGGCTGCGAAGCCGTAGGTATGCAACTTCCAAAGATAGGTTCGAATTGACCCAACATCTTCACTGCAAATGCGACCAATGGACACTACTTTAGTAACCCTCTCAATGTAATAATTATTAGGCATCTTAACCAGTTTATAGTAATTGCGGTGAGCAGTTTCTCCGATTACTAGAACAGCAAACATATTCACCGCCCCAAAATACTCTCTTCCTGTGCTGTCGTATACATTAAGTTTCAATGCAAAGATGTGAAGCATAACATCCTCCTTATTTATTCAAAAGACAACTCAGTTGACTGAAGTATTAGTGAACGATGGAAATGATCTATCATGTGTGTGTAGTTTGCGAAGATTATTGCCGCAAATTATCCTGTGCCCGGCCGCAGGGTAATGAATTGATTAGTATAGAGTGGTAAACAGTGAAATTCGACGGGCAATGCCAGTTGGGTTGATAGGATTTACTTTGCTGGAGGAAGGATAAATGGAGTCTCAACGTAGCATCCCATGAACTGGAAGACATTTGCTCTCTGCCGACGACTGAGTATAGGTCTAAAGGCAGGGTGAGCGAATACAACGCCATCAGCAGACATAACATCTGATGAACGCATGTCATCAGTATAAATCCAGTAGTACGACTAGTTGTCAGATTGAATTCGAAGGAAAAGGGAACAGAGAAACGCACACATTTGAGAAAGCGTTTCAGAATGCCGAACTCTTGAACTTGGAACCAAATGAGAGAGAGAGACATCCACACAGAGAATAATTTCGGACAATAGGAAAGAGTGCAGTCCAATGTGATTATCCGTAGTTTGGATGTAGATTGTCTGCACACCTTAATCCCTAGTTTAAATATCAAACTCTGAGTGAGGCACATCCACATAGCATCTTTGCGTATTTTTCATCTTTTATCATCATCTGCATTTTAAAATCACCTGCAAGGAACGCTATGTCCGATTTTCCTTCCCGTCCTAGATGATTTAGGCAGATGAAGAAAAGGAGCGGCCCAAGAACTGACCCATGTGGCACTCCACTTTTAGGAGGCGCCCATTCTCAACAGAAGACACGAAGATTTACTTTTATCTACGACCGTTTGAGAACCGTGGAATCCAACTGAGGAAATTTCTTCTTGTTCCTACGCCTAAAAACTTTGAAAGCATCCAAGCACCTTGCTGAAATCAAAGTATATGACATTCACTGGATATCCTTTGGCCATCTCCTTTGACCAATGTCCGAGCGACGTAAGCAGGTTTGTGAGACAGGAGCACCCTTCAGAGAAGTCATGTTGAACTGAGCTGATGTGACAGCCCTCTGAGCTTCAGGCATCCATATAATGGCTCGTACATGTTCAAACAGAAATTCCTCAATGCCGAATCCCGTGTCTGTGAAGTCCCAGTAGCCCAGTTCCTTTGTGTGAAAACTTGGTGTGATATGGTGTTGGTATGGGTCGTGTGTGGCACACGAAGACGGACTGTTTCAGCACTGTCCAGCATCCCTGTCCCATATCGACATCAAATGACTGATCGGTCCGGAGTGTTGTCTGATTTCTGAAAGAATGAACGGAGAGTGACTTCCAATGTGCAGATCCCGACAGCACAACACTCACTGCATATTCCAGACTTTAAAGAAGGCTACACGCATTGAAACCTTTGAATCAAGCTAAATATCGTGGCTTGGAAAAATGGCTAGTGATGGGATAAGTCGGTCCTCTGATCCAGACGAAGAGACAGGCTGTAACCCTTCCTTCTTAATGCAGCAATCCCGCTCAGATGGTATTCTAGTTTCTCTGTTTGCCTGACACATGATTGTCAACGTCGGAGGGCGAAGAAGCAGTGTTGCACAACACGTGCAGGGCGTGACCGATCTCATGAAATGTTGGCTGAACTTCTGAAATGCGATTTCGATTAAGAAGGATTACTTAGGCGCGGTTCTAATATTGATTATCTTGCGGCATAATCCTATAATATTTCGGACTCGGCAGGATGTCGGCTTTTGAATACACTGTTTTTCAAACTCCTGCACAAAACCGTACTCTTTAGCACATGAGTACTAAACTAGCATGCAGTTTCCTCCTTGGTTTTTTGATGTTCTGGCAAATTCAAATACATCTTACAGAAACCATAAGCAAAATATACTTTCCTTCAGTCGTTTGATAGAAACTAACGTCATCCATATATTTTATAAATGAGGAAGGAGTATAATTAGGTTTTAAAATAGTTTCTAATTGTGAGATTTTTCAAGACCGCGCAATGTCCATTGACATAGCATCGTATCTGTCCGTTTACCACTACTTCTCATGAAACGTACGAGATAGTCCGCATCCATTGCAAAATCTTATGGACCCTATATGGTATCATTTTAAAAGCATGGAAGAATATGTGAATTTCTTTACGCGGAACGCATGCACCTTGCAGACTGAAATCACCAAGCGCTAGTGCAACGAGTGACCATGCTCCAAATTATTCGGTAATTAGAAAACCTTTTAGAAACATAATTATATTCCTTCATCATTTATAAAATATGTTGTTGACGTTATTTTTTGTCAAACAACTGAGAGAAAGCCCATTTTTTATGGTTTCTGTAAGATGTATTTGAATTTGAAATAACATCAAAAACCAAGGAGAAAAATGCATGCTACTTAAGTAGTCATTTTTTAATACTGCCAAATACTGTAGAATACTGTCGAAAAGGGGACTGTTGCCTAATGTGGCAAAATGCCTACGTGGATGCCACAATCATCGGCATAAAGAACTTTACAATCTACCATACCAAGTACTTTAAGGATTCGACCACATGAAAACACACTAGTGTGATTAAGGCCCATTGAAGCAGACTGAAACGGAAGCTCCACGACGGTGGACCGCTGTTTCGTTGTGCAATATGAGTCCACGTAGACGAAATTACCATTGTCAGTGATTTGGATTAGACGGCCTTAGCTAAAAAAAGCTTGGGAACTATTCCTGCCGCATATTGCTGAAGCATATGCGGTGCAACCGCTTCCCGAACAAGGAACTTTAAGGACTCCATCCTGAAGGAAATTTAACGACTATTTGAGGCACTATTCAAATTCTGCATGAGAATGTTCATGGAAATGAGGGAAGTGTTCCTTCCTTCACAGACTTTCAGAAGTAATCCAGTCCTTAATCTATATCCAAATCATTAGCAATATTTCATTGAGTCAAGAATTAGAACGAGTTGTCTTTGCATGAAATTCAGTTGCAAAATTATTCATTGCTTTTGCATCAGACAAGACAAATGGCCTTCGCTTTAGGCACCTCACTTCTTTTTGCAGTGTTCCATTTTTTCTCCAGTTGATGTGCTCATGCCTGTCTAAAAACGTTATCTTCAACTAACCAAACAGGTTTGGACAAAAAAATACTCACCTATTGTCAAAATCAGCCACTCTTATGGCGTAAAGCCTGGCACCGTTGCCACATTGTAGGCGTCAAAGAGGGGGTCAGCTCAAAAATCTAGCTCGACACACTCCGTCAAGACATGGAGGTGGTACTTGGACCTTATTTATTCGGTCTCCGTCTTTGGCGAAGAGAACTGGTTGAACTGTCCAGTCCTGCTACCTCGGATCATCACGCTTGGAGAAGTACAGTTCGGGGCATCATCGAGGCCAGCTAGATCAGGCATGATGGCAGTCGTATCGAGTGCATGTACAAGAACCACATCCATCATCCCCGTCAGGATATCTTTGAATACACTTCTATAATATTTCCCTTCTCCGCATGTGGTTATTCCTGTTGCTCACAGTGGAATACGTGGCTGAACTACTGGAGGCCGTGATCTTCAATCACATCACCTGAAGTAGTCGCTTCCAATCAACAGAGGATTTCCAAATTTGAGATTTATAGGCAAATCGACGCTGCAATGATGATAGTAATAATAACAGACTGCGGTGAATGTAAACCACTGGAGTCATCCTTGCCAGAATCGAACTACTGGAAGCAGTTATTTATTTGAGAAGCTACTGTAGTCAGTCGTCGTGACAGCACTAACCATCGACTCGCACACTCGTCTCTACCTGTGTCACGTAAGCCTCACTAAGCAAAATTCCCCCTATGTAAATGCACCTGTTGATATCAACTTCCTGCCTTCAGACTATGACCAGACACAGCACCAACATCAGACCTTGCCCAAATAATCCAGATGAGAGGTCAAGAGAGAGAGTGCAGGTTAGAAGAACAGGGTTTATTAAGTAAAATGGAATGGACATGAGAACAAGGAAAATGGCAAAAGTCGGGACCAAGGATAATCATTCCAATAAGAAGGAAGTGAATTACGGCTGTGGTGAGGGGGCGGAACAAATGTAATATAACACTGCGGGTTAGCGCAGGCGAAAAAGAGGGAATGTGCACGTCAGCGAAACAGCGTCTTTTGTGTGAAGCGGAATAAACATCAGAACAAGGAATAATACTCTCCAAAAGTTCAAAAATGGGGACGAGGGAGAAGCATGCTTATAATAGTGCAAATAATTGCGGGTGGGAAGAGCGGAGGGAAGGATAATTCCAACGAAAGCTATGTACACGCGGCAGTACGAACTCCGTCGACTGAAGACGGCGGCGGCGGCGGCGGCGGCGACGGTGGGAGGGTCGGCGGTAGGCACAGGGACTGCAGGAAGCAATGACGCTGGTATCTAGAAGGGAGAGAGAGTGTTCAGTGAGCCATGGTTGAGTACCCCTTAGATTGAACAGCACTCTAGTTTAATTGGTGTAGCCTATGCTTTGGACTGGAATGAAAAATAGCTGTGCTAGGTCGACAGCGACAAAAACCTCAAGAACTATAGCATGGCTAAAATGATTGCATAAATTGATCTGCAAATGAGTGCACAGTAAGAAACTACGCAAGTCTACTACTAAGCGTTAATGTCAGGATATATGAAGTCGAAATAATGGCAAGGAGGGATGTGAGCATTATGAGACTTACCGGCAAGCATAGAGACAGGCGTCGGCTACCGGTTCGCCTAGACGGTCTGCGGACACCAGCTGGTTGCCCCGGTGCAGACACTCTGACAGCCAGGGCCAGTGCTCAAGTAGCAGCTCCAGCACCTATTGATGGTGGTGGTGGCAGACATGAAATAGCATAAGCACGAGGTAATGGCCACTAAAGGAAGAGGGGATTGCATGTAAAGACATGAAAGGGAGCAGCTGTTGTGTAATGCATACCTGACTGTTGGTCTCCGCATTCTCCGTGGACCCGAAGAGGGAGGGCGCGAGGCACAATGCCAGCGCGCGAGGGGACATGCGGTTAGTGGCCTGAAGGGCCACAACCTCCCTAAAATGGCGCATGACATAGTCCAGCGTTGCGAGGCGCCACCCCCTCTCGCGGTCCTCAGATTTCGAATTGCCGGGACAGCCAAAGGTCTTCACGAGGGCTGTTCGCAATTGGCATAGTGCGCTAGCCAGGCCCACTGGTGTCCGCAGAGAACGGCCACCTCTCTTCGATGCTCTCCCCATCGCCGTCGACGCCACAAACGAGGCAAACATATGGGGATTCAAAAGACTAACAGGCATAGTGGCCAAGTAGAGCTTGATGGCTGACGAAATTGCCCGACCATCAAAAGCGTCCTCGTCCCACACCAGCCGGTCACACAACTCGCTCACATTCTAAAATTGCAAAGAAGTGCGATTCTGCATATTAGCACACACACACCTATGTAAGGGTAAGTCAGCTTAATATTCATGAAGTTTCACTGCATGCATAGGATTAATGAGGTAGGTGACTTACGGAATTGGCCAACTGCATGATTGCCTGAATCTTTGAGGCTCGGCCTGGCACTCGGTAGATGCCTTCCATGCATAGGCCACGTCTGCGCAGGGCCTCGACCATCTCCAGCAGTAGGCGTGGGACACCCTGGGCGATGCAAGAGGGAAGATGTTTATTGGGAGCATTAAGCGACCAATGGAATGTAAAATGCCCTAACTGGTCAATGTCATCATCATCATCATGCGTCCAGAGGACTGACATACTGAGTGATCGGGCGACTCTTCCTGCACCGACAACCAGCCACTGAGCCCCGGCCCCGACGTGTCCGACTGTGGGCAGCCTGCAGGAAAGAGGGGAAGGAAGGGCCTGATGACTGGTAATGTAGACGACGTGTCATTATGCTAATCCAGTCGTCTCATATTTGCCTATCTAAATCTCAATTGGTAAGAAGTAATATCCAAGGCTACAACTAACGGGAAATGTGACTGTCAATATTTGGACATTGGCATAAATGCATGTCGTCCTAACGACTCTGTGGAATCAACGCAGTCGCAACAGGCAACCTGGTGTATATGACCGGGATCATGTGACTAATCGAGTAGGCAGAAACACTGTTTGTGTACGAGAGCGTCCGTAGTGTCTGGGACACTTGCCATTATTTCATTCTAGGTCACCAAATTAAACATTACAAGTGTCTACTGCACCATTTTCCATCCAGCCTTGATTTTACTATAGTGCTAGAACTGAGAGACGGGAGCCTGGGAACAATTCAACACAAAAAATTATCTTAACCAAAATCCAATTCCATACTAACGTGCATTTAGTAGTGCTACAACGATCAAAGGAGGCAGCACTTACCTCTGGAGGACAGCGCAGAAGAGCGCTTCTTGCCCAATCTGGCCATCCGTCCGAATATCTGTCGCACTTTCCGCGTCCCCCGATTTGAGCATTTTAACAAGACAGTCGAGGTTGCGTTCACCATCGCCAGTCAGTGAATTCTGACGTGCAAGCTGTTTGGCCACATTCAAACGCCCCAACATCGATCGACATGTAGTATGGCACAAAATCGATTCACGACATTTGAAGTGCCTGATACCCTCACAGGCGAAGCAAAGTGACTTGAAAAAGCCTAGGAGGGCGAGAATTTAATCATGATATTGGAACTTTATCCATAGATATGTGGGACCCATTGTTCTGTGTAATTTTATGTTGGGCTGCGATGCCGTGGGCAGACAACGTCCGAAGTTAGGTTCGAATCGACCCAGCATCTTCTCAGCGATTCCGACCAATTGACATTATTGTAGTGACCCCCTCAATGTAATAATTATTATGCA
>CACRXP010000305.1:544176-562127 GCA_902702965.1 Spirometra erinaceieuropaei
ATTGTCAGTGATTTGGATTAGACGGCCTTAGCTAAAAAAAGCTTGGGAACTATTCCTGCCGCATATTGCTGAAGCATATGCGGTGCAACCGCTTCCCGAACAAGGAACTTTAAGGACTCCATCCTGAAGGAAATTTAACGACCATTATTGGCACTATTCAAATTCTGCATGAGAATGTTCATGGAAATGAGGGAAGTGTTCCTTCCTTCACAGACTTTCAGAAGTAATCCATTCCTTAAACTATATCCAAGTCATTGGCAATATTTCATTGAGTCAAGAATTAGAACGAGTTGTCTATGCATTAAATTCAGTTCCAAAATTATTCATTGCTTTTGCATCAGACAAGACAAATGGCATTCGCTTTAGGCACCTCACTTCTTTTTGCAGTGTTCCCTTTTTTCTCCAGTTGATGTGCTCACGTCTGTCTAAAAACGTTTTCTTCAACTAACCAAACAGGTTTGGACGAAAAAATACTCACCTATTGTCAAAATCAGCCACTCTAATCGCGTAAAGCCTGGCACCGTTGCCACATTGGAGGCGTCAAAGAGGGGGTCAGCTCAAAAATCTAGCTCGACACACTCCGTCAAGACATGGAGGTGGTACTTGGACCTTATTTATTCGGTCTCCGTCTTTGGCGAAGAGAACTGGTTAAACTGTCCAGTCCTGCTACCTCGGATCATCACGCTTGGAGAAGTACAGTTCGGGGCATCATCGAGGCCAGCTAGATCAGGCATGATGGCAGTCGTATCGAGTGCATGTACAAGTACCACATCCACCATCCCCGTCAGGATATATTCGGATACACTTCTATAATATTTCCCTTCTCCGCATGTGGTTTTTCCTGTTGCTCACAGTCGAATACGTGGCTGAACTACTGGAGGCCGTGATCTTCAATCGCATCACCTGAAGTAGTCGCTTCCAATCAACAGAGGATTTCCAAATTTGAGATTTATAGGCAAATCGACGCTGCAATGATGATAGTAATAATAACAGACTGCGGTGAATGTAAACCACTGGAGTCATTCTTGCCAGAATCGAACTACTGGAAGCACTTATTTATTTGAGAGGCTACTGTAGTCAGTCGTCGTGACAGCACTAACCATCGACTCGCACACTCGTCTCTATCTGTGTCACGTAAGCCTCACTAAGCAAAATTCCCCCTATGTAAATACACCTGTTGATATCAACTTCCTGCCTTCAGACTATGAACAGACACAGCACCAACATCAGACCTTGCCCAAATAATCCAGATGAGAGGTAGAGAGAGCGAGTGCAGGTTAGAAGAACAGGGTTTATTATGTAAAATGGAATGGACATGAGAACAAGGAAAATGACAAAAGTCGGGACCAAGGATAATCATTCCAATAACAAGAAAGTGAATTACGGCTGTGGTAAGGGGGCGGAACAAATGTAATATAACACTGCGGGTTAGCGCGGGCGAGAAAGAGGGAAAGTGCACGTCAGCGAAACAGCGTCAAATGCGCGCGCCAGCGCGCGAGGAGACATGCGGTTAGTGGCCTGAAGGGCCACAACCTCCCTGAAATGGCGCATGACATAGTCCAGCGTTGCGAGGCGCCACCCCCTCTCGCGGTCCTCAGATTTCGAATTGCCGGGACAGCCAAAGGTCTTCATGAGGGCTGTTCGCAATTGGCATAGTGCGCTAGCCAGGCCCACTGGTGTCCGCAGAGAACGGCCACCTCTCTTCGATGCTCTCCCCATCGCCGTCGACGCCACAAACGAGGCAAACATATGGGGATTCAAAAGACTGACAGGCATAGTGGCCAAGTAGAGCTTGATGGCTGACGAAATTGCCCGACCATCAAAAGCGTCCTCGTCCCACACCAGCCGGTCACACAACTCGCTCACATTCTAAAATTGCAAAGAAGTGCGAATCTGCATATTAGCACACACACACACACCTATGTAAGGGTAAGTCAGCTTAATATTCACGAAGTTTCACTGCATGCATAGGATTAATGAGGTAGGTGACTTACGGAATTGGCCAACTGCATGATTGCCTGAATCTTTGAGGCTCGGCCTGGCACTCGGTAGATGCCTTCCATGCATAGGCCACGTCTGCGCAGGGCCTCGACCATCTCCAGCAGTAGGCGTGGGACTCCCTGGGCGATGCAAGAGGGAAGATGTTTATTGGGAGCATTAAGCGACCAATGGAATGTAAAATGCCCTAACTGGTCAATGTCATCATCATCATCATGCGTCCAGAGGACTGACTTACTGAGTGATCGGGCGACTCTTCCTGCACCGACAACCAGCCACTGAGCCCCGGCCCCGACGTGTCCGACTGTGGGCAGCCTGCAGGAAAGAGGGGAAGGAAGGGCCTGGTGACTGGTAATGTAGACGACGTGTCATTATGCAAATCCGGTCGCCTCACATTTGCCTATCTAAATCTCAATTGGTAAGAAGTAATATCCAAGGCTACAACTAACGTGAAATGTGACTGACAATATTTGCACATAGATATAAATTAGAAAGATGAAGTTCTTTGGGAAACAGCAAAATTTTATTGTGAATTTTCGAGACTGGTTCCCCAGCTCGTCTTCAGACAATGGGTGTGCAAAAACAATTAACTTTTAGCCTGAGTCTAGCAAAAGGAGTCAATGATTGGTTAAGATTGTCATCTCGGGATTGGCTGACTCAGTTTGAATCTGTCCTTAACGATTTTGTATATGGCATCTAAATCGATATGCCGGTTGATGCATGCCTCATCTGAGTGCATTGCTTCCAGGAATTCGCGGCCTTTTCTTGATTGGCAGGCGCCAACAATGCGAGTGTTCTCCCATGCGAATTTATGCCCAGTGTCTAGTGTGTGCATGGCCACCTGGGATAAATGGTCGCGTCTCTTCACCGCTAACTGATGCTCATGTAAACGGGTTGAGACAGATTTCCCAGTTTGGCATTGAAGAACCGAAAAAAGTTCTCAACGCTATCTTATGATGAAAAGAAAGCCCTTAAAGCTCTAAAACAAGACGAAGACATCATCATTCTACCTGCCGACAAAGGAGGTGCCACCACTGTTTTGAACAAAACAGACTACACAGACAAAATGATGTCACTCTTAAAAGATGATTCAACATACGAACCTCTAGCTGCCGACCCCACCAAATCGCAAAACTCACATATTGAAAAAACACTGAAACGCCTTTCGGGCAGGAAATTAATCACAGGAGTTCTTGCCAAGTCTTTAAAACAGGATGAACCAACAATTTCCAAGATATATGGTCTTCCCAAAATTCATAAAACTGATATTCCGCTGCGACCGATAGTCTCTCTAATCGGTGCACCCAACTATAAGATCTCGAAATGGCTATTTCGTCAACTACATCCACTAACGAAGAACTCCGAGAACTCCATTCAGGATTCAAAAGAGTTTCTAGACAAATTAAGCGGTGTCAACATCACATGTGACGAGATTATGGTGTCATTCGATGTGGTCTCGCTTTTCACTTCGATTCCGCTAGATTTAGCAAAAAGCTGCACCGAAGAACTGCTTCAAACATATACTTCTGAGGTACCTCCAGAAGCTTTACTTCAACTCCTTGATCTCTGTATGGAGACAATTTTTCCTTCTCAAATCAATGCTACCGGCAATTAAAAGGTGCCCCCATGGGTTCACCAATATCCGGTTTCCTGGCAGAAGCATTACTGCAGAAATTAGAGAGCATAGCCCTTCCCACAGTCAATCCAAAACTTTGGCTGCGATACGTAGATGACACTTTTGTCATCGTCAAGAAAGATCAGTTGAATCTACTCCATACCAATATTAACTCCATATTTCCAGGAATTACATTTACTTTGGAAACAGAGGTCGATGGACAACTCCCATTCCTGGATGTCCTTGTACGTCGAAAAACCGATGGATCACTCCAGACATCAGTTTATCGCAAAGAGGCGTATTCAGAGGTCATCCTACACTTTGAGAGTAACCACCCTGTCTCTCACAAACGGAGTACAGTCTACAGCCTTCTGAATAGAGCCAAAACCCACTGCTCTGACGAAACAAGCTATCGAGCAGAAATGAAATACCTCTACAAACTGTTCTCCCAAAATGGGTACTCGCATGACTTTATACGTCAATGTATGAGGTACCAGCAACTCAAGGGAAAAGGTATTTCCAATGCTACGGCCACTCAGGCAGCAAAACAAACCACATGGCGAACTCTCCCATACGTCAAAAATGTATCTGAACTTGTCGAAAGACAATTAAAAAAGTACCAGATACACGTAGCACACCAACCGGCAACTACCTTACGCACACAGCTTGTGCACCCTAAGGACAGGGTCGGCTACCTTGAAAGAAAAGGTGTCGTCTACAAAATCCCGTGTTCTAGTTGTGATGCCGTTTATTGTGGCCAAACTGGGAAATCTGTCTCAACCCGTTTACATGAGCATCAGTTAGCGGTGAAGAGACGCGACCATTTATCCCAGGTGGCCATGCACACACTAGACACTGGGCATAAATTCGCATGGGAGAACACTCGCATTGTTGGCGCCTGCCAATCAAGAAAAGGCCGCGAATTCCTGGAAGCAATGCACTCAGATGAGGCATGCATCAACCGGCATATCGATTTAGATGCCATATACAAAATCGTTAAGGACAGATTCAAACTGAGTCAGCCAATCCCGAGATGACAATCTTAACCAATCATTGACTCCTTTTGCTAGACTCAGGCTAAAAGTTAATTGTTTTTGCACACCCATTGTCTGAAGACGAGCTGGGGAACCAGTCTCGAAAATTCACAATAAAATTTTGCTGTTTATCAAAGAACTTCATCTTTCTAATTATATTTCTTGGGATGCCTGTTTTTCAATAGATATAAATGCATGTCGTCCTAACGACTCTGTGGAATCAACGCAGTCGCAACAGGCAACCTGGTGTATATACCCGTGATCATGTGACTATTCGAGTAGGAAGAAATGATGCTGGAATACGACAGCGTCGACATTGTCTGGGACACGTAGTATGATTTTAAGTTAAACAAACAAGTAGACACTACTGGACCATTTTCCATCCAGCCTTGATTTTACTATAGTGCTAGAACGGAGAGACGGGAGCCTGGGAACAATCTAACACAAGACATTATGTTAACCAAAATACAATTCCAGACCAACGTGCATTTACTAGTGCTACAACGATGAAAGTGTGCAGCACTTACCACTGGAGGACAGCCCAGACGAGCGCTTCTTGCCCAATCTGGCCATCCGTCCGAATATCTGTCGCACTTTCCGCGTCGCCCGATTTGAGCATTTCAACAAGGCAGTCGAGGTTGCGTTCACCATCGCCAGTCAGTGAGTTCTGACGTGCAAGCTGTTTGGCCACATTCAAACGCCCCAACATCGATCGACATGTAGTCTGGCACAAAATCGATTCACGACATTTGAAGTGCCTGATATTCTCACAGGCGAAGCAAAGTGACTTAAGACAATCCTAGGAGGGCGAGAATTTAATTATGATATTTGGGACCCATTGTTCTGTATAATTTTATGTTGGGCTGCGAAGCCGTAGGTATGCAACTTCCAAACTTAGGTTTGAATAGACCCAGCAACTTCACAGCGTATCCGACCAATTGACACTCTTTTAGTGACCCCCTCAATGTAATAATTATTATGCATTGCTAGGGTATCGGAAGGTTATCCCCAATGTTTGACACTGCGCGTCAATAATAGTCCTCATGGCTACACACACTTAAGTAATCATCTGCAAATAATTTTCATGACTTCATATTTCCACTGGAGCATATTCGTATAAACAAACATTTTTTAAAGTAGATGTCCAGGATGGCCTAAAATATCTCATTCAAAGCAATTCAACCACGTGCAAGAAAGAAAGAACATGAGTAGCAATTATAGGGATAGTGGTTTATAGAATTATCTTGCCACCACACGAACATTCTCATGAGGGAAATATTTTTAAAAATAAAGCCATTTTTTCGTAATAACTTGTTTTTCTTTTAAACAGCCTTTGCAATCTACACAAAGGTCTCTGTGTTTAGGGCTTTGGCGTGTTTTCTATTTAGATCTGCACAAAGGATTTGTTTTCAACAAAAAACGGCCAAGTTTTCTTAAGTCTTGACACTTTATGAATATTTTAAGAACTGTGATTTAGACTTAAATGTTTTCCAGTTATATTTTGCAGGTATTTATTCGTTTTCTCAATGTATTGTTATCAGCTTCTAAGTGAACACTCGAACAAAATAAAAGTTGTCATTCTGATAAGTGTTCATTTTGCCTATATTACAAGCGTACAGCTTACACTTAAGAAAACGATGGCGTTATATTGTCGTACGATCTCAATAAAGAGTAACTTTTTCTTGTAAAATGCTTTAAAAATATGAAGTTATAAAAGAACTCTCAAAACAAGGATACTCTTTTAAGTCCCACATTTAAAAGATAGATTGTCGTTTCTGGAAAACGAACGGGTCTGTCAGTATCTTCTTAAATGTTTGATCCACTAATCTTCATATGTGCACAACCATACGTAGTAAAACATCAGCGCTTCTTGTTGTGGCTACTTATTAAGAATTCCTTCTGAGTAGATCTCAAAAAGCGTCGAAATGTACAGGTTTGCTTTTAACTATACTCAGTGCTGCAATAATGTTCTAAACTGTTTGCATACGACCGGCTATATTTTAGCGGAAAATTAAATTATTGCTTCGAAATTACAGGAGTGACCACAAGACAACTGATATTGTGGACGAGTCTTGCCGAGTTTCGCACTTAACTTCTATATCCTCCGACTGCAAAGATGCAGTACACCTTGACAGATAAAACCCACTGCAGATGTTTATCATAAGTTCTACTGCGATTACGTACATCCCCGAAAAATTGATTGTTTCGTAAATCAACCAAGGGCAAAATAACTGCAAAAAATGCTTTCCGCCGCCACTGTTTTAGCATGATTTCCTTTTTGCATTTAATGGACAATAAATAAGTGGGAAAAAGGATAAAAAGGAAATCAGCTTGTTGCTAAAATTTACACTTTGGGCAACAAACTCGAAAATTTCGGCAAGCATACTTTCGTCAGATTTTGATTCAACTCATTAGGCTTTAAATTCGGAAGGAGGAAAAAAGAGATTTTCTCATGCCTTGCATAATTTCCGAGGAAATTAATGCGCGAACTTGGAGTAACTCTTTCGAAACAGGCCTTTTCAAGCACGGTCCGAAATTTGATATGAATATTTGAGCTGAAATCCATCAGCTACTGCGGAATAACCGCTTAATATTCACAAACAGCCAACAGGCAGCCAGTAGTATAGAATTGTCCAATTATCTACCGTACGAAAAACACAGGTATTAGCTAACAGCCCAGGCATGCGTGTTTCGCCGATATTGTGCCTCTGCATGACACAGCTGCGAGGCGTTGGCTCGTCAGTGGTTCCTCCAGCTTTCACTGTGTGTTTTCTGGTATATGAACTCCAGTTTTAACTTGCCTTGCTTAATTTCCAAGGAAATTTATGCGCAAACTTGGAGTAACTCTTTCGAAACAGGCCTTTACAGGCACTGTCCGAAACTTTGGTAGGGAAAATAGTTACAACAGAAGCCTAAGGGACCGTCTTTGCGAATTAGGAGAGGAATTTGATCTTGCCTATCGCACGAATCAATTCTGCGGACAATCCCCACGTGTTACAAATTGTAAAATAATTAATGGCACGATAATATGTCGACTTCTTAAAATGCGTATTTTCGCCCTGAGATGATGAAAAACGAACCTTGACCTTTTACCCGATATACGCAAACTAATTGGGTAAACGACGCCCTGCGGATACCAGACAACCAAAAATGCCATCAAATAAATGTCGTTTTTAGGTTCATTTCGTGTATAGCGAATTGTTTTCGCTTTAAGCAAAAATTTTGACGTCACTGTCTATCGTCAATTGTCCCCTTAGTAGGGCCGTCGAGCTTCAGAAAAAAACAATTTGTGTGATCCCTCCATGATTGCAGAGCCGCCAAGAAAAGGGTGGGGCGTAGAATGCGGAGATTTGGTTCGGGATCCGCCTACACAAACATGTTAGTTTCTGCATGCTCCAGCAAATTTTTGTAATTGAAAAAACAACTTTTGCACTTAACCCGAAAGAATAAACGGTGAAGAAATATGCTAGGCTCATTCATCGGGTGTTTCTGACTCATGCTTGAATTCATCATGGGATGAAAATATCGCAACGGTTAATGATCTTACTTCAATTAGAAACAAGAGGACACTGGACCAAAATTGACATAAGGTGCCCATTAGGTTGATCACTAAACGAAGCACCGAACTGCCTTCAGCCGTTTCGAAGAGCACACGCCGACTGCCATTCTCTCCGATGACAAAGTCTAACTCAGATTAAAACACAGAAGATTAGCTATGTTTGTCGGAGATCTAATTTTTTTAAATTTCAAGTCTGAAGACCTCGCCAGAATTGGAGAAAGAACGTCAAAAATTCAAAATAAGCAGATGGGAAGTGTGCGAGATTGTTAAACATTGTTTCGCGAAAGCAGTCTGATAGAACGATGCATGTGGAACAAGCATATTATTTACTGCCGAATGCAGAATTCAAAAATCTACATTGCCGTTTAATCCAGGTTAAATTCAAAGGCACACCAATATTCACGTTCAGCGGATAATGTGTTGAGAGCAGTGAGAATGGGTTCAACCACAGGAAAAAGCACTAGTGTGATTAAGGCCCATTGAAACAGACGGAAACGGTAGCTCTACGAAGGAGGGCCAGTGTTGTGTTGTGGAACATGGGTCCACGTAGACGAGATCAAACATAGTCAATGGTTTGGCTTAGACAGTCTTAGCTTAAAACAAGCTTGGAAAATATTCTTACTGAATATTGCTGAAGCATATCCGGTGCAAAAGCTGCAAGAACCAGGAACTTTAAGGACTCCATCCTGAAGGAAATTTAACGATCCTTTGAAGCAATGGAAAATTTCTGCAAGAGAATGCATTTTGCATTGTTCCATTTTTTCTCCAGTTGATGTGCTCACGTCTGTCTAAAAATGTTTTCATCAACTAACCAAACAGGTTTGGACGAAAAAATACTCACCCATTGACAAAATCAGCCACTTTAATCGTGTGAGGCCTGGCACCATTGCCTCATTGTAGGCGTCAAACAGGGGTTCAACTCAAAAATCTAATTCGACATAATCCGTCAAGACATGGAGGTGGTACTTGGACCTTATTTATTCGCTCTCCGTCCGTGGGGAAGAGAACTCGTTAAACTGTCCAGACCTGCTACTATGTATCATCACGCGTGAAGAGGTACAGTACGGGACATCATCGAGGCCAGCTAGATCAGGCATGGTTGCAGTCGTATCGAGTGCATGTACAAGTACCACATCCACCATCCCCGTCAGGATATCTTCGGATACACTTCTATAATATTTCCTTTCTCCGCATGTGGTTATTCCTGTTGCTCACAGTGGAATACGTGGCTGAACTACTGGTGGCCGTGATCTTCAATCACATCACCTGAAGTAGTCGCTTCCAATCAACAGAGGATTTCCAAATTTGAGATTTATAGGCAAATCGACGCTGCAATGATGATAGTAATAATAACAGACTGCGGTGAATGTAAACCACTGGAGTCATCCTTGCCAGAATCGAACTACTGGAAGCAGTTATTTATTTGAGAGGCTACTGTAGTCAGTCGTCGTGACAGCACTAACCATCGACTCGCACACTCGTCTCTATCTGTGTCACGTAAGCCTCGCTAAGCAAAATTCCCCCTATGTAAATACACCTGTTGATATCAACTTCCTGCCTTCAGACTATGACCAGACCCAGCACCAACATCAGATCTTGCCCAAATAATCTAGATGAGAGGTAGAGAGAGCGAGTGCAGGTTAGAAGAACAGGGTTTATTATGTAAAATGGAATGGACATGAGAACAAGGAAAATGACAAAAGTCGGGACCAAGGATAATCATTCCAATAACAAGAAAGTGAATTACGGCTGTGGTAAGGGGGCGGAACAAATGTAATATAACACTGCGGGTTAGCGCAGGCGAAAAAGAGGGAATGTGCACGTCAGCGAAACAGCGTCTTTTGTGTGAAACGGAATAAACATGAGAACAAGGAATAATTCTCTCCAAATTTCAAAAATGGGGACGAGGGAGATGCATGCTTATAATAGTGCAATTAATTGTGGGTGGGAAGGGGGGAGGGAAGGATAATTCCAACGAAAGCTATGTACACGCGGCAGTACGAACACCGTCGACTGAAGACGGCGGCGGCGGCGACGGTGGGAGGGTCGGTGGTAGGCACAGGGACTGCAGGAAGCAATGACGCTGGTATCTAGAAGGGAGAGAGAGTGTTCAGTGAGCCATGGTTGAGTACCCCTTAGATTGAACAGCACTCTACTTTAGTTGGTGTAGCCTATGCTTTGGACTGGAATGAAAAATATCTGTGCTGTCATGGAGGCCGTACTGCAGGCCTCAGTGTGACAACTTGATCGCCAGCGACATAAAACACTAGAACTATAGCATGGCTAAAATGATTGCATAAATTGATCTGCAAGTGAGTGCACAGTAAGAAACTACGCAAGTCTACTACTAAGCGTGAATGTCAGGATATATGAAGTCGAAATAATGGCAAGGAGGGATGTGGGCATTATGAGACTTACCGACAAGCATAGAGACAGGCGTCGGCTACGGGTTCGCCTAGACGGTCTGCGGACACCAGCTGGCTGCCCCGGTGCAGACACTCTGACAGCCAGGGCCAGTGCTCAAGTAGCAGCTCCAGCACCTATTGATGGTGGTGGTGGTGGCAGACATGAAATAGCATAAGCAGAAGGTAATGACCACTAAAGAATGCGGCGATTGCATGGAAAGACATGAAAGGGAGCAGCTGTTTTGTAATGCATACCTGACTGTTGGTCTCCGCATTCTCCGTGGACCCGAAGAGGGAGGGCGCGAGGCACAATGCCAGCGCGCGAGGGGACATGCGGTTAGTGGCCTGAAGGGCCACAACCTCCCTGAAATGGCGCATGACATAGTCCAGCGTTGCGAGGCTCCACCCCCTCTCGCGGTCCTCAGACTTCGAATTGCCGGGGCAGCCAAAGGTCTTCACGAGGGCTGTTCGCAATTGGCATAGTGCGCTAGCCAGGCCCACTGGTGTCCGCAGAAAACGACCACCTCTCTTCGATGCTCTCCCCATCGCCGTCGACGCCACAAACGAGGCAAACATATGGGGATTCAAAAGACTGACAGGCATAGTGGCCAAGTAGAGCTTGATGGCTGACGAAATTGCCCGACCATCAAAAGTGTCCTCGTCCCACACCAGCCGGTCACACAACTCGCTCACATTCTAAAATTGCAAAGAAGTGCGAATCTGCATATTAGCACACACCTATGTAAGGGTAAGTCAGCTTAATATTCATGAAGTTTCACTGCATGCATAGGATTAATGAGGTAGGTGACTTACGGAATTGGCCAACTGCATGATTGCCTGAATCTTTGAGGCTCGGCCTGGCACTCGGTAGATGCCTTCCATGCATAGGCCACGTCTGCGCAGGGCCTCGACCATCTCCAGCAGTAGGCGTGGGACACCCTGGACGATGCAAGGGGGAGACGTTTATTGGGAGCATTAAGCGACCAATGGAATGTAAAATGCCCTAACTGGTCAATTTCATCATCATCATCATCATCATCATCATCATCATCATCATCATCATCATCATCATCATCATCATCATCATCATCATCATCATCATCATCATCATCATCATCATCATCATCATCATCATCATCATCATCATCATCATCATCATCATGCGTCCAGAGGACTTACTAAGTGATCAGGCGACTCTTCCTGCACCGACAACCAGCCACTGAGCCCCGGCCCCGACGTGTCCGACTGTGGGCAGCCTGCAGGAAAGAGGGGAAGGAAGGGCCTGATGACTGGTAATGTAGACGACGTGTCATTATGCTAATCCAGTCGTCTCATATTTGCCTATCTAAATCTCAATTGGTAAGAAGTAATATCCAAGGCTACAGCTAACGTGAAAAGTGACTGACAATATTTGCACATTGGCATAAATGCATGTCGTCCTAACGACTCTGTGGAATCAACGCAGTCGCAACATGCAACCTGGCGTATATGACCGGGATCATGTGACTAATCGAGTAGGCAGATACATTGTTGGTGTACGAGAGCGTCCATAGTGTCTGGGACACTTGGCATAATTTCAAGCTAGGTCACCATGTAAACATTACAAGTGTCTACTGCACCATTTTCCATCCAGCCTTGATTTTACTATAGTGCTAGAACTGAGAGACGGGAGCCTGGGAACAATTCAACACAAGACATTATCTTAACCAAAATCCAATTCCATACTAACGTGCATTTAGTAGTGCTACAACGATCAAAGGAGGCAGCACTTACCTCTGGAGGACAGCGCAGAAGAGCGCTTCTTGCCCAATCTGGCCATCCGTCCGAATATCTGTCGCACTTTCCGCGTCCCCCGATTTGAGCATTTCAACAAGGCAGTCGAGGTTGCGTATGCCATCGCCAGTCAGTGAATTCTGACGTGCAAGCTGTTTGGCCACATTCAAACGCCCCAACATCGATCTACGTGTAGTCTGGCACAAAATCGATTCATGACATTTGAATTGCCTGATACCTTCACAGGCGAAGCAAAGTGTCTTGAAAAAGCCTAGGAGGGTGAGAATTTAATCATGATATTGGAACGTTATCCATATTTATGTGGGGCCCATTGTTCTTTGTAATTTTATGTTGGGCTGCGATGCCGTGGGCAGACAACGTCCGAAGTTAGGTTCGAATTGACCCTGCATCTTCACAGCGAATCTGACCAATTGACATTATTGTAGTGACCCCCTCAATGTAATAATTATTATTCAGATTGGAAAAGTTTAGAGATCCGGGAAGATTATTAGAAGAAGAAAATTGGCTCTCCGGAACAGGTTTATTTAACTGCGGACGTTTCAAAGAGCTGGGTCGGCTCTTCATTGTCAAAGCGTAAACTGCACCTAATCGATCAGAAAGTTAATTTAAGGTGGCAAGCTGTGTTGGCCGGCCTCATGCTGATCGATTTTTCTCTCTTCTCACGCTGCGTCGGCCTCTCAGGAAATGGTTGACGGGCGTTTTTGCCTGTGCACTTTATGAGTCACCACTCCGTCGAGGGGAGCTGATTGGACTTTAGTCGGGCGGTCGGTCTGGCGGTTCTTGTTCTTCCTCACCGAGTAAGGTCAGCGTCGGGCTATCTCCGTGCTGTCTTCTTAAGTCCGGTATGGTTGTTTGGTCCTGAGCTCTACGGTTGTGATGACGTAGGACTTTGTAAGCTGCAGGAAGGTCCAGATGCCTGTTGATAGAGTGGGCATCGGAGAACCACGCCCTTCCTTGACGTACTTGTGCGCCGGTGTACCACTGGACAGCTGCAAACTACAGTATTCCGAAAATCCACCGACACTTGACAGATCCTACACTTTAACAGCAACCATCCACTGTCTCACAAACGTAGTTGTGTCCGCACTCTATTCCAAAGAGTCGAAACACACTGCAGCACACCAGAAGATAAAAGGGCCGAACGATTGTACCTTGTGGACCTATTTGCAGCCAATGGTTATCCCAGGCAGTTCATCGAGAGAAGCAGACGTTGGGCGCCCAGACAACGGCCAAATGAGCAGCAACCCGAAGTCTGGAGGGCCATTCCTTACGTTAAAGGGGTCTCTGAAGCGGTCTCGCGACTGTTACAACCCACCAGAGTAGGCATAGCCCATCGACCACAAGCAACAATTCGACGTCGCCTGATGCAACCTAAAGACCCATTGCCACCCGCTGAAACCTCAGCAGTCATCTACAAAATAAATTGCAATGAGGGCGACTGCAACTATGTGGGCGAAACTGGGCGGAAATTGCAAACTCGCCTACAAGAACACAAATCGGCCACCCGGAGGTTAGACCCTAACTCTCAACTAGCAACACACGTTGGGGAAACGGGGCATACTTTTGACCTCCAGAGGGCTACTATCTTAGGCCGAGGCAACACAAAAACAGAACGGCTAACTCTCGAGGCGTGGTTCTCCGATGCCCACTCTATCAACAGGCATCTGGACCTTCCTGCAGCTTACAAAGTCCTACGTCATCACAACCGTAGAGCTCAGG
Organism: Spirometra erinaceieuropaei; assembly: GCA_902702965.1. Classification (NCBI taxonomy): domain Eukaryota; kingdom Metazoa; phylum Platyhelminthes; class Cestoda; order Diphyllobothriidea; family Diphyllobothriidae; genus Spirometra; species Spirometra erinaceieuropaei. The sequence continues at coordinate 558,301 of CACRXP010000305.1, forward strand.
ACCAAACAATCACACCGGACTTAAGAAGACAGCACGGAGATAGCCCGACGCTGACCTTACTCGGTGAGGAAGAACAAGAACCGCCAGACCGACCGCCCGACTAAAGTCCAATCAGCTCCCCTCGACGGAGTGGTGACTCATAAAGTGCACAGGCAAAAACGCCCGTCAACCATTTCCTGAGAGGCCGACGCAGCGTGAGAAGAGAGAAAAATCGATCAGCATGAGGCCGGCCAACACAGCTTGCCACCTTAAATTAACTTTCTGATCGATTAGGTGCAGTTTACGCTTTGACAATGAAGAGCCGACCCAGCTCTTTGAAACGTCAGCAGTTAAATAAACCTGTTCCGGAGAGCCAATTTTCTTCTTCTAATAATTATTATGCATCGCAACCAGTTCAGTGCAATTGCGGTGGGCAGTTTCTCCGATTACCAGATCGGCAAACAATTCAATCGCCACTAAATACTCTCCTACTGCGATGTCGCATACATAAAGTTGTAGATAAAATATACGAAGCATAATATCCTCCTTATTTATGCAAGAAGCAGTTCAGTTGACTAAAAGGTAGTCAACGATGGAAATGATATATCATACGGCTGTAGCTTGCGAAGATTATTGCCGCAAATTATCCTGTGTCCGGCCGCGGGACAATGAATTGATGAATACTGAGGCCTAAACAGTGAAATTCGACAGGGTATGTCGGCTGGGTTCATAGCCTCACAGGCGAAGCAAAGTGACTTTAAAAAATCCTAGGAAGACGAGAATTTAACCATTTAACCGTGGGATCCATTGTCCTGCGTTTTTTTATGTTGGGTTGCGATGTGGTAGGTATACAACGTCCGAAGTAAGGTTTGAATTGACCCCGTGTTCCAACAGCAAATCTGACTAATTGGCATTAGCTTAGTGACCGCATTAATGCAATAATGATTATGCATCACATGCGGTTCATAAGAAATGCGGTGAGCAGTTTCTCCGATTACTAGAACAGCCAACAATTCAAGCGCCCCAAAATACTGTCCTACTCTGGTGTCGGATACAGAAAGTGTTGATGAAAAAATATGAAGCATAACATCCTCCTTATTTATTCAAATGGCAATTCACTCGACTGAAGGGTAGACAACGATGAAAATGATAAATCATGCGTCTGTAGCTAGCAAGGATTAATGCCTCAAATTATCTTGTGCCCGCCTTCAGGGCAACAAATTGATGGATCCTGAGAGGTAAATAGTAAAATCCGATAAGTTACGTCGGTTAATGAGATAGGATTTACAATGGTAGAATGTCAAGTGCAGTCTCAACGTAGCATCCCATGAACTGTCCCCTAACTCCTGGGAGTAATTTGCTCTCTGCTCTCTCTAATTTCTGACTCTGCCCTTATCATAGGTGATTTCGATTTTAACCGTCAAGACCGCGCGACTAGACGTGGAGTCATTTGTCTTCTTTATCTTAAATCCTGCCTAAAGCACTCTCCCTATTACTTGGATATTTCCTCATTCACGGGGAACTTCTGCTTCGCATCTGTTATTCTCTCAAGGCAAAGAATGGCAATTAATTGTTGTATCTAAAATCCACCAAATTCTTTAGCCGGTGATAATTCAGAACTTTGTGAAATCTTTAAATCCATTTCAGTAGCTGCTTTCAATGTTAAAATAATCACTGGGGATTTTAACCTTCCTGAAGTAGACTAGGTTTCCAATAGTTCTCCACGTAGAGTTCAATCCTTTGAAGATATTGTCAATCTTTCTAACTGGTCCCAACTGGTGCGCTCTCCAACAAAAGATAATGACATTTGAGATCTAATCTTTACTTATGACATTGCTCCTCTTTTGTTGCTTTCAAAAAGGACCTCCTTGACAGTGACCATGTATTAATTCATTGTTGCTTACCGCTTGCCTTTTCAAAAAACAGCAGCAACGTTCGGACTAACCTAAACTATGATTGTGTAGATAACTACTTAATAAATAACTATTTTAGATCTCTGGATAGGTGTGTCTTCCTATCCTGTATCGATGCAGCCATTCTTCCTGACGTCATGTCCAATGTTTCCAAGGGCAGGCGGGCGACAACCACGCCATCAACAGTCCGACCATCTGATGAACGCAACTCATCCGTATATATCCAGTAGTAGGTTTGGTGGTCATAGTGAATCCAGAGGAAATGGGAACATAGAAACGGATGCATTCGAGGTAGATGTCTAGAATGTCGAACTTCCGAATTTGGAGGCAAATTCGAAAGAGACGTTTACACAGAGCATAATTTTGGACAGTAGGAAAGAGTGCAGTCAAATGTGATTATCCGTAGTTTGGATGCAGATTATCTGCACATCATAATCTCTCTTTTAAATTTTAAACCATGAGTGAGGCACATCCAAATGGCATTTTGCCTACCACAGTCTGCAGTTTAATACCATCCGCAAAGGGCACTGTGTCCGATTGTCCTTCCCGTACTAGTTGATTTAGATAGATGAAAAAGAAGGGCGGCCCAGGAACTGACCCATGTGACACTCCAATTATAGGTGACGTTCATTCTGAACAGTAGTTACGAAGATAACCTTTTATATACGACCGTTTGAGAAATTTCGAATGCAACTGAGGAGACATCCTCTTGTCCATACGCCTAGATACCTTTGAACGAGGTGCTTATGTGAAACGCAATCAAGCACCTTGCTGAAATCAAGGTATGTGACATCCACTGGATGTCATTCAGCCATCTCTTTTGACCAATGTCCGAGCGACGTAAGCAGGTTTGTGAGGCAGAAGCACCTTTCACAGAAGTCATGTTGAACTGAACTGATGTGACAGCCATCTGAGCTTCAGGCATACGTTTATTTGCTCGTACATGTTCAAACTGAAATTCCTCAATGCCGAATCCCATGTCTGTGAAGTCCCAGTAGCCCAGTTCCTTTGTGTGAAAACTTGGTGTGATATGGTGTTGGTATGGGTCGTGTGTGGCACCCGGAGACGGACTGTTTCAGCACTGTCCAGCATCCCTGTCCCATATCCCAATCAAATGACTGATCGGTCCGGAGTGTTGTCTGATTTCTGAAAGAATGAATGGAGAGTGAACTCCAGTAGGGGGATCCCGACAACAGAGCACTCACTGCATATTCCAGACTTTAAAGAAGGCTGCACGCTTTGAAACCTTTGAATCAAGCTAAATATCGTGGCTTGGAAGAATGACAAGTAATGATATAAGTCGGTCCTCTGATCCAGACGAAGAGACAGGCTGTAACCCCTCCTTCTTAATGCAGCAATCCCGCTCAGATGGTATTCTAGTTTCTCTGTTTGCCTGACACATGATTGTCAACGTCGGAGGGCGAAGAAGCAGTGTTGCACAACACGTACAGGGCGTGACCGATCTCATGAAATGTTGGCTGAAATTCTGAAATGCGATTTCGATTAAGAAGGATTACTTAGGCGCGGTTCTAATATTGATTATCTTGCGGCATAATCCTATAATATTTCGGACTCGGCAGGATGTCGGCTTTTGAATACACTGTTTTTTAAACTCCTGCACTAAACCGTACTCTGTAGCACATGAGTACTTAACTAGCATGCAGTTTTTTCCTTGGTTTTTTGATGTTCTTGCAAATTCAAATACATCTTACAGAAACCATAAGCAAAATAGACTTTCCTTCAGTCGTTTGATAGAAACTAACGTCATCCATATATTTTATAAATGAGGAAGGAGTATAATTAGGTTTTAAAATAGTTTCTAATTCTGAGATTTTTCAAGACCGCGCAATGTCCATTGACATAGCATCGTATCTGTCCGTTTACCACTACTTCTCATGAAACGTACGAGATAGTCCGCATCCATTGCAAAATCTT
>CACRXP010000305.1:578572-620659 GCA_902702965.1 Spirometra erinaceieuropaei
ATAATTAGGTTTAAAAATAGTTTCTAATTGTGAGATTTTTCAAGACCGCGCAATGTCCGTTGACATAGCATCGTATCTGTCCATTTACCACTGCTTCTCATGAAACGCACGAGATAGTCCACATCCATTGCAAAATCTTATGCACCCTACCTGGTATCTTTTTAAAGGCATAGAAGAATATGTGACTTCTTTTACGCGGAACGCTGCACCTTGCATACTGAAATCCCTAAGCTCTAATGCAACGAATGATCATGCTCCAAATTACTCGGCAATTAGAAAACCTTTTTGAAGCCTATCTATATTCCTTCTTCATTTATAAAATATGTGGATGAAGTTATTTTCTATCAAACGATTGAAAGAAAGCCTATTTTTGTTTATGATTTCTATAAGGTGTATTTCAATTTTCAGGACTATCGAAAATCAATGTGAAAAATGCACGCTACTTAAGTAGTCATTTTTCAATAAGTACGGCTTCTACGGTACATTGAAAAGCAGTGTATGCAAAAATGACATCCTGCCAAGTCCGAAATATCATAGGAGTATACCGCAAGCTAACCAGAAATACAGCTGCGCCTAAGTAATCCTCCTAATCGGAATCGCATTTCAGAATTTCAGCCAACATTTCATGAGATCGGTCACTCACTGTACTTCTGCTGTCTGCCAGTGTAAGCACTTTACTCAACTGTCTGGGCCTGTCAACCGCCTGGTGCGGGGATTGGACGCAAATGACTGGCGCGGAGTGTAGCCTGCGGCTGGACGTGCGACCTTACCCCCCCGGTGAGTCATAGTTGTTAAGGGATCCTCGAACTCTGCGCAGCCTGCTTGACGTGTGCCGTGTCCACATCTTGACCCTCGTGTTGGTCCAGAGCGTCTCCCGCATGGTTCGTTGTAGAGGCACACCCGCCTAATTAAACATTTAGCATTAACTTTGGTCAAAAGTCGTCCAATCAGTAAAAAAATGCAAAGGTGATGGGGTTCTACCGTTCAATATTGTCCACAGACAGCTCTATGCAATCCACAATGAGGGTGGGGTCCAGTCCGACCGCCGGCAAACCGATATAACTGTTGCAGAGGATGATGTGAAAGAGTTCGGCAAAGCTGAGGAAGGAAGACTGCGAGACATGGCACAGCGGCTCAAGGAAGACACGCTGCAGTTCGAGCGCATAGCGCCAAAGGGAGAAACAAAAGCGGATGTTGTTGCGATCGGCGTATGTGGCACCACGAAACCTGGACGGAAAAAGAAAGGCCATAAACCAGTAACCAACAGACTAGGTTCAAAAATGCTACAAGTTTGACAGCAACGAAGATTTGTCCTCATAGATAAAAGTGAGAAAGAGTATTTTGGTCCTAGATTGTACCTCCAGTGTTAGACGGATGGCAACCCACAAATGTATGGCTATTCAGATCATTATTGCTTTCCATTCATTAAGACGAGGCATGCAACTTAGCGGCACATTCAGACCACTTTTTCACTTTCACCAACGTTGTGGCCAAAATTTCTGAAATACTTGCACTGGACGTTATTTTTGCCTGTTTTGACATTTCTATCCACATTTACCCGTTCGTTTGGTGTGCTGTCCACATTTAAACGTGTTTTTGATGTTTTTATACATATTTATGCTTTTTAAAGAAGCCTTTTTTTATAATTTTGTACAATGTGTTCCAGTTTCGACTTTATTCCTATGTATCAGATGAGCTTCGAATCCTGATTCACTGTTGCCGGAAACGAAGACTTTTGAAGGAGATTTGTGACGTGGAAGGTAAAAGGGTCTATGCACGGCACATCTGTTTATCGTTGGTACAAGCGTTTTAACTGTGACGGCATCAGTTTGGAGGACCAGCCTCGTTCCGGCCGACCATCAGAGTTGAACAGCGAGGACTTGCTTTTACTATTGAACATGAGCCGTCATCGAGCCGTCGTGATTTGGGAGCAGTAATTGGAGTCGACCACAAAACGATGATGAGTAACCTGCATTCGCTTAACTTTGTCCATCAGGACACACATGGGCAGACCTGCTACCTCGCATCATCACGCATGGAGAGGTACAGTTTGGGGCATCATCGAGGCCAGCTAGATCAGGCATGATCGTAGTCGTATCGAGCACATGTACAAGTACCACATCCACCATCCCCGTCAGGATATCTTTGGATACACTTCTATAATATTTCCCTTCTCCGTATGTGGCTATTCCTGTTGATCACGGTGGAATACGTGGCTGAACTACTGGAGGCCGTGATCTTCAATCGCATCACCTGAAGTAGTCGCTTCCAATCAACACAGAGGACTTCCAAATTTGAGACTTATCGGCAAATCGACACTGCAATGATGATAGTAATAATAACAGACTGCGGTGATTGTAAACCACTGGAGTCATTCTTGCCAGAATCGAACTACTGGAAGCAGTTATTTATTTGAGATGCTACTGCAGTCAGTCGTTGTGACAGTACCAACCATCGACTCGCAAACTCGTCTCTATCTGTGTCACGTAAGCCTCACTTAGCAAAATTCTCCCTATGTAAATACACCTGTTGATATCAACTTCCTGTCTGCAGACTATGACCAGACCCAGCACCAACATAAGACCTTGCCCAAATAATCCAGATGAGAGGTAAAGAGAGAGAGAGAGAGAGTGCAGGTTAGAAGAACAGGGTTTATTATGTAAAGTGGAATGGACATGAGAACAAGGAAAATGACAAAAGTCGGGACCAAGGATAATCATTCCAATAACAAGAAAGTGAATTACGGCTGTGGTAAGGGGGCGGAACAAATGTAATATAACACTGCGGGTTAGCGCGGGCGAAAAAGAGGGAAAGTGCACGTCAGCGAAACAGCGTCAAATGCGTGAAATGGAATAAACATGAGACCAAGGAATAATACTGTCCAAAAGTTCAAAAATAGGGACGAGGGAGAATCACACTTATAATGGGGCAAATACTGATGGGTGGATAATTCGAACGAAAGCTATGTACACGCGACAGTACGAACTCCGTCGACTGAAGACGGCGGCGGCGGCGACGGTGGGAGGGTCGGTGGTAGGCAGAGAGACTGCAGGAAGCAATGACGCTGGTATCTAGAAGGGAGAGAGAGTGTTCAGTGAGCCATGGTTGAGTACCCCTTAGATTGAACAGCACTCTAGTTTAATTGGTGTAGCCTATGCTTTGGACTGGAATGAAAAATAGCTGTGCTGTCATGGAGGCCGTACTGCAGTCCTCAGTGTGACAACTAGGTCGCCAGCGACAAAATCCTCAAGAACTATAGCATGGCTAAAATGTTCGCATGAATTTATATGCAAATGAGTGCACAGTAAGAAACTAAGCAAGTCTACTACTAAGCGTGAATGTCAGGATATATGAAGTCGAAATAATGGCAAGGAGGGATGTGGGCATTATGAGACTTACCGGCAAGCATAGAGACAGGCGTCGGATACCGGTTCGCCTAGACGGTCTGCGGACACCAGCTGGCTGCCCCGGTGCAGACACTCTGACAGCCAGGGCCAGTGCTCAATTAGCAGCTCCAGCACCTATTGATGGTGATGGTGGCAGACATGAAATAGCATAAGCAGCAGGTAATGACCACTAAAGAATGCGGCGTTTGCATGGAAAGACATGAAAAGGAGCAGCTGTTTTATAATGCATACCTGACTGTTGGTCTCCGCATTCTCCGTGGACCCGAAGAGGGAGGGCGCGAGGCACAATGCCAGCGCGCGAGGCGACATGCGGTTAGTGGCCTGAAGAGCCACAACCTCCCGGAAGTGGCGCATGACAAAGTCCAGCGTTGCGAGGCGCCACCCCCTCTCGCGGTCCTCAGACTTCGAATTGCCGGGACAGCCAAAGGTCTTCACGAGGGCTGTTCGCAATTGGCATAGTGCGCTAGCCAGGCCCACTGGTGTCCGCAGAGAACGGCCACCTCTCTCCAATGCTCTCCCCATCGCCGTCGACGCCACAAATGAGGCAAACATATGGGGATTCAAAAGTCTGACAGGCATAGTGGCCAAGTAGAGCTTGATGGCTGACGAAATTGCCCGACCATCAAAAGCGTCCTCGTCCCACACCAGCCGGTCACACAACTCGCTCACATTCTAAAATTGCAAAGAAGTGCGAATCTGCATATTAGCACACACACACCTATGTAAGGGTAAGTCAGCTTAATATTCATGAAGTTTCACTGCATGCATAGGATTAATGAGGTAGGTGACTTACGGAATTGGCCAACTGCATGATTGCCTGAATCTTTGAGGCTCGGCCTGGCACTCGGTAGATGCCTTCCATGCATAGGCCACGTCTGCGCAGGGCCTCGACCATCTTCACCAGTAGGCGTGGGACACCCTGGACGTTGCAAGAGGGAAGATGTTTATTGGGAGCATTAAGCGACCAATGGAATGTAAAATGCCCTAACTGGTCAATGTCATCATCATCATCATCATCATGCGTCCAGAGGACTGACTTACTGAGTGATCGGGCGACTCTTCCTGCACCGACAACCAGCCACTGAGCCCCGGCCCCGACGTGTCCGACTGCGGACAACCTGCAGGAAAGAGGGAAAGGAAGGGCCTGATGACTGGTAATGTAGACGACGTGTCATTACGCAAATCCGGTCGCCTCACATTTGCCTATCTAAATCTCAATTGGTAAGAAGTAATATCCAAGGCTACAACTAACGTGAAAAGTTACTGACAATATTTGCACATTGGCATAAATGCATGTCGTCCTAACGACTCTGTGGAATCAACGCAGTCGCAACATGCAGCCTGGCGTATATGACCGGGATCATGTGACTAATTGAGTAGGCGGATACATTGTTGGTGTACGAGAGCGTCCATAGTGTCTGGGACACTTGGCATGATTTCAAGCTAGGTCACCAAGAAAACATTACAAGTGTCTACTGCACCATTTTCCATCCAGCCTTGATTTTACTATAGTGCTAGAACTGAGAGACGGGAGCCTGGGAACAATTCAACACAAGACATTATCTTAACCAAAATCCAATTCCATACTAACGTGCATTTAGTAGTGCTACAACGATCAAAGGAGGCAGCACTTACCTCTGGAGGACAGCGCAGAAGAGCGCTTCTTGCCCAATCTGGCCATCCATCCGTATATCTGTCGCACTTTCCGCGTCCCCCGATTTGAGCATTTCAACAAGGCAGTCGAGGTTGCGTATGCCATCGCCAGTCAGTGAATTCTGACGTGCAAGCTGTTTGGCCACATTCAAACGCCCCAACATCGATCGACATGTAGTCTGGCACAAAATCGATTCAGGACATTTGAATTGCCTGATACCTTCACAGGCGAAGCAAAGTGACTTGAAAAAGCCTAGGAGGGCGAGAATTTAATCATGATATTGGAACTTTATCCATAGTTATGTGGGACCCATTTTTCTGTGTAATTTTATGTTGGGCTGGGATGCCGTGGGCAGACAACGTCCGAAGTTAGGTTCGAATCGACCCAGCATCTTCTCTGCGATTCCGACCAATTGACATTATTGTAGTGACCCCCTCAATGTAAGAATTGTTAGGCATCGCAACCAGTTTATAGCAATTGCGGTGAGCAGTTTCTCCGATTACTAGAACAGCAAACATATTCACCGCCCAAAAATACTCTCCTCCTGTTCTGTCGCATACATAAAGTTCTAGATAAAATATACAAAGCATAATATCCTCCTTATTTATGCAAGAAGCAATTCAGTTGACTAAAGCGTAGTCAACGATGGAAATGATATATCATACGTCTGTAGCTTGCGAAGATTATTGCCGCAAATTATCCTGTGTCCGGCCGCAGGACAATGAATTGATGAATACTGAGGCCTAAACAGTGAAATTCGACAGGGTATGTCGGCTGGGTTCATAGCCTCACAGGCGAAGCAAAGTGACTTTAAAAAATCCTAGGAAGGCGAGAAGTTAGTCATTTAACCGTGGGATCCATTGTCCTGCGTTATTTTATGTTGGCTTGCGATGTGGTAGGTATACAACGTCCGAAGTAAGGTTTGAATTGACCCCGTCTTCTAACAGCAAATCTGACTAATTGACGTTAGCTTAGTGACCGCATTAATGCAATAATGATTATGCATCACATGCGGTTCATAAGAAATGCGGTGAGCAGTTTCTCCGATTACTAGAACAGCCAACAATTCAAGCGCCCCAAAATACTGTCCTACTCTGGTGTCGGATACAGAAAGTGTTAATGAAAAAATATGAAGCATAATATCCTCCTTATTTATTCAAATGGCAATTCACTCGACTGAAGGGTAGTCAACGATGAAAATGATAAATCATGCGTCTGTAGCTAGCGAGGATTAATGACGCAAATTATCTTGTGCCCGGCTGCAGGACAACAAATTGATGGATCCTGAGAGGTAAATAATGAAATCCGATAAGTTACGTCGGTTAATGAGATAGGATTTACAATGGTAGAATGTCAAGTGCAGTCTCAACGTAGCATCCCATGAACTGTCCCCTAACTCCTGGGAGTAATTTGCTCTCTGCTCTCTCTAATTTCTGACTCTGCCCTTATCATAGATGATATCGATTTTAACCGTCAAGACCGCGCGACTAGACGTGGGGTCAGTTGTCTTCTTTATCTTAAATCCTGCCTAAAGCACTCTCCCTATTACTTGGATGTTTCCTCATTCACGGGGAACTTCTGCTTCGCATCTGTTATTCTCTCGAAGCAAAGAATGGCAATTAATTGTTGTATCTAAAATCCACCAAATTCTTTAGCCGGTGATAATTCGGAACACTGTGAAATCTTTAAATCCATTTCGGAAGCTGCTTTCAATGTTAAAATAATCACTGGGGATTTTAACCTTCCTGAAGTAGACTAGGTTTCCAATAGTTCTCCACGTAGAGTTCAATCCTTTCAAGATATTGTCAATCTTTCTAACTGGTCCCAACTGGTGCGCTCTCCAACAAAAGATAATGACATTTGCGATCTAATCTTTACTTATGACATTGCTCCTCTTTTGTTGCTTTCAAAAAGGACCTCCTTGACAGTGACCATGTATTAATTCATTGTTGCTTACCGCTTGCCTTTTCAAAAAACAGCAGCAACGTTCGGACTAACCTAAACTATGATTGTGTAGATAACTACTTAATAAATAACTATTTTAGATCTCTGGATTGGTGTGTCTTCCTATCCTGTAGCGATGCAGCCATTCTTCCTGACGTCATGTCCAATGTTTCCAAGGGCAGGCGGGCGACAACCACGCCATCAACAGTCCTGCAATCTGTTGAACGCAACTCATCCGTATATATCCAGTAGTAGGTTTGGTGGTCATAGTGAATTCAAAGGAAATGGAACATAGAAACGCATACATTCGAGGTAGCTGTCTAGAATGCCGAACTTCCGAATTTGGAACCAAATGCGAAAGAGACGTTTACACAGAGCATAATTTTGGACAAAAGGAAAGAGTGCAGTCCAATGTGATTATCCGTAGTTTGGATGTAGATTATCTGCACATCTTAATCCCTCTTTTAAATATCAAATCATGAGTGAGGCACATCCACATGGCATTTTGCGTACCACAGTCTGCAGTTTAATACCATACGCAGAGGGCGCTGTGTTCGATTGTCCTTCCCGTACTAGTTGACTTAGATAGATGAAAAAGAGGAGCGGCCCAGGAACTGACCCATGTGACACTCCACTTTAAACTGACGTTCATTCTGAACAGTAGTTACCAAGATTACCTTTTATATACGACCGTTTGAGAAATGTCGAATCCAACTGCGGAGACATCCTCTTGTCCATACGCCTAAAAACCTTTGAACGAGGTGCTTATGTGAAACGCAATCAAGTACCTTGCTGAAATCAAGGTAAATGACATTCACTGGATGTCCTTCAGCCATCTCCTTTGACCAATGTCCGAGCGACGTAAGCAGGTTTGTAAAGCAGGAACTCCTTTCACAGAAGTCAAGTTGAACTGAACTGATGTGACAGCCCTCTGAGCTTCAGGCATCCATATAATGGCTCGTACATGCTCAAACAGAAATTCCTCAGTGCCGACTCCCATGTCTGTGAAGTCCCAGTAGCCCAGTTCGTTTGCGTGAAAACTTGGTGTGATATGGTGGTGGTATGGGTTGTGTGTGACACACGGAGACGGACTGTCTCAGCACTGTCCAGCATCCCTGTCCCATATCTACTTCAGATGACTGATCGGTCCGGAGTGTTGTCTGATTCCTGGAAGAATGAATAGAGAGTGAACTCCAATGTGGAGATCCCGACATCACAGCACTCACTGAATATTCCAGACTTTAAAGAAGGCTATACGCCTTGAAACCTTTCAATCAAGTTAAATAACGTGGCTTGGAAGAATGACAAGAGAGTGGCTAAATCGATCCTCCGATCTGGACGAAGAGACGGGCTGCAACCGCTCCTCCTTAATGCGGATGGGATTTTTGTTTCTCTTTTTGCCTGGACTGTCAACGTCGGAGAGCGAAGAAGCAGTGCCGCACAACATGTACAGTGCGTGACCGATCTCATGAAATGTTGGCTGAAATTCTGATATTTTCGACTGGGAAGGATTACTTAGGCGCGGTTTGAATGCTGATTAGCTTGTGGTATAACGCTTTAGTATTTCGGACTTGGCAGGATGTCAGCTTTTGAATACACTGTTTTTTAACCTCCTGTACAAAACCGCACTCTGTAGCACATGACTACTTTAGTAGCATGCATTTTTCTCCTAGGTTTTTGATGTTCTTGCAAATTCAAATACATCTTACAGAAACCATAAGCAAAATAGGCCTTCATTCAGTCGTTTGATAGAAAATAACGTCGTTCGTATATTTTATAAATGAAGAGCTGATCATTCTCAATAATCTTCCCGGATCTCTCAACTTTCCCAATCTGAGTATAATTAGGTTTTAAAATAGTTTCTAATTGTGAGATTTTTCAAGACCGCGCAATGTCCGTTGACATAGCATCGTACCTGTCCGTTTACCACTGCTTCTCATGAAAAGTACGAGATAGTCCGCATTCATTGCAAAATCTTATGGACCCTATCTGGTATCTTTTACAAGGCATAGAAGAATATGTGACTTCTTTTACGCGGAACGCATGCACCTTGCATACTGAAATCCCTAAGCTCTAATGCAACGAATGATCATGCTCCAAATTACTCGGCAATTAGAAAACCCTTTTGAAACCTATCTATATTCCTTCTTCATTTATAAAATATGTGGATGACGTTATTTTCTATCAAACGATTGAAAGAAAGCCTATTTTTGTTTATGGTTTCTATAAGGTGTATTTCAATTTTCAGGACTATCGAAAATCAATGTGAAAAATGCACGCTTCTTAAGTAGTCATTTTTCAATAAATACGGCTTCTACGGGACTTTGAAAAGCAGTGTATGCAAAAATGACATCCTGCTAAGTCCGCAAGCTAACCAGAAATACAGCTGCGCCTAAGTAATCCTCCTAATCGAAATCGCATTTCAGAATTTCAGCCAACATTTCATGAGATCGGTCACTAACTGTACTTCTGCTGTCTGGCAGTGTAAGCTTTGACGCGAAAAAAATCTGCCAAAGCAGGTGTCAAAAAACTGCGGTAACATGACTCTACCAAATGCACATCTATCGTTGTACCCGCGTTATACGTGGGTGGACTCTCTCTACGTGGAACCTCTTCCCCACTGTTACGAACGTCTGGGTTAAATCTAGCAAACTAAACATCAACAAATACTGCAGCCGTGGCACTTCACAATTCATGTGTGCTTCTTTTAAGAATATATAGTTAAAGTCCTCAAATGAACACCTCCAGTCCCCTTCTTCCCAATAACCATCAGACTAGATTCAAAAATGCTACAAGTTTGACAGTAAGTAAGATTTGTCCTCATAAATAAACGTGAGAATGAGTATTTTGGTCCTAGATTATACCTCAAGTGCTAGATGGATGCCAACCCATAAATGTATGACTTTTCAGATCATTAATGCTTTCCATGCATTAGGACGAGACATGCCACTTAACGGCAAATTCGGAACACTTTTTCACTTTCACCAACGTTGTGGCCAAAATTTCTGCAACACTTGCATTGAACATTATTTTTGCCTGTTTTGACGTTTCTATCCACATTTACCAGTTCGCTTGATGTTCTGTCCACATTTACACGTGTTTGGGCTTTTTATACATATTTATACTTTTTACGAGGCCTTTTTATAATGTTGTAAAATGTGTTACAGTTTTGACTTTATTCCTATGTATCAGATGAGCTTCGAATCCTGATTCACTGTTGCCGGAAACGAAGACTTTCGAAGGAGATCTGTGACGCGGAAGGTAAAAGGGTCTATGCACGGCACATCTGTTTATCGTTGGTACAAGCGTTTTAACTCTGACGACATCAGTTTGGAGGACCAGCCTTGTTCCAATCGACCATCAGATTTGAACAGCGAGGACTTGCTTTTATTGTTGAAAATGAGCCCTCATCGAGCCGTCGTGATTTGGGAGCAGTAATTGAAGTCGAGTAGAAAACGATCCTGAGTAACTTGCATTTGCTTGACTTTGTCCATCAAGATGCACATGAGTTGACCGAAGCATAAGCTAATCGAGAGATTGAAATTTGCCGCTAGTTGTTACAAAACCGTCCAAATGAATATGTGATCATTGGTACAGGAAGTCTATTGGTCTGACGACCTGGATTTTCACCCGACCCATCATCAGAGACAGCCGCAGATAAGGATTGTCTCTGATGGTGTGTTCGAGTGCGAATCCGAAACGTCAGGACAATTAAATGCTTGTTTCAATGATCGCATCTTTGCATCTTTTTCTTCTTAGCTACTTTTTGAAACTTGTCTATTTGCTTCTATCGGCAACCCTCTAAATAATCGATTCTAAAAGTTCATTGGTCAATCGCGACCGACAAAAGAACTGGGTCCCCAGAGGTCAGGCCAATATCGGTTCAGCAAGAGAATGATGACATGTGTTGAATGGAATTTTGAACTTGTGCCTCGCTTTGAATTTGTTCCGAATGGCTCTGCCCTCGACTCCGATCTCTACTACCAACAGCTACAGTAGGTTGAATAACTCGTCAAATGTCAGCCGATATTTCGAAATATATTCTCGTATGGAAAAGATTAATTTATTATTATGAAGCATAATTCTATGCTGATTTAGTTACCTTGGGGTGCCGGTTTTTGAACGAACTCCTTTTCGGCTGAATGCAAGAACTATACTCTGCAGAAAATGACTTCTTAATTAGCAGCATTTTCTCACTCATTTTCCATAGTCTTAAAAATTCAATTATACTTCATGAAAAACATGCATAAAAATACTCGTTCTTCTACTTTTCAGTAGCAAATTACGTTTTCTTCCAATTTTAAACTCTAAGGAAGGGTAAAATTCGGTTTAAAAACGTTTCTAATTGTTAGATTTTTTAACACCGTGAAATGGCCATTCATAAAACGCCATGTCTCTGGATTTACCAATGTGGCTTTTAAAGTTAACAATATGGCTCAGATGCACTGCTAACTTTTAGAGACCCTATATGGTCTCCTTTAAATACTGTAGAGAAATGTGTGGTTTCGCGTACGCGGAAAATCACGGCCTGTAGTTTCGAAACCCTGAATGTAAGTGTAACGGCAGGTCGGGTTCGAAATTATTCGGGAATCGGAAACGTCTTTGAAAACCGAATTATACCCCTCCTTCGAGTATTACATTGGTAGAAAACGTAAGTTCCTACCGCAAATGTAAAAGAATGAATATTTTTATGCAAATTTTTTATGACATGTAATTGAATTTTAGGGGCATCGAAAATCAATGAGAAAAATGTATGTTAAATATGCAGTCATTTTTTCCAGAGTGCAGTTTTTGCATGCAGTCGGAAAGGAGTTCATTCGTAAGCCGGCACCCTGAGATGACTGAATCATTATATAATTAGGCTTCACAATAATTAGTTCTACAACCCTCCCTAATTAATATTTTCGAAACGAGGACTCATTTCAAAATTTTGACTGATATTTCATGAGTTAGCCCACCTACTGTAGACCAAGTCTGCAATAAGCCTAAAGAGAAATATCTGATATCTATTCGTCGAAAAAGGACTCTGTCCCACCAAGACAATGTCCAATCTCATACTGCAAAAAAGGCGAGGGACAAGTTAAAAGGACTGGAGGGTGTCGAGGTCCTTGCACAGCCGACCTGCAGGCCCGATGCTACACCATCTATGGTCTCTTCCAACCAATGCAGCACATGTTCCGAGGTCGTCCAACAAGCATGCAAGGAATTTTTCGGACAAAAGCCCAAGGACTAGTACATTAACTAGTGCCGGATTCTTGCAGATCGGTGGCAGAAAAGTGTTGAGAATTACGGGCTCTATTTTGAAGAAAAGTTGTTATTGTCTTTGTTACTAAAAGGCAAGGCATGAATTTGTTCAGCAAATCTTTTGCACGGAAATCTGGTTTTCTGCAAGTTCTGCAGAACTTTTGTCCCAGCCTATTATTTGTCAGCTCACAATTGCGCTGTCTATCAAAATGGCTTCTGAAGAAGAACTGCCAAGAATCGTTAGTTGCACGGCTCAGAATACAATGGCAAACGCCGCTGAAATTTCACGACATCAAAAGCCCTACCATTTGGTCAGTGCTTACTTGCTTGCATATACACACACGACAGTTCGACCGTCGTGCCCAACGGTTTCCACCGTGTGCTCCACAGCAAGGTGAGAGCAGGCACGGTGACTTACGCGTGAATTACTTAAAGGGGAAACAGACTTGCGCAGCATCTACCGCACCCTCTCCTCCCCACCTGGACCGGTGTCAAGACAGAGCCAAGAAGACCGTGGGCGGGGGAGGGTGCAGGTGGCTGGCACGGCCGGACTTGCACCTGTTCGTACCATCACAACCCCTGGTCCACAGCAAACACTTGACCAGGATTTTATGCAACATCAGCAGCACCACAATGAATAAGAAAGACGACGGGAATGACTGCGCGGCCATGCTCACGACGTGTATAGCCAGTGGGAGCGCAAGCGCATCTAGCGGCAGGGTACCAGGTGTCAGAGAGTTGTCAGCGCACAGCAGGCTGAAAGGGCCACGTTTTGCTGAATCATGACATGGCAGACGCGCACAAACCTTAAGGCCCAAAAACCAGATAAGGATAGACGTTCACGTCAGAAGGAGATTCAAGAACATTCCGACCTTTCTTTGGATTTGATGGTTTATACGTGTGTTCCAAGTTGTTTGACACCCCTGTCCTTCGAGCTAGTCTTCTGCAGATTCAGGGTGGCAGTATTGCAGCTATCGTCTTCTTCTCAGTAAATATTGTCTTTCGTAATGTTTTTGATCTGGATGGATAGATGACCATTTCCTCCGGCAGATTGGTTGCAAGTGGAATGAAAGGGCGACACATGGTCCTGCATTTGCCCGGATCATCACCCTCCAAGGGCTGGATAACCGCTCGGTCATCGACTGAGTAACGCTACCCACAAACGCACACCAGACTTTGTTTTTTTAGTCAGTATGTTCAAATTAGCAGTAGCTTTATGAACCCTGGGCACGAGATGGGTAACTGGTATCCTACCAACTTGATTCCTTTAAGCATTCCTGATCAAAAGCGGTTTCCAAATTCTGGTTTCAGAGAGTCGACTGCGAAAAAATAAGTAGAACAACAGTCAGGCTAGTTTTCCAGGTGAGAAAACGTGGTGTCCCCTGGAAACTGACAACCAGCCCCGCCAAATCTAACAACATTAAACTTCAAGGCTGGCGTAAATTCAGAGATCGGATTCGAGATCTTTATTTTCAGGCCGTACGATTGTTTTGAGGCCATACAAGGCAGACTGAAGTAATCCAGGGTTTTTTCAACGAATAGAGAGCATTAGTGACTTGCCAGGACGTTCAAATAAGCAAAGCTGTCATACAATTATTTGCAAAGCATATTGATGCGTCTTAACTAGTCTGTGGACCGTGAAGAGGGAGTTTACCTTGAGCTCAAGGCGGAAGCGTAAATCCGACCATAATAAACTGGCCTTACAGTTGAGAAACCAGGGAGTGGGTATTGTTCTCAGAGATTTTCAGAGGTGCCACACATGCATAGAAATACATCTTTTCAGGTACTAAACAAAACTCGACGTCGTCTGCCTTGTTTTCAAGTAAACGCATCTTCTACTGCAACAGCTGTAGCCTCTGCCAACCCTTCAAGTTTACAACTAGTCAAAATTAAAAGGAGAGTTCCATGAAATAGCACAGAGTAAGAAGAGCCGGTCATTTGAGCCAATAGCAAATGTGACTAGTAGACCCGCACAGGGTGATGTGCTTATGGATTGGTGTTGATAATCAGACGTACACACTAAAATAAACAGTTATCTAATTAACTGTGGGTGTCCATGCTTGGCGGCTGATTACCACATCACCGTAGTTGTTTACGTGTTCCGCGCAGCAGCGTTAATCCACGCGACTACCGTGTGACTAATTGTTTTGCCCTGGTAACGTTTTTTAATGTTGACCATCAAGGGAGAGACCTTTGCGCCTGTTGATGAACTAATAGTCATACAGCTATGAATCGGCTAGCAACTCATGCGATTGTCACCCCGCAGGGTCTTCAAATTAGTTGGACTTAAAAGTGAAGCCAGTCCCGTTGAAAGAATGGGGTTTTGGCAGCTGGCGCCATCATCATCGTTCGGAGAAGTCCTCATGCGTCCGCGGCGCCGTACACTGCTCGTAACTTCGCAAATACTCCAGACTTTTCTTGCTGTACAGCGAGCCCTTTGACCTCATCACATGTCGTTGGATGATTGTCTCCGGCCTGCGTATAGCCCCTACTTAACTGGCTGATAGCTTTTGAAGCGCTCTTGACCCACGGGGACACTCACCCACATGGAAATTTGGTGAAGCTTGATTCTCCATCTCGTCTTTCCTTGTTGCGGAACACGGCGTGAGTGGGGGCTTCCAGTAAGACATGCATCATTGTCGTCGTAGATTGCATAAATACATGACAATACACGAAATTCGCCAGTTTCGTACCCCTCCAACAAAAACAAAATTTAGTCCGATGTTTCGCACAAAGAGCTAGAAAAATTTGCTCAACAGATCGCATCGAGGAGAAGCTCAGAAAAATCCAGGACTTCCTTCGCGAAAACGGGTCTCCTGACAGGTTTATTGCAAAGAACATTGCCGAACGACCGATAAAACCCGCCACACCGACCGCCGAAAAGAAAATTTTGTTCCTAAAAGTCTCTTTCCAAGGGGACGATGCGAGTGAACTCCTAAGGAGACGCCTTGATCAATCTGTCTCGCGAACATTCCCAGCAGCAAGGGTCCGAATATCATTCTCTACTAATTATATGCGGAGAAGGTAAGGATAAGTTGCCACCGCAGACCACCTCAATGTGCATCCATTCCTTCATCTGACCCTGTGGAGCAGGTTATATTGGTCGCACAAGTCGGCGCTTATCCCAGAGAATACGGAAACACCTCCCAGCATGGCTGGGAAAAGGCGAAACAAGGAGCATAAGCAGTGCCATTCTCGCGCATGTTGTCGATTCCGGACATCGTGTGGATCCCAACGAAGCTTTTCGTGTGATTTATAAGATCCCATTGAGCTATCCGAAGCTACTGGGCCAGCACCCGTTAGCGACAGCAAAAGCGGCCGCCATCAGGTTACAAAAGCCAATCTTATGCGCACAGAAGAACCACGTTCAGGCTCCGCGCCTCCAGTGGTCGAAGGTCGACCAACACTGCAACACTCCGCGCCCTTCCGCCCTCACCCCGCCCCTGACACTGACTGCTATTACCCCCCCCCTCCCCCCCATCCCCTACATTCCCACACCCCGCCTGTGTTTTAAGTCGAACTTTTATCGATTCCTCTTATCGCTGATATGTTTTACTTCTACCCCGTTCCCATATTAACGTACTGGCCCGACGAGAATTTATCAAAAGCTACGCATGCTCGCCACCTCGTCTTCTGATTGCCTAAATCTTCGTAAAGACCAGCGTAGCAATCTACGACGCACACCGGATCGCCACTGTCAAAACAGAAAGGACAGCTCGCAACTCACAAGCGCTTGGGGTCCACAAAGCCAACAGCCAACAACTTCCAACATGCCCACGCTACCATAGCACATTCTGCGCGCGAAACGGCCTCGTCTGACAGCTTCGGACGCAATGTAATGACATTCCAAAAAGAACGACAAACAAACACCCCCTACTGCCACGTCTGTCTCAAGTTCCACGACGACGACCACTCCCATCGCCGGAGGTTACACTGGTGGTGCCCCGCTGCCCTCAAAGACTGACGCTATACCGCCTGCGTCGATCAAAGCGACCAACTCCTCCAACATCACCACTTTTCCCACTCCCGTCACCAATGTGACGACATCCGATGTCCCGTCAGGTAATACGTTCGACCCCACAGACCCCACCACCGAAAATGCGGATTTGATCCCCACCTGGCCATATTACGATCTCCTATTCACTTTGGGCATTATCCTGGCAGGCCACTTGCGAGTCTGGCACACGGGAACGGATGCGCCAATGCTCGCACCCGCCTCCGCAGCCCGCAGTGCGACTGTCGTTGCCGACGATGTCCACCGTATGCTCAACAGTAAGGTAAACTAGGCACGGTGACTTGTGTGCGACCTAGTGGACTTGCGCAGCATCTACCGCCCTCACTCCTTCCCTCCCACCTGGGTCCGACGTCCAGACAGAGTCAAAAAGACCGGAAGCGTGGGAGGGGTGCAGGTGGATGATCCCCACAGCAGATGACCGCCATACACAGGCACCTTCATTCCCCGTATGGGCCTATTCGGTCACATGTACATCCACGAAAGCTGAGCTCACCGCAGTATATATACCTCATGCCTGCACTGCATAACCCGAAACGCTCTCATATCCAGCACTGACAACGCCCTGTTCACCAGCATAAACACGGTTAATAATCTAATAATCTAATAATAATCTACAGCCCCGAACCCATACTGCCCTCAGTGCCATTGCACACGTACATCACGCACTGGCCTGATCGGTCACTTGCGAACCAGGGCCAGGAGCACCATCGCACCCACTCTAACTGCCCCCGCGATTCACACAGATGTGAGCCTCTAAGGTCATATGTGCCTTCATGAAAACCTGTGGTAAACCACTGCAGACACGGCCACATCTACAGGCACCCCCTCACCAGCACAAGCACTACGCACACATCTCTCTAACTTCTCACATCATCGGCACCTCTCACGTAACTGGGAAGAGTGTTTTTTGGCTCCTCCGCTGTATGTGAGACCCGAGCGTTCTACCCTCTTGTGTGCGTAATACAAGTGTGAGCGTTTGGGGGTTGGGTCGTGAAAGTGGACTGTCTAGCTCTGTCAGCCACTGCATCCACTCCCCGATTCAGTCATTTGATCCGCTCGGACAGGAGACTGGTGTGTAAGGGTGGAGAGAGAGGGGGGCCGATGTCGTAGCGCATTTTCTTCATTATAAACAATCCGACGCCCTTGAAGCCATCACAGTATGCTGAAAGCCATGGCTTGGAGAATTGCCAACTGACGCTGTAACTCGCGTGTTTCGTCGATATTCTGCTGCTGCATGGCGCATCTGCGAGGAGTTCGACTCGTCACTGAGTCCCCCACCATTCCCCGTCTGTTTTCTGGTATATACTCCAATTTAGAAACTACCGCTTTTACATTTCCCAAGAAATTATCCACGAACTTGGAGTAGACCAGTATATTCAAGGTCTTTAGGCACAGACCGAGAATTTTACGCATGAATATTCGGACCGAAGCCCATCAGCCACAGAGGGTAACCGCGTAATATTCATTAACTGCCGACAGACAGCTAGTAGTATACGTTAGGGTGAGATGATGCCACGCAAACAGCACAGGGACTAACCAAAAGCCCATACACACGTGTTTCACCGATATTCTGCAGCTGCGCCAGGACGTATCTACCGGATAACAGACGGGGAATGCTGGGGGACCCACTGACGAGCCGAACCCCTCGCAGCTGCGCCATGCAGCGGCAAAACATCGGCGAAACACGCGTGTATGGTTAGTACCTGTGCTGTTAGTATGGTACCACTTTACTCTAAAGTGTACTACTAGCTGCCTGTCGGCAGTTAATGAATATTACGTGGTTACCAGCTGTGGCTGATGGGCATCGCGCCGAATATTCATACATAGAATTTACTATCTGAGCCTATAGACCTCGAATAAACTGATCTGCGCTAAGTTCCTAGATACTTTCTGAGAAAATTAAAAAGCAACAACCCACAGGCCTTTATGAAAGTAACCCAATTACTCAGAAAATATGTTCGCCGTGTTAGTTAGCAAAGACCCAACAAGCAAGAAGACGACGAATTTATCGAGCGGCTGGATATTTTCTGCGAATTTTTTTGGAGACACACAGTGCGCCGTGACCCGCATAACCCCTACCAAAAACTTTTGATGTGCTACTCAATGATTAAAACAACTGATATGAAATACAATACCGGGGTATTTCCTAGGTAGTAGGATGTTGACTCCTGAATTAGTACTAATTCGTTAATGGAAACAAATTACACGCGAAAAATTTGCTGCTTAAATGGAGTTTAATTTTTCTATTTGCCTATGATAACTGCATACTTTCAGTTATATTGCATTGAAAGAGGGCGCAAATGCTTCCTGTCAAACAGAAAAGTACGGGCGCCTAGTACCACGCGTTACATTATGCTAGATTTCAGACGATACCTGTTTCCTTGTTAGAACTTAAACCGTAACGGTAATCCCAACCCTAACCAAAGTCATCCTAACCCTAGCCATAAATCAAACAGCAGTCCTAACCCTTTGAAGTCTTGCGCACAGCCATGTCCTACCAGAGTTCTTCTAAATACTCATTTTTCAGGTACGGCAGATGAATTAACCCCTGAAATGTCAACCGAAATTCCAAAATGCGTTTTCGTTTCGAAAATATTAATGAAGTAGTGTTGTAAAACTCATCATCATACAGCATTATTCTATAATAATTCAGTTACCTCAGGATGCCGGCGTTCAAACGAACTTATTTCCAGCTGCATGTAAAAATTGTACTCTGCAAAAAGGACCACTTGCTCAGAATGCAGTTTTTCGTTGATTTTCGATGCCCTTACAAAATTCGATTACATTTCATGGAAAACGCGCATACTAATATTCATTCTTTTGCTTATTCAGTGGAAAATGACGTCTTCTTCCAATTTTATATTCGAAGAAAGGGTTAAAGTCAGTTTTCAAAAACGCTTCCAATTCCCGAATAGTTTGTAACCCGACCTGCCGCTACACTTGCATTCAGGGTTTCGAAACTACAAGCTGTAAATTTTTCGCGTACGGAAAACCATACATTTCTTTATTGTATTAAGAGGAAATCATGTGGGGTTCATAAAATTTAGCAGTGGATTTGAGCCATATTCCTAACTTTAGAAGCTGCATTGGCAAATGCAGAGACATGGAGTTTTATGAATGGTCATTTCATGATATTAAGAAATCTCACAATCAGAAAGGTTTTTAAACCAAATTATATCCTTCCTTCGAGAAAAAAGTTGAAGGATGACGTCTGTAGGCGACACTGAATTGAAGTGCCTGTAACAGATAAGCACTACATGCCATTATCAACTGCCATTCGCCTTTCCCTTGCTCGCAAAAATCTGCGGCATCAGACGCCGGTGGTATGATGAGTTTACAGTAAACAGGTTCCGAGTGTTTTACGAAAGGATTTTGAAATTTCTTCCACCCCAGATGGTTTTTGCTCTTTCATAGAGCAGTTTAACGGACCTAGTTATTTCAATGAAAGTTTGAGAAAGACAGAAGAGCGAAGCTTTCCGACGTGAAACGAGAGGTACCTGGCCCTAGTAAGCTCCGATATTTGGAATAATGTTCTGGAATGTCAGCTTCGATGATTAGCTTCCATGTGAATCTCGACAATATGCAGCTTTACTGATGGACAAGCATGTAAAACAAAACTGACTAGTGATTACATTGAAAAAACCATCATATATGATTGTATATTTGCCGCAAACCAAATACGAAGCCAGGTTCAGTATTGCCAGGTGGCGTTCTATGCTTCCAAGTACTACATGCCGGGATGCTTAGTCTGAATCAGGGAATTGAACTCACGAAAGGCTGGGTACATTTTCATCTTCTTTTCAGAATTTGTTTCATATAAAAGCGTTTGGCAGCAGTTGCTGGAGGTTCAATATACGTTCTGTCGTGTTCCAGGGACGTTTTCCCATTTCAAACTGGTTCGATCCACGAAAGCGTGAGAAAGTAGATTGCGTCTTAAAGTATGCATATGTTACTTCATTTTTTCCTAAATCATAACACTTTCTTGTTCCCTGTAGTAGAGGCCTAATTATTTGTCCCATTAACATAAGCGAAAGGAGGGTAATTTATCCGCAAGAGTTTTAGTAAACAAGTGGCTCGAGTGGTTAGAGCGTTGGCTGTACTAAAACCTTTTCCTTACTGTCGTGGGTTCGACTTCAATTGAGGTGCCGAGTTTTTCACAATTGAGTCAACATGATTTATTTAACATCGCTCAAAACATCTATGAATTTCATCTGTTTGTAATATTTGCTATAGAATGAATGAAAAATTAAATTTAAAAATGAATGTAAAACAGGAGCAGAAAACATAGAACGAGGAGTAAAATTCCGTAGTTTGAGATACATCCTTATACAAGCTTGATGATGACCAATGCAAGCTAAAGTCGTTTTGAGTTGGAATATTTATTATTCCTTCGGCATGGTGGACACAGCTATAACCACGACTACAGTCTTAGTTATCATACGCGTCTGCGATACAACATGCTCGTAATGCAAAATGCGGGCTTTTAGTTTTCTACCGATTTAAATGCTTTTTCCGACGTCGACATGGGCGAAACCTCATGAATGTATGCGGTACATTTAAGGCAATCTTGTGGTACCCTGAAATAGTTCAGTAAAAGTGGTAGCTCCCTAACTTTTGCCCTGGCGCTGTATAGCCTGATAGACATTTTGCGAACGTTAAAGTGAGGATGAGGTTCCCATGTTTTAATGGTTTTATTAGTAAATTTTATGCGCAACGTTGTTAAAGACTTTTCGAAGTAAAAAATATTGTGGCTTCTATGTTCGTAATTTCTTAAAAAAGAATTCCAGGAGACTGAGGAGCCGATGAAAGCTAAAAGGTAATGTGCGAGCAGCATTTGGCCAATAACCAAAGATCTGATTACAATTCATATTTCCGCAGACATACTTCGGAAATAAGAATCGAGACGTACATTATGTGACCTATCTCATGAAACTTGAATACGGAAACTGATATGAGAATTCATATACGTCTTAATCGTTGCGCATTTTACTTGCCGATAAAGCCACTTGAGTGACATGTCCTTTTCTTGTGCAAAAATTGTGTTCACGTAATTATATCAAGCAAAATGTTGATAAATTTTAGAGAAAATGGACGTTGGGATATATTCGTGAAATTTCCAATGACAATACCTGCCCTAGACTTCGGATGGGCATCTAAGCGGGTTTCGCATTAAAGGAGGAATAATTTACCGAGAGAGTTTTAATAAACAGATTTAGCCGGACTTGAAAAGTTATTGTTTGTCCAAAGCAAACCGTGGTAACTTGCTTACACAAAGGTTATTTTAGGAAAACCAGAGGTTTTATCGATTTTTAGAAGTCATACTAGCCTTCTCATTTAATTTAGTGCCCTGAAGCGCAGTAATAAAGCACACAATGGTTCCTGCGTTTAAATGGGCTGAAATTGCTTTGCCGTTTGGAAAATGTTTTGTGACGTCAAAAAATGACCCACTCCAAATTGCCATTTCCATTTTTGAACATATGAAACTTTACTTGTCGTGTAGTCTAGTTTCTGCATGTACTTTCCTCAGAAATGGAACAATCTAAACACTACCGAACTCAGCACAATATCAGCATTTATTTGGACATTCTGCTATGCATTGTTAATCGCAAAACGGAGTCTAAAAGCGAGTAAAAATAGTGGAAAGGTTCTCAATGCATAGAGGAAGACAAGTTCTTACGCTTACGGTAGAAACATATCAGTATTGTTTAGTAACGTGAAATAAACGGCCAAAAGCGGCAAACTTTTCTTGACATCACCGTGAAAAAATGCAACGTACACAGAGATCCGTAAGGCTGTGCAGTATTAAAGCACTTCTCAAAGAGGTAACTAATTAAATTTTTTAATCGACCGAAGGTATTTTTGTTGCTGCCCTTCGTTGTGGACGTCCATTTTATTCGAAAGTGAAGTTTCATGTTTGAATTAGTCTTTCAATATGACCTAACCTACCTTCTTCATGAAAAAGAACGCCAAAACGCTCACTAATGCAGTAAATGTCTTCAAGAAGTATTTGATTTTAAAGTTTCTAACAGATACATGGTATAGAATCTTTCCTTATGGGTGACCGGGGAAAAACACTGAAAACCATGAAGTATTCAGCAATATTTCAAAGCCGACCTGAAACTCTTGTTAGTCCAAAACGAACGGAGAATGCAAATTAACTTACCAGGAGAAAATGTTTCTCTATAAAAAAATGGCATGTTTACTGTCACGACTGTCAATTCTATTTAAACGTTTAGCTACCGATCGGCCTGGCGGCATGTGGCCTAATGAAAACTTTTGCTCATATGACGTCCCCGTCGGTGAAATCAGGCAAACTCCCGTTTCTCTTGTTAAACCGCATCTCATTCAACTCAAACGAGTCAAGAATACCAATAATCCTTGGAAAACCGTTTTAGAATCTGTACTCGGAATGTTGGCTGTTGACAAACCGCCATATGTGAAATTACACCATTTGGTAAAGGATATTCAGACGCGAACTTCAGTAAAACACTATTTTGAACGTTATTTTATTTGTACTTATATATTTCCTTTGTTTTTTACATGAAAATAATTCCTCACATGTAAAAACGGAGTTTAATAAATTGTAGCCATTTTTGAAGTTTTCGGGATTTTGCGCTTTTCTAAAAAATGGCATTGCGAACCAACACAACACTGCCTTTAGTATTTCTTTTATGTTTAATTCTTTAATTCTTTCAAAGTCGTGCTTCATTAACATGGGTATTGGATCTATGAACTGATGTCGGTTTGCGAATGATAAGTAATCATTCGTAAATTTTGCCATCTTTTAGGAGTTAGGTTATCTACTGTGATTCATGAAAAATGAAAAATTTACGAATGGTTGCTAATCACTTGCAAACCGACACCAATTCATGGATTTAATATCCCTGTCGGTAGATAGCAACCTTAGGTGAATTAAAACAGCAAAGGAATTTTCAGGATAGTGTTAGGCTTCAGGTACGCCCGTTTGTCAACGGTCCGCATTCTAAATATAGATTCTAAGGCGGTTTCCCGAGGATTCCTGGCATTCTTTGCTCTTTTGATTTGAAAGAAAGGTGCTTTAATAAGGAAAACTGGGTTTTTTCTAATTTCTCCAATAGGGGTGTCATAAGAACAGAAGTTTTCACAAAGACGCATGTTGACAGGTGGGTCAGGTACTGATAAATTTAAATAAAATTGCTACGTTTAACATAAACCGTAGTATTTTGTGAATATAAAGAGAACTATGCTGATATTTTGCTGAGACTGTCAGTATTTCGCTCGTTTCACTTCCAACCTATTCATGAACAGAAGCTAGACCGCACGAAAATTAATGTTTCATGTGTTCAAAACTGGAAATTACTATTTGGTGGTAATCCTTTCTGTAACAACCAGTAGGATTTTCTAAACTACTAAATAATTTCGTCCCATTTAGAGGAAGGATTGCCTGTTTGCGTTAATACTGCACTTTGGACATACAGTCGCACAGATCTGCTAATCTGACTTCTAAAAATTGATAAAACGTTTGGTTCTTTTAAAATAACCCGTGTATCAGCAAACTGATTCGCCTCTAGGCATCGGTCAAAAAACTGATTCTCAAATGCGGAAGGCCCTACTTAGTAAAACTCTCGAGAGTAAACTGTCAAGGGAAAACACGCTCAGATGCGCATCCGAAGTCTAGGCCAGGTATTAGCACAGGAACTGCCCGAAGATGTCATTACGTCTATTTTCACTCAAAATTATGACATTTTGCTTGACAAAATTATTTGGGCATATTTTCTGCACAAGAAAAGCGCATTTTTTAAAAAGGCTGGACAAACGAGCAAAATATGCAACGTCTAAGACGTCCGGAGGCGGCGGTATGGAGAAGGACCATACTCAATTGATGGCAGACTGTGGATCACGCCATAGGGGCTTTCATCTTGGCATCCACTCGCAGGCCCACTGTCTAGTGCGCTGTCCCGCTCGTAAAACTCCCCTTATCGCCATTCGCGTATGACACGAGCCTCAGTTCACCGACTGTGAAGTGGGATCCTTCTCCATACCGTTTCCCGTCTGAAAATCCTCACGTTAGTTTCTGTCACCAGGTTTCATGAGATAGGTCACGTACTGAAGGTTTCGTGCATCCATTCAGTAAGAAAGAATCGACTTTTCCGGAGGGCATAAAAATCCACCCATAAAATGCATTACTAAGGCTGGAAATGCCTTCAGAGTTAAGTTGACACGCTACTGGGCATAAAGACATGTGGGTTTGCGTCTCCTGCTAAAGTGTGCTTGCAGCCCAATCACGCATCAAGAGCATTTAAAATGACCAAGTGGATAAAGTTACCACTGTATATTTTCCAATGTAATGCTAACGATGGTCTTCGACAATTGCCTAAGTATGTACATTGTCCGACCTAAGACATTTATAATTTCCAGAAGAAAAAGGACATATGTGAGCATCTGCGATCTCCCGCATACTTCGAATTACTTAATAAGCCATCCCACTAATATCCTTTTTCCGGCCCATGTGTATGGTCTAAAGCACTGTTATCAAGCACTAGTATTAAGTTCCCAATTGTAAAATTTTGACATTTTTCAACCTGGTGCATACTTTAACCAAATTTCCTTGTAAAAGCACATTTGATTAATCATACACTGTGTATATATTGCAGTATCTGCTGATCTCTGGTCCGCTAGACATCAAACGTACTGTCGCAAAGTTGCGAAAAACAGTTACAAGCAAATTCCACTCACGTGTAACGCCAGTATAGAGCAAGATGTGCACTCGGTTGCACCATGACATCATAACTGTTTGATACCTGTGTTAACAAGTTCCTTCATGTCAAAGCCTACACCGTCTGACTGCCTTTTGGCGCGCCGATGGTGTGGAAAACACATGAAACCTGTTGTGCGAAAGTGAACTTTAATCCAAACAGCAGCTTTGAAAGAGGGTAACAATCTCGTGCAGGGACGATCATTCTACTCGAAATGCGTAGAGCAGGAGAGTTAGAAACCCGTAATGTCTGACAAAACACATATCGCATTGCGTTAAATCCGATACTTGCGCGTAAGAAGCAACCATAGTCCGATAAAATGCATTATATAGAATATTATGCTCAGAAGACGTCGACGCAAGAAATCACAGCAAGACACGAATGGAGTCAAAGTGGGCAACACGCAATTTGCCTTCCCTGTAATGGATGAAACGTGCTGAGTGATATGCAAGCGGCCATCGCTTTATACGCTGGAAGTTGAGCAGCAAACATTGCCATACAGTAGACGTGCTAACTCATAAAATGCTAACCAAAATTTTGAAATATGTTGTCGTTGCGAAAATATTACTTCAGTAGAGTTGTATAATCGGCTATCATGCAGCACTATTCTATAATAATTCAGTTACCTCGGGATACCAGCTTTTGAATGGACGGCCTTCAAGCCGCATGCAAAAACCAGGCTCTGTAAAATACGACTGCGTGCGTAGTAGTAATTTTTCTAATTGAATTTCAATATCCTTATAAATTCAATTATATGTCATGGAAAACATCCATAAAAATATTCATTGCTATACTGACTTGAGGAAAATTACTTATTCTTCAAATCTTATATTTGAAGAAAGGGTATAATGTGGTTTTCAAAACGTTTACAATTCTCGAATAAATTTGAACACGACGTGCCGTTGCACCTGCATTTAGGGTTTCGAAAATACAAGCCATATATTTTCCGCCACGAAAAACCATATATTTTTCTACTGTATCAAGAGGCGATCGTAGGGAGTTCATAAAATTAGGCAGCGGACTTAAGACCTATTGTAAACGTAAGAAACCACATTATCAACTGCAGTGACACGATGTTTAATGAACGGACATTTAAAACCGAACTATACCCATCTTCCAATTACAAAATTCGAAGATTTAGTTTTCCTTCAAAGGAGTAAAAATGAATATTTTTGTACACGTTTTCTATAAAATATAATTCGATTTTCAAGGGCATTGAAAATCAATGAGAAAAATTCATAAAATATAAGTCAGCAGTTTTGCAGTGCGTGGTTTCTGCATGCGGCCAAAAAGAAGTTCGTTCGAAGGGTGGTATCCTGTGTTAACTGAATTATTAAAGAATTATGATGCAGGACGATTGATTTTACAACTATACTTCAGTAGTATTTTCGAAACGAAAACGTATTTCGGAACTTCCGTTAACATTTCATGAGTTAGCGCACCTACCGCATTTGCGCACCACCGTGATCTTGAAGATCTCCAGACATTCGAATAAAGCCATGATGTTTCAGAACTCCTCGTTATTCACTCTGACCAAATCCGCCCTCCGGTAAAGAAATGAGACCTGTCCGCAGTTCCTTACACTTCTCTTGCACTTGGTGATCAGTAAGAGCTGTTACGTAAACGTTCAGGGATCAGCGTTTCGTTTCTGAAAAGATTCCCTAAACCAGATACTTAGTCAGTCGACTGAATGGAACTCAGAGAAATAGCCTATGAACAGTGAGGTGGTGGTCGCAGATCCGTCGGTGTCACCTGTATCTGTGTGGGTGATAGCGGCATCTGTCCTCGTCACTATGCCACCTTCTGGAACAGCTAAACAAGGTTTCTGTGAGTTGCTGGTGGATGTATTTATAAAATATCGGCTGGAATTGAGTGGGTGGCCGGTGCTTCGCCTTCAGACATCTATCGCATTGCCATAATTGTCCCCTGTAGACAGGGCGAAGAATCAGGTCCACGTTGGTGTTCACTTGAGAAAATCGGTGGGCGGTTTCTTCCCAGGTGATTGAGGGCTTCGATGAAGTGCTCGAGATGACGCTCAAGGATCTGCGACTTTGCTTCTTGATAATGTCAAGTGCAATAACTTGATCTGGTTGTAAGTGGAGACGCAAGTTTTTTTATTATTCTAAGTAGAGCTAGAGGTCGGCGAAATACGCTTGTCTAGGCTTTTAGCAAGCACCTGTGTTGTCAATACGGTAAATAAGTAAACAATTACATATTACTGGATGAATGTTGGCGGTTTGCGAATAGTTCGCGGTTATTCCGGAGTAGCTGATGGATTTCAGTTTAATTATTCACATCAACCTTCGGGCCGTGTCTGAAAAGGTCTGTTTCGAAGAATTTCATTCAAGTCTGCACATTCATGTCCCTGGAAATAAATCAAGGCAAGGTGAAACTGGAGTTCATATACCAAAAAACCTACGGGGAAGGCTGGGGGACTTACTGATGCGCCGAACGCCTTGCAGCTGCCTCAGGTAGTGGCATAAGATCCGCGAACACGCGTGTCTGGACTTTTAGCTGATACCTAGGTCGTTGGTATGGTAAATAATTAGAGAATTAGAGGAAGTTGATTACATTACATATCTACATTGTAACTCACGTTTCATGGACGCATTGTAAAATGAAAGTTGAGCGGGCAATTTGACCAAAATGAAACTAAACTTACTGGTCCCTGTGGGGTCTCGTAGCTCAGGTGGCTAGAGCGTAGGCTGTACAAAAGCCTGCTCCTTGCTGGCATGGGTTTAAATCCCACCGGGCGCGTCGATTTTCACAAGTGGATCAAAAGGCAAATTTTTTATATTTATTACCAATAGCGCTTTATCCTATCCTTGCTTTACTGAGCTACTCCGCTTCATCTTTTTGTGTGGTTCTGAGTAAAGATGTGATTCAGCAGTGCGCGAAGGTGCTTATCCGACAAATGATCAACACTCATCTATGCGATCAAATCTCTGACCTAGTGAATCACACCAAACCAGTTTGACACGATTAACATGGCTCATTTTGTCACCGGACAGTACTAGTTCATCAAAGTCCACTTGGTTTTTGAATTGGCCGGGCGAAAAGTTTGGGAGGAAAAAGACTGAATACTGCAACACGAGGGGGAAGGTCAAATGTTAAAGACATCTGTCTTGGTTGATGCAAAAGCAATAAATAATTTCTCAAATAAATTTTATGCTTTCTCATGAGATGTTAACCGAAACATTGAAGTATGATTCCGATTCGAGAAAATCACTTAATTATTGTGGAATTACTAACTATTCTGTGGCATAATTCTATAATATTCCGGTTACGTACAGATGCGGGGTTTTGAATGAAATCCTTTCCGGTCGTCGGCAAAACCTACACCACGTAACAAATGGCTACTTATTAAATGCGCAATTCCCAATGCGATTCTCAATACTCTTATAGATTTAAGTGTATTATATGGGCAAAATTCGTGAAATGTACACTTTCTTGTACTCATTTAGTAAGAAAATCCAGTCTTCTTGAAATTTTTCCTCAAGATCGCAGACTTTGATCTTAAAACATGGTTTTAATCAGGAGAAGTTTTAAGACCGTGAAATGGCCGTTCATATAGCATCTCATCGCATCGAATTAATGCTAGGTAAAAGGTTAACTACCTGTCTACACCCGCCGCCCTGTCAGCTTATAGAAATATGCAATATTTCTTTGGCAGAGTGTATACAGCATGTACATTAGACGGGCTAACTCGTGTGCTAACATTTCATAAGTTGACACACCTACTGATTGAAGTTTCCACGACAGATGGGGCGCAAAAGATTATTTGGATTTTTGAAAGCTTTCGAAAACTCAAACATACTTTCTCTTCAAGCGGAAAATTTACAAAAGACGCAGTTTGCCACCGGGAAAGTGCAAGAAAAAATATTTTTGTGCATGGGTTCTATATAATATATTTGAATTTATAAATACATCGAAAATCAATAGCGAAAGTTCATACTGCATAATTAACCATTTTTACAGAGTAAAGGTCTTTCAACCTGCCAAAATGAAGTTAATCTAAAAGCCAATATCTTGGTTTAACTGAAGCATGTTGGGATTACGCTGCAGGCTAACTAATATTTCAAACGTACTTGAGTAATCTTTTTGAATAAAAATGACATTTCAGAATGTCGGTTGACATTTTTTGAGCGTGTATTCTAACTCTTTACTCTCCGAAATATTGCTAATGCGCTGAAAGCAGACTTGTGAATCGATCTTTCTTGGAACTTGTTGAATGACGAAACATCCGCCTCATTGCAGTGAAAACTTTTTGGGGGAATTTTGAGTGCCGCAGTTGTTGATTTGTCTGACCTCAGTAACTGAATTCACTGCAGTTGTTGCCATTGCGTAACTTTCGTCAGCGAGTGGAATACGTGAGAAACTTGGATCGTCGTAAACTAGCAAACTGTGATTCACGGTCTAACGTCAGGTAAACCGCTTAATACGTTGGCAGTCAACAGAGAACGCAGCATGTGACACAAATCATGAGACGTGTTTTTTTCAAGGAGAGCGTGCGCCAACTTAGTAAACTACTCAGGTCGATCGAGCGCAACCTTCAACAAAGAATGAAATACTGCCAGATGAACGAAAATGCAAGGGAGATATGCAGGGCAATATTACGGCGATTATAAATATCATTTTGCTGGGATAAGCGGAAATGTGGAGGCTCAGGAATTTGCAGCAGATTGGGAAAGCCAAATTTTATAACTTTAGCATGCCTGTTCATGCAGACGTCTGGTTAAATAAAGCCACATAAACGGGGAAACGTGGAAGGAATTTATTACATAATCACGGGCAGAATCTCTTGCGATAGTTGGTTTAACAAGCAATATGAGAAGCAGTCACCTGTTTGATGGAGAGGTAGGTTACCTAAATTGATAAACAGGTCATTTCTACTGACAGGAGATTACTTATATATAAATAGAATCAATTTATTTAGATGACTAACATGACATCGGTCCTTGTTTCTAAATCACACGTCAACAGGTAGTAGTCCACACGAGAACTACAGTAGGTGGATCAACTCATGAAATGTCAACCGAAATTCCGAAATGCGTTTTCGTTTCGAAAAGATTAATTAAGTAGGGTTGTAAAATTAAGCATCGTGCAGCATAATTTTATAATACTTCAGTTACCATAGGATGCCGGCCTTCAAACGAACTTCTTTCCGGCTACAGGCAAACACTATACTCAGTAAAAAATGACTACCTAAGTAGCATGTGTTTTTCTCATGGATCTTGATGCCCCAAATGTCCAATTATATTTCATGGAAAACATGAATACAAGTATTCATTCTTTTGCTCATTCGGTAGAACATTAGGTCTTCTTCTAATTTTATTCTCGAAGGAGGGACATAATTCGGCTTTAAAAAGCTTCTAATGGTGGGACTTCTAAATAACGTGAAATGGCCGTTCATGAAACATCATGTATCTGCATTTACGAATGTGGCTTATAAAGTTACCAATATGGAGCAAATCCACTGCTTAATTTTATGAACCTTATATGTTTCCCTTTAGTACCGTAGAGAAATGTGTGGTTTTCCGTACGCGGAAAGTGTACGGCTTGTAGTTTGGAAACCCTGAATTCAAGTGTAACGGTAGAGCGGGTTTACAATTATTCAAGAATTGGAAAGGTTTTTGAAAACCATATTATACCATTCCTTTGAGTATTAAAGTAAAAGAAGACGCAATTTTCTACCGAATGAGGGGGAGAATTAATATTTTTACGCATGTTTCCCATGAAATATAATTGAATATTTTAGAGCATTGAAAATCAAAGAGCAAAAGTCATGCTACTTAGGTAGTCATTTTGTTACCGAGTCTGGTTTTTTATGCGGCCAGATGGATGTTCGTTCGAAAGCCTGCATCCTATGGTAACTGAATTATTATAGAATTGTGCTGCATGATGATTAATGTTACAACCCCAATTAATTAGTCTTTTCTAAACAAAAACGCAGTTCGGAATTTCGGTTGGCATTACATTAGTTATTTCACTTACCGTACGTTCCTGCACACGAGGAATTAACATTGGCCGCGACATGGTCAACCATTTCGTGATTATTGCTGAATATTTTTAGATTTACGGAAACAACGGATGTGCTGAAACCAAAGATGCCTGTTTGCGCCATAGCTGTGTTTAATTATACGAAAATAACGGACTTATTCATCTCTCGCCCCACCTGAATAAACGAACTGCCAAATTAAGCTCCAGGTTGGTGAAGACTGTTTTGGTAAAATTTCATTACTTAAAGTAATCCTCTCTACATGAGAGGCATGGGCAGATACACAATGTACTCTGTTGCAATTTTAGCCCGGAAATTTTTCTAGCCAACGAGGAGGAGTTCATCTTTTTGCCTAAAAGGCGCATCCTTCGGTCGATAAATAAAGCTAGAAGAATTGAGTGCGTTAGAAGGGCTTTCGCCTAATGCTCTAGGCTGGTAAGAAAGACGCGTGTCTTCCAGTCTAACGCGGAATGTTCATTTGCATATCAGTCATTGCCTCTAATCACTACAAAATGGCGTATCTGGTGTTTGAATTAGCAGGTTTTTTACCCTCTGTTTCAATTTTGCCCGTTATTTTTGGGAGACGAAGCAGAACCATGGGTTGACATCTAGGGGCATACGATAGTGACGCAATGGTGGCTTCCGTAGTTATCAGGTGAAACGACGTTTCTGGATCGCAGTTAGACGCCTATTTGCAAATTTGCGGACTTGCTTCAACGCTTCCTGTTCTCCGATTTGGAGATGCCCTGCGAAGTCTTGCCGCTGGATAAGTATTTTTACCACTTTACCTGAAATCAAAGCATTAATTACTGACGCCATGCTCACTCACGTACTCCTGAATCAACACTCATTTTTTGGCCAGACACGGCCAAAAATACTAGGCCTTTGCAAAAATTTCTTAAAATTTTATATTTCATGTTCATTGACACCTGTAGAAGTGCCATCGTAAGGTTCTTTTGCCCTCTGTTGCCTAAGGTCTTAGCTAAAGTTTGCATGTTAGGTATGCGAGAAGCAGCAGAGCTATTGGTTGACTACTACGGGCTTACAGCTGAAACCCATTGAAGACTTCTGTGGTTATCAGGTGAAATAATGTTTCTGACTCGCAAGTAGACGCCTTTCTGCAGACTATCTGCAGACTCAGCATATGCCATTTTCCACACTGCAGATGAGTTGCGACTGTATTAGTTTCCTAACCACGTAAATTGAAATTAAAACATGAAATTACCGTTGCCATGTTTACTCACATGTCCATTACTCAAGTCTAATATTGTGACCAGCTGTTTCTAAAAAACGCCAATCATGTACCGTATATTTTTATAAAGAAGAAGCCATCGCGTTTACTCAAATATTTAAAAAATCCTTCTGCAGATCAGCATGTTCTTTTGCCTTTTATTTACGTCCTACATATGCCAGTAAACTGTATCATTCGGCTGAATTCTTTATTTCGTAACGATGTTTGTCTATCTTGCTTAGACATTCCCAAAATGTTTTCGGATTTATGTAATGCCCCTATTTTTACGTTTATTTCTGACTTTTTTGAAGTAAATTGTGTTTGCTGTAAGTTGAGGAAAGTTTGATCTCGGACAAATTCAGCCAATTTTCTTTGATGTTGCAGGCATTTATTAGACTTTAATCAGACAGATTTGCAACTTTAAATTTCTCGAAAACGACTTTCGACCTGTCAGCGAAGAACACAACAGCTAACGGGTTATTCTGTCCGATTATGGCATTAATTATTTCTTAACGAAGACGGCATTAAGGTATACTTGACAGACTTGGCGGCAACAATCAAAAATAACTTGATTTCCATTAAGTATGGCCAGTAGTTCATGTTCCTTCAATATCAAAGTCAGTAGTCCGCAACCAGAATAATCCGAAGTCCATTTAACATGGCCTCATTTCATGTACATTCACGAGCGGGGCGAGTATCGCATCTATTGCAAATATGCACATTTGGATATTATTTTTCTCCCCAAGTATCTACAGCAGTCCTATTTGCTATCATTTTCCCCTAATGACGACTTGATTGCAAACGCCACCTTGACCCTCCCTCCAAAACGTGCCACCGAGCCGTTTGCATACCACATCCCACTGAAGTATGCTCAAATGATTCCCTTTTCTGAGACATTAACTTCGAGCTTTCATGCATCATACTGGACACCATCAGGCAACTTGCACTACTCTAAGGCCTGTCAGTCTTGGTACAGCCTCTAGCGAAACGAACAGCTAGATATGTGAGCAATGGCACGCGGATTCAGTCACCACAAAGACTCTTCCTCAGTAGGATTGCGCATTACGAGAGAGGGAGAGAAAATAAGGAGTGTATGGGATATTCAGATATCCGATCACACACGAATCTGTTTCTGGGGCACAAGGACCTCGGGCCTCATATGAATGGGAGGGTTATGAGGGCCACATTAAGAAGGGCTCACTGCAGCTTGGTCCGTTTCCTACATTAAACCAGGATATGCGAAAATTCCCATACTACAACTGAAGAGTCAGTTGGCTAACACATGTTTTCGGTAATTCATGATCAGGCTAGTACATTTACATGGGTAATGATCAGTCTAATTGTCGACAGGATATAAATGCGTCTCGGGAGCAGGGTTAATCGAACTCCACGTTCCCACGCCGCCCGCATGACGGAGTCAACGACTATCCAGAGCGATTCATCCTCCGGAATATTAGAGAGCGTGCCACGAAAGCTGGCGTTGCAACTGCAGAGAAGAAAGACTTATTTCTAAGACTGCCTTTTCTAGGAGACGCAGCGAGCGAATTAGTGAGACGACGTCTTAAGACAGCTCTCGACTGTGCCTTCCCGTGGCGAATTTGCGCGTATTCTTCGCAAATTCCCCCCTACTACGGTTGGAGGGCAAAGACCGGTTGCCGTTACAGGCCACATCTATGTGTATTTATTCATTCACCTGTTCCTGTGGAGCGGGATATATTGGCCGTACAACCAGGCGTCTGGAAAAGAGGATACGCAAACACATGCCTGCCTGGCTAGGTAGAGGTGAACATCGATCGATTTCGAGTTTAATTCTCGCACATCTAATCGCTACGAGCCACCAAGCCGACGCTAAAGGAGCTTTTAAAGTAATCTACCGGGCTCCGGCACACTACTCTAAAGGCCTGCGCAAACGGGTGCTAGCCACAGCCGAAGCAGTGGCCATTCGACTGGCGAACCCAGCACTCTGTTGTCAGAAGACACTGACACAAACAGTACGTCTGCCCTGGCCGACTCCAGACGGTGATCGCACGCCGTCCCCGACGCACTGAGAGCAGTCACACGCACTCACAGCGCTTACAATCTAACCGGAACCCCTCTACTTAACCCCCCTCCCACCCCAATTCCCTCCCCCCTCCCTCCCGCCCCAACTCCACCGTTCTCAACATGTTGACTCTGTCATGCGGGCGGCGTGGGAACGTGGAGTTCGATTAACCCTGCTCCTGTAAATGTACTGGCCTGATCATGAATTACCGAAAACATATGCTTACCAACTGACTCTTCATTAGACCAGGAGTTTCCTCGTTATCTGGCCACCTTCCGAATCAAGACTGCTATAGGCTTTAAGCTAAAACATGAGAAATTTACGCAAGGCGAAAACCCTGAGCGTTTTTCGCTGGAACCCTGCCTAATAATGCCTGCAATTGCGACGATTTGATTTGACATCCGCCGTTATTTCTGACTGAGAGCTACTAAAATGGCGCTTCTACTGTGACGACGCGCACAGGCACGACTCATTATTGTTTACTGTGTTCATTAAAATTACGGGCAAAGCTAAGCGATATATAT
This sequence comes from Spirometra erinaceieuropaei, assembly GCA_902702965.1. Lineage (NCBI taxonomy): Eukaryota > Metazoa > Platyhelminthes > Cestoda > Diphyllobothriidea > Diphyllobothriidae > Spirometra > Spirometra erinaceieuropaei. The sequence goes on from CACRXP010000305.1 coordinate 613,366, forward strand.
GCGATGTTTTACCTCCATTTGCATGCGTCTAGAATTGCTGCAATTTACGTTTATACAAATTCTCGAGTAGTGTTCAGAGGCATTTGAAAGAATGAGACACGGTGCCACTAGCGCCGCGTCGAATTTTACTAACTTGATTATTGCTTGTTGATCTCATTCACACGAACATTTTTTAAAAAAGGATTTTTTTCCTGACTTTTAGACGTGTAGAAGAATCTATCCAAATTTTGCGAACTTCATTCAATGTTAGGAAAGATGACCTCTACAACTTCTTAATCTCAGAAATTAACGCAATGACTTGGAGAAAATTCTTCGAAATTAAGGTTTATAGATGTACTCTGAACGCTGTGATATTTGAGTCAAAATTCATCATCTTAGCGGAATAACCTCGTAATATTTACATACTGACGACAGGTAACTGGCAGTATTACGTGTTGCATTTTCTACTCTATTGAGGGCGGGCGCTTCGCCGGTATTCTTCCGCCGTATGGCACAACTGCTAGGGAGTCTACTGATAATTGGAAATGTCTTTATTTCGAAGTAACTGCGCACTCCACGTATCTATTTTCAGACCAGTCCGGATAGGTTGTAATCAGAATAATTAATCTCCCATGGCATTTATTTGGTAGGCGGCTAATTTAATTTGTGCAGCTTTGTTTTAAGCTTTTAAAAGGTACTGCTAACGTTTGCGTACATTTGGAATGTTAGAGAGTCAAGGAATTTGGGCGTCGAATAAAATGAATAAAAGACAGCTGGACAGCTTTAAAAAGGCATTTGAAATACCGCTTTTAAGACTCTTAGTTTCTGCATCGGATAGGGGCATGGGACGGAAAATGGATGAGCTACGATAATCTTCAGTGCAAAAAAACCTGGGCGACGACTAGCCGACTTTCAATTCCAATGCCCAAGCAGAATATTCCCCGGAAAAGTTACTACTAATCAATATCAGTGGCAGTTAATCGATTCCAGTCGAACAGTAAACACAGAGGGGCGAGAAAATGATAAAAAAGACATGATAAGTTGGTTCTACGACATGACACCTCCGGGTCTATGCTGCACAACGAGTGAAGGACAATTTGCAGCAATGGACCAGTGGATTGATTCAAAAGATCAACCGTTTTTCTACCTCGAAATCACCTCCTTCCCGGAAGATGGGAAGAGATTATATCTGCCAGTGGACAATATTTTTTAAAAATATATATATATATGTTATATATATAACATATATATAACAACATAACTAACATACCGCCGCGCGGTTTGAATTTTGAGTTGCAAGACGGAAGTTTTTAAATCGAGTCTCTTCGCTGAAAACGACTGTCCTTCACCAAAACGTGGATTATAAAACGCCTTTCTGACAACGATCCTCCAGCTATCGCCATCGATACTCCTATCGTTCGATCAGAACAAACTTCAGCAAAAACGGTCTATCTGTCGGAAATCTCGGCTTGTCTACAGGGCCTACCCATCCAATACACCGTCTCAAATTGCTCACCGAAGTTAGGAGCAACATCTACGATAAGGCTGAGTCGATATTTCTACACTGCTTGCTGTGCTGCTTAAATTCGGACAACTCGAGTTGTCTCACTTTGCCATAGATTTACCTGAAAAAAGCGTTCCCTGGAAATTTTCGGCGTATCCAGCATAAGCATAGGCACTGTCCACAGTTGCGCCTTGAGAAATAGCTTGTTATTCCTGCAGATTTGTCCGTTTTGCATAAGTCCACTACATAATGACGATTTGCGCAGCCACACAAAATATCGCTCTGCGTGACGGAGTCGAACCACCGACCATCGGCATCTCAGTGGCGCACGCTAACCCCTCGGCCACCGCGGCACGACGGCGGGCGATGTCGCAAAGTTTACTTGATAGTAAATGCGTGCCGCATACCGATCGATTTTGCAGTGGATGCGAGATATTGGCCGGCAAAATCAACCGTCTTGAAGAAGAGATGGAAAAGATGAAAACCCTTCTACAATGTAAACTAGACACACTTGACGATGCGAATGTACCTGTTGGACGAATAACTAGACGTAGGGCCAAAGGACGTCGCACAAAAAATACGCCATCAACACCTTCTGCAGCTGTCACGGCACACCCAGCACAAACACAAAATACAAGACGACAACAACCAGCGAAGCAACGATAAAAAACCAGAGGAAAAAAAAGAAATCGTGCAGCAAAAAGGTCGAAGGACATGAACAGCAGATTCCGAGGAATGCCTCCGAAGAACCGGAACCAGGGACGTCGGCGTCCGTGTCGCCCATCACGGGAAATGACATGGGTCCTAAAACCCTCAACCTATCGCAAAAAACTTCCGACTTTGATGAAAATGCCAACAAAACAGAGACGAATGAGGATATTAATCGACTGCAGCTTATATCCTCGTCAGATCATGGCAACCACATATTGCCTATGTCGGAGCACGAAACTACTGTGTTCTCGAGAGTGTCGCCGGTCAGAGGACAATGTCTGATTATTCAAGGACTTCCCGAATCCACAGCTGGTGCCTCCAAAGAGCGGTTCTCGGCAGACCTGAAACTCTTCCAATGCCTACTCAACGAACTTCTGCGCCCCAATGAGGAAGTTTCGGTTCTCAAGGCCTTTAGGCTTGGAAAGCGCTCAATCGATATATCAGAGCACTCACGTCCCCGACCACTCAAGATTGTGTTAGCCAACCAAGAACAAGTAGGACTTATTCTCTCACGACGTTTCCGAATCAAAGACACCAACCGCGGCGTTTTTTTTCAGCCGGACTACACACCGGCAGAGAGAATAAAACGTCGACAATTAGTTCTGGAACTGAGAACAAGGTTGCAGAATGGCGAGACGGATCTTGTAATCTACAACAACCAGATAGTGCAGCGCCCTCCCCTAATCCGTTGGACCGAACCGATCCGGATGAGGGCACAGTAGCTTCCTTAAATGGGATCACAAGCGGCACCATAATCAAACGCCCCAAAACTCTGAAACTAACATTTTTTACACCAACGTGCAGAGTATATTGCCCAAGTTAGACGAACTGAAGATCCACATCTGTGACCTTTCCCCTGGCATTGTCTCTTTGACAGAAACCTGGCTGTCTGAAAACGTGGATGACCGCGAATTAATGCTACCAGTATTTCAGCTGTTTCGAAGAGACAGGAGAGAGCGTCAGGGAGGAGGAGTCGTCACGTACGTAAAACACGGCCTGCTTGTGTCAGAAAAAACAGAACAGTTTGCCTGCTGCGCCGAGACTATCTGGCTCAATATAAGGGTACCAGGATCACATAGCCTTGAAGTTCTGACCGTCTATCGACCACCGAGGAGTGACCCCGAGGCTGACGCTCGTCTGTTAGAGGAGCTAGGACGATTTGCTCTCCGGCCTGACGTCCTAATCATGGGCGACTTCAATGCACCGCTCATTGATTGGAGTTCACTATACGCGCGCGGCCCAGAACTAGCTTTCGACCGACGCTTCTTGGACATGGCACTCAGGTCATTTCTCACACAGCACGTCCTATTTCCCACGAGGGTCCGTGAGGGGCAGCAGTCAAACTGCTTGGACCTGGTGCTCACGAAATCGATGGACAGCATAGATGAGGTGCAATGTCTGCCTCCCTTAGGTCGAAGCGATCACGTTGTACTTCAATGGGACTATTCAATCTTTTCCGTGCCTGAACAGCCCACCAAAATTAGAAGAAATATTTGGCGTGGGGACTTCGATCAAATGAAGGCCGAAATCAACAATACGGACTGGGAATCAGCGTTTTCCGGAAATATAGAGGAGGATTGGAAATGGTTCAGTGAATTATTGCATGCTCTCCTGACAAACCACTGCCCGCTTTCACGGAAGGGGCTAAACAAACGACCCCGGTGGCTGACCCAGGCGTTAAAAAAGGAAATAAATAAAAAACGGAGATTGTGGCAGAAATCTCTTACTGATGGGACTCCTGTATCCATTAACGCATACAAAATACAGAGGAACTTAGTCAAGCGGCTGACCCTCAGGACACGGCAAAATTTTGAAAAAGACCTATTGAATCGTGCTATGGAAAATCCAAAATTATTCTACAGCTACATAAGAAGCAGCACACGAAACAGAGATCCAATCCCCCTCCTGAAGACTAGCGGAGACGAAGAGATCAGTGAGGATGGAGAAAAAGCTGAGCACTTTTCACAATTTTTCAAATCCATCTTTACTAGTGAAAGTCCATTTACTCCCCCCGACTACGACTTCGATGAGGGTCCAAAAATCGAGTCTGTGTCTTTTGATGAAGCGACGGTTCGCAAAGAGCTAATGACGTTAAATGAGTCGAAATCACCAGGTCCAGACGACATACCGCCTAAGTTACTGAAGGAGCTCGCTGCCGAACTAGCCAAACCATTGTCCATGCTTTTCCAAGCCTCGTTCGAAGCCGGCGGCTTGCCCGCCGACTGGAAATCTGCGCGGATCACACCACTGCATAAAGGAGGCAGCAAGGCCTCTGCAAACAATTACAGGCCAATTAGCCTCACTTCCATCTGCTGCAAACTCATGGAGAAAATAATCAAGCGAGAGCTGATGCGCTTCCTAGAGCAACACAATTTATTATCTGATGCGCAGCATGGGTTTCGTAGTGGCAGGTCTTGCGTGACTAACCTGCTCAACTGTTTGGAACGTTGGACTCGGTCAGTTGATGAAGGCAGTGCGCTGCATGTAGTCCATATCGACTTTAAAAAGGCATTTGATAGTGTCCCACATCAGCGACTCCTGCACAAACTGAGCCGAACAGGCGTTAGGGGTAACCTCTTAAAATGGATTCAAAGTTTCCTGTTAGACCGTTGTCAAACTGTCCATGTCGGTGGCCAGAAGTCGACGGAGGTTGCCGTTGAAAGCGGTGTTCCCCAAGGCTCAGTTCTTGGCCCTACTTTGTTCATCATTTACGTCAACGATTGCGTGAGTGAACTGGAGTGTGGTGTCGCCATGTTTGCGGATGACATTAAGCTCTGGAGCGTCCTTCGAACTGCAGATGACGAAGAGCATCTGCAGGCGAACCTAAATCGACTCCAACAGTGGTCAAAGGCCTGGCTTCTGCCGTTCAACGAGAAAAAGTGTAATATTCTACGAGTCGGCAGAGCTCGCTCTCCGAACCATATGGCCTACTGCCTAAATGGTATACCACAGCAAGAAGTGGACTCGCAGAAGGACTTGGGAGTATGGATTACGACCTCGCTCAAACCCTCTCTGCACTGCACGAAGATAGCCAAGTCTGCAATGTCAGTCCTCTACCTTGTCAAGCGGGCTTTCTCTGCCTTTGACGAAGACTGCTTCGCTAAAGTCTTTCGAACTTTTGTGCGTCCGCAACTAGAATTTGCTATCCAAGCTTGGAGACCCTGGACCGCGAAGGACCTCAGCATCCTTGAAAGGGTTCAAAGGCGTGCAACGAAACTTGTGGCAGGACAGGGTTCACTACCATATGCAACGCGGTTAGCTAACCTTCATCTCTTTCCCTTGAGTTACAGGCAGTTACGGGGTGACCTGATACAAGTCTTCCGTATCATACGCGGTCAGGACTGCAGCCTCGTACCGGGTGACTTCTTCGAGTTAGCAACCACCACAAATCTACGAGGCCATCCATTCAAACTACGTGTGACAGGGGCCAGACTGGACACACGAAAGTTATTCTTCTCCAACAGAGTGGTAGAAGCCTGGAATGCCCTGCCTGTGGATGTTGTTACGTCTGCTTCCGTCGAGGTTTTTAAGAGGAAGCTGGATTTGTGTAGCAGTGTGCACTAAATTACCACCCCGATCTCTGTAACCTCGACAAATTCCGCTATTATAATACTACTTGCTATATTTCAGTAACATTGTAAATTGAACTTATTATTGTAATACCCATCGCCTACGCTTACTGACATGCACATATGCAAATTTTGTCCCCGGACATATTATTTATTTCGCTGCACTCGAAACGACAGCTCTACAACTGCTCGTACCACTAAAATTCGAGACAGTTTGTTTGTCTGTACAGACCTTACGCTTTTCCGATTATTTGTTACTTTATGATACCTTTTCGAGTTTTTGAGATTTTGCAGTTGCTTGTAAACAAATAGGGAGTTCAAAGGTGAAGACCTACATTTCCCTCAATAAACTGAACTGAACTGAAAAAAAATGTATGCGTGCCTCTAAATGAACTTTGTTTTTCTCCATGAAAACGGCGCTAACTAACAGCAGCTTTCAGCAATTTCTCTCATGAGTACACCTGCGTTCTGACCTACGGCAGGAGTGAATTAGTTGACACCCCGTGGCCACATATGATCACTTAACTAAGCAATTTGGTTTTCCGTTAGGAGAATAACTTACAGCTTCACCGTTCAAATAATATCGCTTCAACCTGTTTAGAAAACGAAGCAAGCATATTTTCAACCTTCTCAGGGCAAACAACGCAGCAGCTATTTTGAAAATTAAATGGGAGTGATTGCATTTAATTTCGATCGATCGAAAAATGTGGGACCGCAAGAATGTCATTTCATAAATACGTAATAGTGCTTGATTTACAGTATAAAACCACCTAAAGGCCACACTCTTATGATATGCGGTATGAGATTGATAAACATGCATCAAAGCTCTTTGGTTAGAGGTAGAACGATGTGAAATAGGTCCGAATACCTCCGCGAATTAATAATCTTCTCCGAATTAATATAGTAAACAATGCTGACTGACTAGCGCCTTATGCTCTTCCTGCAGCCGATGTAAGTGCGTCCTCTCCGCTTTTTGCTCTTAGCCCAAACATGCTGACAAAAGCCGCGCCTGTGAAATATTTTATCTAACATAAATTTCCCTCAAAATCAGGTCCGAATACACGCTTCTTCCTTAAATAGCGTGTAAACAGTCGTCCCCTTTCCTGCACTTAAGAATAACAGTAAACGCGTATTACTTATCAGCCTTGTTCGATTACGTATGCAAGCAACTTTGGACACTTCATGACAAACTAATTGTATGGGCGATTGCTTAAATTCACTAAAAAGCAGTCAAAAATCCTTTTTGCAGTTTACCCAATGGTAGATATGTGTTATATCCGAATCCGAGAAGGTTCAAAAATTTCCCCTATCACGATCACTCCAAAACCAGACTAAGCAATTCTTTTGCATCACACACGAATTATCAGCCTGCGATCTGAAAGCACTGGGCGGATTTTTAACTGCGTTTCACCTCTTCGGAGACCCTAAATATTATATAATGTCCATTCTACTATTTGACCGACAATAGTAATATTTGATTACTATTCCACAAAAATCCGTATTCAAGGTGCTGTCGGCGGTCGCGCGTAAG
>CACRXP010000305.1:622122-633949 GCA_902702965.1 Spirometra erinaceieuropaei
TGGAAAATCATGTTGTCCTTATATTTTATACTCAGAGAAGGAATATCTTTTGGCTTTAAAGTTTTTAATTATAAGATTTTTAAAGACCGTGCAGCGTCTATTCATATAGCATCATAATTGTCCGCTTGCCAATGCTGCTCTTCAAATGCCCAACGTAGTCCACATCAATTACAAAATATTATGAACTCTATATGGCTACTTTCTAGAGGCAAAGGGGAGAATATGATTTTCCTTACGCGGAAAGCATACACCTTGTAGACTGAAATCGCTGGACACTAATGCAACGGCTGGTCTGGCTGAAGATTATTCGGGATTTGAAGGACCTTTTCAAAACCCAAATGTACACTTTCTTCGAGTAAAAGATGTAAAGGCAGCGTGATTTTCTACAAAATGAGTAAAAGAAAGCATGTTTTGTGCATGTGTTCTTCAAAATATAAGGGAGTTTATAAGACCATTAAAAGTTAGCCTGAAAAAATTAACGCTACTTAAGTAGCTATTTTTTACCAAGCGCGTTTTTTACAGGTGGTCAAAAAGAAGTTCATTCAGAAGCCGACATGCTGGAAAGTCCGAAATATTAAAGGATTATGCCGTAAGATAATCCGTGTTACAACTCCACCTAAGTAATACTTCGCAGTAGACAGCGCATTTCATGAGATCGGTCACTCACTGTACAAGGATGTACCCTAAAAAACCAGATTTATTTAAATTTATTATTTAAAATAACATCTCTAACATACAAATCTACTTCAAAATACTGTTCAGTGGGCGATATGTGCTTGTCCCAATGGCTTGTCCACTGTCCGAAACATTTTTATATTCTTCTGAAGCAATGTTGTTAAAGGCCTCCAGCTATTTTTTCTCAACCTCTTCTACGTTCTGAAAACGTCTTCACTCTAGGCTTTTCCTTGTTCTTTGAAATAAGGTTGGGCGTATAGTAGGGAAGAAAAACCCTTGTCATATCTTTTTTCGCAAAAAACTATTTGATTACGAACGCAGAATGAGCAGGCGTGTTGTCATCATGAGACAGCCAGTTCCCCGATGGTCAAAATACAGGTCTTTCGTTTTCTCAGTGGCCCAAGCAATCGCTTCGGCACTTGCAGGTAGCCATGTTGGCTCACTGTAGTGCCCCCAAAAACAAATTCAACGCAAAAGGCTACTACTACTACCGCTACTATTACTACGACCGCTACTACTACTACTACTACTACTACTACTACTAATCCGCACCACCATTGCGTTCTGTTGTTTCGAGTTCATAGGATATCGTCCGGTTTGAGGAACTACGCCCATATTCTCAAGAAGTCCATGCTCCGCGCGACGGCCGAAATTTGATAGGACACGCTAGGCCTCCTTCTTCGCGACTGTTTCCTTGAACTCGCATCTTAGCTTCTATCGGCAGACCGAGTCCAGCAGTACGCTATGCCTTGCCTGAACTGCTGTTGTCGACAGATGAAACCATGCTCAAGTTCATTTGCTTGACCCTGTCGAGAATACCCCCGTCCAGGTTATGGTCTGCAAGTTCGAGAACGAGGACCGGCCATGACTGGTTGGCCGCAATATGAACAGGAGACTGAAGCGGCCGAAGTTGGCACTGCACATCCCACTTCCAGACAGGAAATGTCGGGGCCATTGGGCCAGGCTCTGTCGCCTGATATCGAAGATATTCCAAGTCAACTGGAAATATCCTCCACCAGTTAGACCTGATTACAGGATGGGACATAGTTCGCGTCGCTCTGAAGCTGACATCCAAGACTCTCGTGTACAGCGTTTCCCTGCTACTTACGGTCTATAAGTAGGATGGACATTAGACGTGCGCGCTGTGAAACCTATCTGCGCAAAATTCATACAATTCTCCCAGAATGACAGTTCGACCGTCGATTTCGACGATGTCCACCGTGTGCCCCACACCAGGTGGGAGCAGGGACGGTGACTTGCGCAGGGGTTTATAGTGCGGGTAGACTTGCGCTGCATCTACCTACACTCTCTCCTCCTCCTCCGCCAGGGCCCGGTGTCAAGACAGAGTCAAGAAGACCGGAGACGAGGGAGGCCGCAGGTGGATGGCTCGGACGGATCCTCACCTTGGCGTTCCACCACACCCCCTGGTCCACACAACAATAACCAGGATTTGAACCAACACAACATAGATTTGGAGGCTGGCACGGCCGAAGCCGCACCTGGGCGTGCCGCCAACGCCTGGCTCGGATCCCACACTGTGGTGGGAATGCCATAAAGGCCACATTAAAAAGGAGCCATTAAAGCCTGACTATCAGACCGCCTCCAGTCAAGGAGGACGTCCAAGGTACCCCGTCAGTTGGCAACCTTCCAAGCCACGGCTTTTAGCGCACCGTGATAGCTTCAAGCGCGTCAGATTGTTTATAGTGAGGAAAATGCGCTGAGTCGTCGACCTCACTCTCCCTTCCCATTCCCACACCCCAGCCGCTGTCCGAGCCGGTCAGCAGACTGGAGTGGGGAATGGGCGCGGTGGCTGTCATGGTCGACTGACCATGACTGCGCGCGCCACGGCACGACCTGGCCCCCCATACACACAACACCAGGATTTCACACAACGGGGGTTGAACGGCGTGTCTCTCACTTGCGTGAGAGGGCCGTGGTAGGTGCTGTTTCAGCCCGTCCTCAGTCCACCAGTCCGCCACTACACACAACACACACACAACGTGACGAACTGCGTGAACCGAGAGCGGGCCTCAATCAGCAACCTTTCTATCCACGACGCTTGACGTGTCGGGATAGTCTCAGACTCAAGTCACCCGTGCAGCCGAGGCCGCCTTGATACATAAATATATATGCAGAATGTTATTGCCGACAAAGACAAGGGTGACTGAAATGTCCATTTCTGGCTTATTAGCCGCTGTCAGCCAGTCACACCCAACCCCGAAATGTTGGACACCTGGGGCTCGAACTCGCGACCTGTTAGTTAGAAGTCCAACGCCTCTGACCACTGGGCCACGGGCCCGTTGTCCTGTCAGTTTCGATCGGGAATATATAATGGTAGAGGGGCGCTCACCGATCGTTCTTACGGAACTCACTCGTTCCGTTGTGCCTTATGGGCTCTCTCTCGAGCCCAAACAGCAGCACACAGCGGCAGAATGGCAATACCGGCAAAGACAAGGGAGACTAGAATGACCATTTCTGGCTTATTGGTCGCCGTCAGCCAGTCATACCCAACCCCGAAGTGTGGAACATTGGGGCTCGGACTCGTGACCTGTTCCGTGGAAACGATAGGTGAGTGCCCCTCTACCATTGTATATTCCCGATCGAAACCGACAAGACGACGGGCCCGTGGCCCAGTGGTTAGAGGCGTTGGACTTCTAACTAACAGGTCGCGAGTTCGAGCCCCAGGTGTCCAACATTTCAGGGTTGGGTATGACTGGCTGACGACGGCCAATAAGCCAGAAATGGTCATTCCAGTCTCCCTTGTCTTTGTCAGTAATGCTATTCCGCCTATATCATGCGCCGCTATGCGGCTGCTGGTTGGGCTCGAGAGAGAGCCCGTAAGGCACAACGGAACGAGTGAGTTCCGTAAGAAGGATCGGTGAGCGTCCCCTACCATTATATGTATATGCTGAAAATAGCCGGGGTACTAACCGTGGTTACTACAAAAAGCTCCAGTCTGGAGATCTTACCTCTAATTAAATCAAACAAATTCCCCAAAGTTAGCCCACTTATTACTCCGGAAATGTGTTGAAAGGGTCGAAAACACGGACAGCTTGGAGACTGAACGTTGTAAACCGCGCCATTTCGAAGCGTTCACGCCCGAAGTCAAAAGTGAAACAGCTAGTGTCTTCTCGTCACGAAACCCGCCAGTTACGACAGCTGAAACCAGCGCAAACAGCCCAACCCATACCATAAAGTCTACCTGACAACGGCCACCTCGAATCATTCTTATGATTAGCAACAATAGAGTTAAGTCTGTAGACTTACGACAACAAGGGGAAGGATGAACATGAACACAAGGGCATAGGCTCCCACAACCAGGAAGTTGTTTTCCTTCTTGATCATCCATTTTGGAAGAGCAATACCAAAGTTGATAGCTTCAGGCCCATCCGGTCAGCGACCATACCACGTAGAAAGCACCGGTTCTCGTCCGATTCTCCCAGAATAAAGGTGGGAAGACGGACACCAGACCGGATGAAATAACCGACAAGGACGGTCATGTATGGGCCTCCACGCGTTGTTGACGTTTCCTCCCGGCGTACGGACTGTCTGCTGTCAACTTCGTCTGTCCAGCTGGCTGCCGAAGCCTAGGCAGACTCGCCAGCGTGGAAGTGATAACTGCGAGTCGAACGGGTTGTCCGGGGATCGGGGGTCTCACGTGTCAGAGATTCGCAAGGCCACACAAGCCCTACTCTCCAGAGGAACCGACTGAACTGTAAACAACCGCATTCGGCAGAATGTTCTGGGTGGATACTCATGCCGTCCAAGAGGTCTAATCCCTAGGGGTTGCATACACCGAGCGCCAACGGGCTTGCGGCTCGATGGCACAGCCTTGGACTTGAAAACGCTCAATTACTGAATTAAAGTGACAAATTATTCAAACTGGGGGTTGGGTATTGCTGATTGACGACGGCTAGTAAGCCAGGAATGGCCACCCGGTCTCCCTTGTCTTTGTCGGTATTCTTTTCTTAATAATTAACGGTCGCTATTAGACTGCCTGTGAAGGTCTTCGTTGAACCCAAAGGCGCAACAGGGCGTGACTGTCCCGTAAGCTAATCGATGAAGGCTCCTCCAACAACAAATCTATGTAGCTCTCCACCGACTACCTCAGTTGCTCATCCACTTGTATAAATCCTCTGACAGTAGCTGAGAGCTCCCTTCATGTCCACAATCTGCTCAAACTGAGTTGCATCCATCTGAATAAAACATTTTCGTGTTAGTAATTAATAGGGACTTCCTTGAGTGATTCGTCATAACCCCGATTACAGTAGACATGCTTTCTCATAAAATGTTAACTGTAATTCTGAAATGTGTTTCCAGTTGGAAAAGACTACTTAAGTAGGGCCGTAATAGTAGTTATCGTGCCGCATTATTCCGGGGTATTCCAGTCACGACAAGATGTTGGCTTTCGAAAAAACTTCTCATCGAACGCCTGCGCAAAATATATTCCGTAGAAAATAATCACCTATGTAGCATGCATTGATGGCCTTATAAGTGGAAATATATTTTATAGAACACATGCATAAAAACATCCTTTCTTTTACACAGCCGGTGGCAGACTGCGTCTTCTTTAAATTTTATACTTGAAGAAAGGGTGTCTATCGGTTTTAAAGTTTCTAATTAGGAAATCTTTCGTAACCGCGAAATGCCAAATCACACGGCATCGCATTAGCATACCTATTAATTTTGCTCATAAAGTGGACAAAGCGTCCACATTCATTGCGAAATTTTACGAGCCCTATATGACCTCTTCTTAGTGGCGTATAGAAATGTATGGTTTTCCTTTCACGGAAAGTACACGGTTTGCGGTTTGGAAACCCAGAATGCAAGTGTAACGGCAGGTCGGGTTCGGAATTATTCGGGAATTGCGAAAGTCCTCCAAAACCAGATGATACTCCTTCTTCAAGTAGGTAATTTAAAGAAGGCATCATTTGCTACCAAATTAGTAGAAGAGTATCTTTGTGCCTTGTGTTCGTAAAGTATATCTGAGTTTATAAGCTTATCAGAATAAATGTAAAAAATTAATGCTGGATAAGTAGTCATTTCTATGGGATGTACTTTATGCAGGCGGCCGACAAGAGATACGTTCGAAAGCTGGCACTCTCACGTAACTGGAATGCCCTAACATTATGCGACACGATAATCAATATGACAAGCCTATTTGCGTGATCTTTTCGAGTTGTAAACGCAATTTAGAATCTTGGTTAATGTTTTATGAGATAGCATGTCTACTGTACATGCGTCGTAAGTTGAGAGCTCGCCGGCGGTTGGAGGCTAAGAGCGAGATTTATGCGTAAGAAATAGCGAAGTAAGGTGATCGAGCACCGGGCATTCTGTTTATTGTTCTCAGCTTTCAAAGTTGTGCAGGAGTCCATCGTCGGAGATAGTAGCAGCAACAGAACAAGCAAAAGTGGTAAGGATCGGGAGAGGGACCGCAAACATTTACGGCATAAAAATGCATATTATACTTCCTTAAATAGGTTTTAGTCCGACACGATTACCTCGGTATGGTGTTTCATTGTTTAAGGATAAGTCGTCTGTTGTAGACGGCCTGGTACATTATCTGCAATGGCCTCAGCTCAGAGAGTTAAGAAGCGGTCGTTGTAGATTATCTACAATGACCTCAGCTAAGAGAGTTGAGAAGCGATCGTTGTAGACACTTAATGTGGTTATGTAGCCCCACCTGAAGTAAACGAACCCCAGCCACATATAATACAGGACCGGTAGTAATAGGTTATTTTGCAGGTGGGGCCGGGAACGTACAGGCGACAAGGTCAAGTAATCATATTCAAAAGAAAAGCTGTTGGGAATACACGGTTGTACTTCGAGTGGTTAAGAAATAGTTGCCCCAACGCCTAACCTCCAACCCCAACAGTACTGTGTCCATCGGGTGGGACTACATAACCACATCTTATCCTAAATATTTATTTTTTTACTTGTTCTGCCTGATTTCGGTTGTTATATGTCAATGCATTAAAACATTCCCGCCCGAAAACCGAATTTAACAATTATCTATACTTATTTCGGCATTCCTCTACGCGTACATAGGTCCCGCCCGTAAAGCCACTATTACCACCTTTCCCGTAACACAGGCACCTTTGGCTGGGGTCCTTCAACTGATGGTTGCCGCAACAATTATAAAGCGCGTTAGCCAATCATCGATCAACGGCGCAAGACTGGAGCTGGCTGCGCAGGGATCTGTACGCCGGCGCCAGATCGATAAATCGACTGAGTGAGTTCCCATCCGAAGCTCAGACTGTTCCGGCTCTCAACCACCCCTCTTCTTCACTTGTACGTACACTTGGAACGCGGACTTTCGCCTTCATTTGTAAGAAACAGCTTCTGCCTCAGCGCAGCGCATAAGTACTATTAGTAAAAACAGCAACTTCTCAGAAAACACCACCTCCATTTTTATTTGAAAAAGCCTAAAGCAACTATAAAAGAGAGAGAGCAATAGAGGTGGCGCAGCGGACCTGTGGTACGCGCGGCGTGAGTAGTGGGACGGGTACCAAATGACTAGGGATGATATGGGTAGAGAAAAAACCCTCGTGATACAACAGACGGGATGATGGAGCAGGCAAGAACAGTGTCATCTAGGCTAACGGGTGCGAACGCACGAGCCGCCCCCTACATGTAGGAAACTCCAATGCCCAGCTGAAAGCCGCGCTGGACGCCATCTCCCGGCTGGGAGGACATGGGCAAGCAGTAGTTGAGCTCAAGGCGGGCCATCTGAGCAAAGCGGAGGATTAAGCCCGCACCAAGGACGTAGCGTGGTCTGATGTCTAGGAACTCCACCAGCCGATCGTACCGACCGAGGATATGGGCCCGCTTCGCGGCAGCCACTGGATCAGAAACGAGGCTTCCTGGTAGCGCGTGGAGTATGAAAAGATGGTAAGAAAACAGTAGGAAATTATGCAATTAACAAAGTACTCGCCTAGTATGAGTGAGTGGATGAAAAGGGGTGCTTGTGTGTGCGCACCCGAAACAGTAAGGGATGCTTCAGGGCAAAGGAGTCAGTATTTACGTGTTTACTTGCACTTGGTACGACCGCGATCATACCTGAGCTGGCCGGCCTCGATGATGTCCCCAGCCGTGTCTCGCGGCGACAGATCTGGACAGTTCAATTCATTCTCCTTGCCAACGACGGAGACCAAATACCGAAGGCCCAAGAATCCCTTCTGTGTCTTGACTAACTTTGTCGAGCCAGATTTTGAACTGACCCCTTCTTCGACGCCTCGAAGGGTTTCGACGAAGTCCACACATTAATTTCCGAGGATACAAAGAGTTATAACACATATTTTTCCGTGACCTCTTATTCAACTGCATACGGCCATTGCGTATTTACAGGGCAAAGTAAACTGTTCAATCAGAGATCGACCTAGAGAGATGAAAGGTGATAGGTAAAATAAACATGGATTGCTGGTCTGGTATGGGGGTGCACATGGCGAGAGGGGAGAGGGAGAGAAGTCATCTAAGCAGGCGAGTTCAAATGACGGTGAAAATTTGTCGCGGGTGATTAAAACTACAACGCGCGGGACAGTAGTCAGTCGTGGGCAGAAGTGAGAGAACGGATGCTTAGATGACTTCTCTTCCCCTCCCCCCTCGCCATGCGCACCCCCATACCAGACCGGCAATCCATGTTTATTTTACCTACCACGTTTCATCTCTCTAGGTCGACCTCTGATTGAACAGTTTACCTTATAAATACGCAATGACGGTATGCAGTTGAATAAGAGGTCACGAAATCTATGACGTCAATAAATTCTGCAAGTTTCGTCGCCTTTGCCTCGTTCAAATTTATTCCGAGAAACCGCGCTCAATTTACATATTTTCGCGTCCTTGTATGTCAGAAATGGCCATCGTCGGGGTAGTTTCAATAAAAGGACACTGTCCTGGGTCCTTAAAACTCCGACTTGTAAGGCTGTGACATTTTTCACTCGTAATGCAGCCAGTGAGGTGAGTAGACGATCCGCTGTTTTGTCCCACCTCTCATAGCTGCAACGTCGTGTCTCACCTCCGACTCCGGGCGGTTGGATATCGCCTCAAGACACAACCGCACCCAACCCTACCGCCGCCGCCACCACCACCACTACTACCAGTGCCAGTAATGTAGACAGACTTCCCGCCTGTTCGCATTGAGACCGCACATTTCAAGCACACCGTAAATGCCGACTATGTCTACACTGTGCACCACAGCAGGCTGAGTGCAGGGACGGTGACTTGCACGTGAATTATTTTATAATGGTAATAGACTAGCGCAGCATCTGTCGTACTCTCTCATCCCCCACTCGGATCCGGTGTCAAGAGTCAAGAAGACCGGAGGCGGGGGAGGGCGCAGGTGGCTGGCACGGCCGGACCCGCATCTAAGCGTACCCCCATCACACCCCCTGGTCTATAACAGACACTGACCAGAATTTTATACCATAACACAAATAGGGGGGGGGGGGGCGGTACGGATCCAACCTGGCGCGGCGTGGGCCGGCAACAGGGCGTGCCGCCACAACTCTATGTTGGCATTTGTGATGGGTGCGCACTCCCGATAACGCTGGTCGGATCTCGGCCTAGCCTCCGTGTTCTTTCAGCGCATTTCCCGCATATCCTGTCTTAGAGGCGCACCAATCACATAAAGGATGGATCAGACACCTACGCATCCCTCGCAACGTGAGAGAACCGATACCTGGCGCTCTATTACACTCGCCTTTCCTGCACCAACTGTACCCCCACATTCGGCCACAAAATAAGCCTAGTGTTATACGTAAGCAGACGAGGTACATACATACAGAAGGTGGGCTAACTCATGAAACACAAACCGAAATTCCGAAGTTAGTTTTCGTTTTGAAAAGATTAATTAAGTAGGGCTATAAAATTAACCACTATAATAATCCATTTACCTCCGGATGTTCGCTTTCGAACGAACTGCTTTCCGGCTGCACGCAAAAACTGCACTCTTTAAAAATGACTACATATGTAGCATGAATTTTCCTGATTGATTTTCCATGCCCTTATAAATTCAATTATATTTCCTGGAAACCATGCACGAGAATATTCGTTATTTCATTCATTTGGTAGAACATTATGTCTTCTTCCAGATTTATAATCAAAAGGTAAAATTCGATTTTAAAAAAAGTTTCTAATTGTGAGATTTTTTAAAACCGTGAAATAGCCGTTCATAAAACGTCATGTATCCGCATTTACAAATATGGCTTGTAAGGCTAACAATATGGCTCAAATCGACTGCTAAATTTTATGAACCCCATGTAGTCTCCCCTTAATACCGTAGAGAAATGTATGGTTTTTTGTACGCGGAAAATATACGACTTGCATTTTGGAAACCCTGAATGCAAGTGTACCGGCAGGTCGGGTTCAAAACTGTTCGGGAATTGAAAAAGTTTTTGAAAACTGAATCATAGCTTTCTTTTGAATATAAAATTGGAAGAAGACGTAATTTTCTAATGAATGAATAAAAGAATGAATATTGTTATGCATGTCTTCCATGAAATATAATTGAATTTTTAAAGGACATCGAAAAGCAATGGGGAAATGTATGGTACTTAAGTTGTCATCTTTTACAGAGTATGACTTTTGCATGAAGTCGGTAAGAATTTTTTTCAAAGGCCGGCAGCCTTAGGTAACTGAATTATTATAAAATTATGCTGCAAGCTGATTAGTTTTAGAACCCTACTTAATTAATCTTTTTGAAACGAAAACGCATTTCGGAATTTCGATTGACGTTTCACGAGTTAGCCAACCTACTGTATGCTTAGAGTCCAGTAGCCTGAATAGGACAGATCCCATCCTAAATGGGGAAGTAAACTGAAGGGAGCAAGCAGAAAAAAGAAACGAAGTCAAATCTCCGTAGAAGACAAGCAAAACTGCAATTTCGGGTCACCCATATCTGTGGTGGGTGTGTGACTGGCTGATGACGGCTAATCGACCAGAATTCGCCATTTCAGTCTCCCTGGTCTTCGTTTGCGTTTTTTACGAAACATTCGTTGTCACTGCGTGACCACCCGAAAGGATCTTAAGTGAGGGTGCAAGACCAGACAAAAATGCATGTCCTCTACTGCAACCTGATCGACGAACAACCCGCTCACGCTTGTAATGCTTCTACCGTCCGAAATCATAGGACATACTTATCGAACATAATGTAAACTTAAAACACCAGATAGGAAAGAATTTTTAGGAACTTCCAACTGCTACAGACATCCACAACAATGAGGAAAGGCTGCTGTTACGTGCAAATGCCTGTCGCTGACATAATCTGAAAATTGAATGTAGATGGAGCACGAGACCTTCATTTGCACACTCTCTTGTTTAGTTTGCCATCTTCTAGATCACAAAAAGCGACCTCGGTACCTTTTGAGGCCTGCCAGTATCATAGTATTATATATGTTGTTCTTTTGAACTTGAGGCGCACTTATGTTCGTGCTCGATGAAAACGAAGTAGGCCAAGACCCTTTAGAACACAGTCGACTCTCGAAAGCTGAGACAGTTGTTTGTGGATATAGAACACGGCCGCAAGCAGCTAACGCGGTCACTCATCTGCACCGAGCAGTTAAAGGTGTGCCTACTTAATTTTAATAAGTAGATGGAAGTTTTAAAAATTAAATAGCACCTGTCATGGCGAACGCGTGCAGCCGAAAGAGAGATCCCATTGAGTTCTGCGCGGCGCCCCAAAGAGGCAGGGGGGTGTAAAGGTGTGCTCCGGCTAGCCAGGAGCCAAGGGCACCGACCGGAGATTGGTTAATGTCATCATCTGCAGGTTGCGGTGTTGGTTCCAGCAAAAACTCGCTGTGGACCGGTCTGGGAATAAGAAGTGGCTCAGAGGGACCGACGCCACAAAACTTAAACCCACGAAAGTCCAACGGTCCACCCAGGAAGAACCGATCAGCTATTGAGACCTAAATTAAGAACAAGAGGGGTTGGTGTGTGGGGAGGGGACGATCGTAGGTGGGTGAGGGTTGGCAATAAGAAGCCTACGTAATGCAACGGGTTAAGTTCTTACGGGATGGCGAGTCAACGAATGCACCAGGCCGGTAGAGAAAGTGAGTTCGCCCACAAGCCAACTGGTAAGGCGGAATGGACACTGCAGCAGCGACTCCCAACGGAACTGGATGGCATTGCTGATTGGCGGAACGGGTCTAGATAGGAT
>CACRXP010000305.1:634779-689074 GCA_902702965.1 Spirometra erinaceieuropaei
GGCGAGCTCTCAACTTACGACGCATGTACAGTAGACATGCTATCTCATAAAACATTAACCAAGATTCTAAATTGCGTTTACAACTCGAAAAGATCACGCAAATAGGCTTGTCATATTGATTATCGTGTCGCATAATGTTAGGACATTTCAGTTACGTGAGAGTGCCAGCTTTCGAACGTATCTCTTGTCGGCCGCCTGCATAAAGTACATCCCATAGAAATGACTACTTATCCAGCATTAATTTTTTACATTTATTCTGATAAGCTTATAAACTCCGATATACTTTACGAACAAAATGCACAAAAGCACTCTTTCTTCTACTAATTTGGCAGCAAATTATGCCTTCTTTAAATAACCTACTTGAAGAAGGAGTATCATCTGGTTTTGGAGGACTTTCGCAATTCCCGAATAATTCCGAACCCGACCTGCCGTTACACTTGCATTCTGGGTTTCCTAACTGCAAACCGTGTAATTTCCGTCAAAGGAAAACCGTAAGAAGAGGGCATATAGGGCTCGTAAAATTTCGCAATGAATATGGACGCTTTATCCACTTTATGAGCAACATTAATTAGTATGCTGATGCGATGCCGTGGGATTTGACATTTCGCGATCACGGAAGTTCTCGTAATTAAAATTTAGAGAAGTCGTAGTTTGCCACCGGCTGTGTAAAAGAAAGGATGTTTTTATGCGCATGTTCTATAAAATATATTTCAACTTATAAGACCATCAATGAATGTTACATAAGTAATCATTTTCTACGGAATATATTTTGCGCAGGCGGTCGATAAGAAGCTTTCTCGAAAGCCAACATCTTGGCGCGACTGGAATATCATGGAATCATGTGACACGATAAATACTATTACGACCCTACTTAAGTAGTCTCTTCCAACTGGAAACACCTTTTAGAATTACAGCTTACATTTTATGAGATAGCATGTCTATTGTAATCGGGGTTATGACGAATCACTCATGGAATTCTCTATTAAAGACTAACACGAAAGGGTTTTATTCAGATAGATGCGACACAGTGTGAGCAGATTGAGGACATGAAGGGGGCTCTCAGCTATTGTCAGATGATTTGTACAAGTGGATGAGCAACTGAGGTAGTCGGTGGAGAGGTGGTTTTTTGTTAGAGGAGCCTTGATCGACTAGCTAACGGGACAGTCACGCCCTGTTGCACCGTTGGGTTCCACGCAGACCCTCACGGGCAGTCTTATAGCGACCGTTAAGTATGCAGAAAAGAATACCGACAAAGACGGGGGAGATCAGGGTGGCCATTCCTGGCATACTAGCCGTCGTCAGTCAGCAATGCCCAACCCCTGGCTTGAATAATTTATCACTCGAGCTCGATCATTGAGTGTTTTTAAGTCCAAGGCTGTGCCATCGAGCCGCGAGCCCGTTGGCGCTCGGTGTATGCAACTCCTAGGGATTAGACCTCTTGGACGGCATGAGTATCCATCCAGAACATTCGGCCGAATGCGGTTTACAGTTCGTCGGTTCCTCTGGCCACTAGTGCTTGTGTGGCCTTGGGAATCTGTGACGCGTGCGACACCCGATCCCCGGACAACCCGTTCGACTCGCAGTTATCACTTCCAAGCTGGCGAGTCTCCCTAGGCTTCGGCAGCCAGCTGGACAGACGAAGTTGACAGCAGACAGTCCGTACGCCGGGAGGAAACCTCAACAACGCTTGGAGGCCCATACATGACCGTCCTTGTCGGTTGTTTCATCCGGTCTGGTGTCCGTCTTCCCACCTTTATCCTAGGAGAATTGTATGAATATTGCGCAGATAGGTTTCACAGCGCGCACGTCTAATGTCCATCCTACTTATAGACCGTAAGTAGCAGGGAGACGCTGTACACGAGAGTCGTGGATGTCAGCTTCAGAGCGACGCGAACTATGCCCCATCCTGTAATCAGGTCTGACTGGTGGAGGATATTTCCAGTTTGACTTGGAATATCATCGATATCAGGCGACAGAGCCTGGCCCAATGGCCCCGACATTTCCTGTCTGGAAGCGGGATGTGCAGTGCCAACTTCGGCCGCTTCAGTCTCCCGTTAGTTCATGTCGCGGCCAATCAGTCATGGCCGGTCCTCGTTCTCGAACTTGCAGACCATAACCTGGACGGTGGTATTCTCGACAGGGTCAAGCAAATGAACTTGAGCATGGTTGCATCTGTCGACAACAGCAGTTCAGGCAAGGCATAGCGTACTGCTGGACTCGGTCTGCCGATAGAAGCTAAAATGCGAGTTCAAGGAAACAGTCGCGAAGAAGGAGGCCTAGCGCATCCTATCAAATTTCGGCCGTCGCGCGGAGCATGGACTTCTTGAGAATATGGGCGTCATTCCTCAAACCGGACGATATCCTATGAACTCGAAACAACAGAAGGAAATGGTGGTGCCGATTATTATTATTATTAGTAGTAATATTAGTTGTTGTAGCGGTCGTAGTAGCGGTAGTAGTAGTAGCCTTTTGCGTTGAATTTGTTCTTGGTGACAGTAAGCCAACATGGCTACCGGCAAGTGCTGAAGCGATTGCTTGGGCCACTGAGAAAAAGAACGACCGGTATTTTGGCCATCGGGGAACTGGCTGTCCCATGATGACAAAACGCCTGCTCATTCTGCGTTCACAATCAAATAGTTTTTGCGAAAAAAAGATATGACAAGGGTTTTTCATCCCTCCTACACGCCCAACCTAGGCCTATAGGATCTCTTATTTCAAAGAACAAGGAAAAGCCTAGAGTGAAGGCGTTTTCAGAACGTAGAAGAGGTTCAGAAAAAATAACTGGAGGCCCTTAACAGCATTGCTTCAGAAGAATAAAAAAATGTTTCGGACAGTGGACAACCCATTGGGACAAGCACATATCGCCCATTGAACAGTATTTTGAAGTAGATTTGTATGTTAGAGATGTTATTTTAAATAATAAATTTAAATAAATCTGGTTTTTTAGGGTACATCCTTGTACAGTGAGTGACCGATCTCATGAAATGCGCTTTCTACTGCGAAGGATTACTTAGGTGGATTTGTAACATGGATTATCTTACGGCATAATCCTATAATATTTCGGACTTTCCAGAATGTCGGCTTCTGAATGAACTTCTTTTTGACCACTTGTAGAAACCGCGCTCGGTAAAAAATAGCTACTTAAGTAGCGTTCATTTTTTCGGGCCAAATGTTAATGGTCTTATAAATTCACTTATATTTTGAAGAACGCATGCACAAAACATGCTTTCTTTTACTCATTTTGTAGAAAATCACGCTGCCTTTACATCTTTTACTCGAAGAAAGTGTACATTTGGGTTTTGAAAAGGTCCTTCAAATCCCGAATAATCTTCAGCCAGACCAGCCGTTGCATTAGTGTCCAGCGATTTCAGTCTACAAGGTGTATGCTTTCCGCGTAAGGAAAATCATATTCTCCCCTTTGCCTCTAGGAAGTAGCCATATAGAGTTCATAATATTTTGTAATTGATGTGGACTACGTTGGGCATTTCAAGAGCAGCATTGGCAAGCGGACAATTATGATGCTATATGAATAGACGCTGCACGGTCTTTAAAAATCTTATAATTAAAAACTTTAAAGCCAAAAGATATTCCTTCTCTGAGTATAAAATATAAGGACAACATGATTTTCCACCAAATGAGTAAAAGAAAGCATATTTTTATGCGTGTATTCTATAAATTATATTTGCATTTATAAGACCATCGAAAATAAGTGTAAAAAATGAGCGCTAATTAAGTAGTCATTTTATACAGTGAGCGGTCTCTACAGGGGGCCGAAAAGAAATGCATTCAAAAGCCGAAATTCTGGCAAGTCCGGGATATTAGAGGATTATGCCGCAAGGCAATCTATGTTACAACCCCATCCAAGTAATGCTTCTCAGTCGAAAGCACATTTCGGAATTTCGACCAACATCTCATGAGATCGTTCATTCACTGTATAACAACGGGAGAAAAAAACGAATTACTAGTGAAAATCGGCTTCTTCCGATTACTGGGTACACATACTATATAACCAAACTTAGACAATGAGTTAATAGCTCGTGTTTCCTCACTTAAATCCGAGGTGCTTTGATGCTGGCACGAACACGTCGGGCTTAACTTGATCCAGGGTTTCTGGAGAGCTTAGACGAACGCTTTCTACGAACTAGTCATATGGTCGTTGCCCCAGCTGATGCAAGTATCCGCATGGGAATGTCTCGAAATGTCTGGTTAACGTCTGCCCGGTGGCTGTCGTCAATGAGTTGAGTCACAATTGTGCCACTGACGCGTTTGTTCGAGCTTTCAAGCTACTCTGATCAGGCTGCGCTTCATATGTTTGCGCCCGCATTTAACCACGTCTCGTTTCAGTGATGAAACACGAACGTACCTGATCACTTGCTTAGTCCGTATGGAATGAAGGATTGAGAAATAAGGACCGTTCGGTGAATGTGCTTTTGAATAGGTTTATTCCCCTGTCCAGTTCTATGACAAATGTCCTGGCATGCATATCCACCGACCGCTGATTGCTGTGCAACAAATCAAACTTCGCTTCTGTCCCAAGGAGTATAGCACTGAAAGTTAACAGGTCATTCGATTTGGAGTTTTAATTACGTAAAATATTTTTGTTAACACTGCCATCTAGTCCTTTACTTAGTGAGACAATTGAAAATTTAAAACATATTCCCGGCTTTTGCTTGTAAAGTAAAACAGATAATCTGAACTACTTTTTTTCCCTTGATCGGGGATTGATAATTTGGAGGCGCTCCAGAAGAGTGAAGAACTCCCTAGCATATTTGCAATTGCAGTTTATTCAGATGATAACCGGTTTAGACTTGGTGCATTTTTCATTGTAGGTTTAATAATGGAGGGATGATGTAATTTAAAGCCTAATGGGCTGTTCCTTATCCCGGTGCACAAATTTTGAGCAGCTGGATCTGACGGGAGACCATTTTAGATGCGTGGGTCAGCTTCATATCCCAACCAAACCACTTGTTTCATTTCGTAAAATTAAATCCTCTGTCTCAGAGGATGATTGAATAATTTTTAAAAATAAAATTTATTCCCTCTGTCGCATAGTGTGTAGTTTGAGTGGAGGTAAATAGTTTCTACACGCGGCGCAAAGCTATAACGCCGTTGGTGAACCCGCTAAGCTTCCTTCAAAGTCTGCGACATCGAGTATGGACAGAATTCACTTGTGTCAAGTCATTTTCTCTGTTAACCTAATTAGAGTATGCGTACGTTAATTAAAAATAGACAACATTCATACTTTACAGCAGAGTTACGACCATCCCTTAGTGGGAACTTATTTTATAAAGCGCCGTAGGTCATGCATGACAAGCATGACACACTAAATTCAGAAATGAGGGAGAAGATTTTAGACAAAACAGTTGCATGCGGGACTGGTCCCACTACATACATTGGGTGTCTGCATATTCAAAAGCTAAAACCGACTACCAAATGAAAGCAGATATGGACAACAGCTGTGGTGGGCCGTTGCGATTTTTACTTTTATAAATCCAAAATACACAATAAAGAAGGACGCCTTAAGAGTTAAAGGTCTGCAGGTCATTTTGGGAAGACATTAACCTATTTAATTCAGTCGCAGGAGGAAAATGAGAGGGATTTTAGTCATGAGTAAAGTTGCTACCGAGTTTCCTGAACTGCTTTGGTACCTAAAACCGATAAATTTGCGGACATTGTGTATCAAAATTGGTGCAGGTGTAGACAATGCCTCCTTTTACGTATTTTCTTCATGGCTGCACCGTAATCATACGATCCGTTAGTACTAGTGGCGCCCACCATATACAAGCTCCAAGGTTTCGCGTGAAGGCTTATCTCATGAACTTTTAACCGAAATTCTGGAATGTATTTTAAATTTGAAAAAAATTACTCAAGTAGGTTTGTGATATAAATTATTATTCAGCATAATGCCACGATATTTCAGTCACGTCGAGACGACGGTTTCGAACGAGCTTCTTCACTGTCGCATATAAAATCTGCACTCTATGAAAAAGGTCTGCTTAATTAGCATGTATTTTTCTGCGTTTATTTTCTATGGTCCAAAAATTCAAATATATTTTTCAGAAAACACACAAAATTCCTCGTCCTCCTACTTGTTTGTTAGCAAATTACTTCCTAGTCAAGTTTTGTGCTTGAAGAAAGAGTGCCATTTGGTTTCAGAAATCCTTTGCAATTCCCTAATAATCTTGAACCCAACTTGCAGTCACGATTTCATTCGAGCTGTACAAACTATAAACTTTCTACTTTCGCATAAGGAGGATCAGATATTTCTATGCGTTTTTAAAAAAGATATTATACAGGGCTCATAGAATTTTGACATGAAGTTAGAGCCCTTGTGGTGTGATCTGCAGTTCAGAGAGAATCAGGTTATCTTGTCAATTGGTTGCATTCCGTCTAGCGACTGTAGGAGCTTCGCGGGGGTTTCTAAGTCATTTGGTTGTTCATAGTGAAGAATGCGCTGTTGGGTTATGGGGACTGTGTTTTAAGTATTTGTTGCGCTTCCATTCTACTCTCTGAGCCTGTCAGCTAGCTGTCAATACAGTTGGGCTTAAAAAAATACGTGACGACCTCAGCTTGACGACGCGCAACGCACCCCCAGAGGCTGATGATCATCGCTGACCCAAAAAACGAGGCTCCAACATTATCGTCTCCTAACTGAGATCTGGCCTGGGGACGGTAATGGCCAGAGACTTACGCGCGACCGCCGACAGCACCTTGAATACGGATTTTTGTGGAATAGTAATCAAATATTACTATTGTCGGTCAAATAGTAGAATGGACATTATATAATATTTAGGGTCTCCGAAGAGGTGAAACGCAGTTAAAAATCCGGCCAGTGCTTTCAGATCGCAGGCTGATAATTCGTGTGTGATGCAAAAGAATTGCGTAGTCTGGTTTTGGAGTGATCGTGATAGGGGAAATTTTTGAACCTTCTCGGATTCGGATATAACACATATCTACCATTGGGTAAACTGCAAAAAGGATTTTTGGCTGCTTTTTAGTGAATTTAAGCAATCGCCCATACAATTAGTTTGTCATGAACTGTCCAAAGTTGCTTGCATACGTAATCGAACAAGGCTGATAAGTAATACGCGTGCAGGAAAGGGGACGACTGTTTACACGCTATTTAAGGAAGAAGCGTGTATTCGGACCTGATTTTGAGGGAAATTTATGTTAGATAAAATATTTCACAGGCGCGGCTTTTGTCAGCATGTTTGGGCTAAGAGCAAAAAGCGGAGAGGACGCACTTACATCAGCCAGCAGGAAGAGCATAAGATGCTGTTCAGTCAACATTGTTTACTATCGTAATTCGGAGCAGATTAATTCACGAAAGTATTTGGTCCAATTTCATATCGTTCTACCTTTAATCGAAGGGCTTTGGTGCATTTTTCTCAATCCAATACCACATATTATGTGAGTGTGGCCCTTAAGCGGTTTTATAACGTAAATCAAGCACTATTATTTATTGAATGACATTCTTGCGGTCCCACATTTTTCGATCGATCAAAATTAAATGCAATCACTCCCATTTAATTTTCAAAATAGCCGCTGCGTTGTTTGCCCTGAGAAGGTTGAAAATATGCTTGCTTCGTTTATTCAAACAGGCTGAAGCGATATTATTTGAACGGTGAAGCTGTAGGTTATTCTCCTAACGGAAAACCAAATTGCTTAGTTAAGTGATCATATGTGGCCACGGGGTGTCAACTAATTCACTCCTGCCGTAGGTCAGAACGCAGGCGTACACATGAGAGAAATAGGTAAAAGCTGCTGTTAGTTAGCGCCGTTTTCATGGAGAAAAAAAGAGTTCATTTAGAGGCAAGCATACATCATATTTTTTTAAAAATATTGTCCACTGGCAGATATAATCTTTTCCCATCTTCCGGGAAGGAGGTGATTTCGAGGTAGGAAAACGGTTGATCTTTTGAATCAATCCACTGGTCCATTGCTGCGAATTGTCCTTCACACGTTGTGCAGCATAGACCCCGAGTTGTCATGTCGTAGAACCAACTTTTCATGTCTTTTTTATCATTTTCTCGCCCCTCTGTGTTTACAGTTCGACTGGAATCGATTAACTGTCACTAATATTGATTAGTAGTAACCTTCCCGGTGAATATTCTACTTGGGCATTGGAATTGGAAGTCGGCTAGTCGTCGACCAGGTTTTTTCGCACTGAAAATTATCGTACCTCATCCATTTTCCGCTCTAAGGCCGTATTCGATGCACAAAATAAGAGCTTTGAAAGCGGTATTTCACATGCCTTTTTAAAGCTGTCCATCTGTCTTTTATTCAGTTTATTCGACGCCCAAATTGCTTGACTCTCTAACATTCCAAATGCACGCAAACGCTAGCAGTACCTTTTAAAAGCGTAAAATAATGCTGGACGAATTAAATTATCCGCCTACCAAATAAATGCCATGGGAGATTAATTATTCTAATTACAACCTATCCGAACTGGTCTAAAAATAGATACGTGGAGTGCGCAGTTACTTCGAAATAAAAACATTTCCAATGAATAGCAGACTCCCTAGCAGTTGTGCCATACGGCGGAGGAATCCCGGCAAAGCGTCCGACCTCAATATAGTAGATAATGCAACCTGTATATACTGCTAGTTACCTGTCGTCAGTATGTGAATATTACGAGGTTATCCCGCTAAGATGATGGATTTTGACTCAAATATCACAGCGTTCAGAGTAAATCTATATACCTTCATTTCGAAGAATTTTCTCCAAGTTATTGCGTTAATTTCTCTCCCCTGTTCGAAATGCCCAGTCATACTGAGGAAGAGACTTTGTGGTGACTTAATCCCCCGTGTCGTAGTTCATATATCTAGCTGTTTGTTTTGCTAGAAGCTGCACCAATACTCACAAGCCTTAGAAGGGCGCAAGTTGTCTGATGCTGTCCTGTATGGTGCAGGAAACTCCAGGTTTTGAAGTTAGAGTCTCAAAAAAGGGAATCATTTGCGCACACTTGAATGGGATGTGTTATACAAACGGCTGGGTGGCACGTTTTGGCAGGAGCGTCACGTGCACACAACTGCTTGCAATCAATTTGTCATCAGGGGAAAAACAATAGTAAATAAAACTGCTGTAGATACTTGTGCATATTCGTAATAAACGTGAGACTTGCCCCGCCCGTGAATCTACATGAAATGAAGCCATATTAAATGGACTTCGGATTATTTTGATTGCGCACTACTGACTTTGATAGTCAAGAAACATGAAATACTGGTCATACTTAATGGAAATCAAGTTATTTTTGATCGTTGTCGTCAAGTCTGTCGAGTTTACCTTAATGCCGGTTTCGTTAAAAAAAAAATTAATGCCATAATCGCACAGAATAGCTCGTAGGCTGTCGTGTTTTTCACAGACAAATCTAAAGTCGTCTTCGTGAAATTTTCATTTGCAAATCTGTCTGATGACAGTCTAATTAATGTTCCAATCGTCAAGCAAATTGGCTGAATTTGTCGGAGATCAAACTTTCGTCAACTTACAGGAAATTCAATGTACTTCAAAGTGTCGGGGATAAACGTAAAAATAAGGGCATTACATTGATCTGAAAATATTTTGGCAATGTCTAAGCAAGATACACAAACACCATTAAAAATTAACAATTCAGCCGATGGATGCATTTTGCTGGCGCATTTAGGACGCTAATAATAGGCGAAAGAACATGCTTACTTGCGGAAGGATTTTTTAAATACTTGAGTAAACGCGATGGTTTCTTCTTTATAAAAATTCACGGTAAATGATTGGCGTTTTTTGGAAGCAACCGGTCACACTATTCGAATTGGCTAATGGACATGTTAGTTAACATGGAAAAAGTAATTTCATATTTTAATTTCAGTTTACGTGGTTAGGAAACTAATCCAATTGCAACTCGTCCGCAAAGTGGAAAATAGCAAGTGCCGAGGTAATTCAACAAGTCTGCAGATAGGCGTCTACCTGCGAGTCAGAAACATTGTTCCACGGAAGCCTTCATTGAGTTTCGGTTGTAAGCCCCTAGTAGTCAACCGATAGCTCTACTTCTTCTCGCATACCTAACATGCAAAATTTAACTAAGACCTTAAGCAACAGAGGGCAAAAGAACCTTACGATGGCATTTCTATAGGCGTCAGTGGACATGAAATATAAAATTGCAAGACATTTTTGGACAAAGGCCTAGTATTTTGGCCGTGTCTGACCAAAATATGAGTGTGGATCCAGGAGTACGTGAGCGAACATGGCGGCAGTAATTAATGCTTTGATTTTACTTAACGTGGTAAAGATACCGATCCAGAGACAAGACTACGCAGGGCATCTCCAAATCGGAGAACAGGAAGCGTTGAAACAAGTCCACAAACTTGCAAATAGGCGTCTAACAGCGATTAAGAAACGTCGTTTCACCTTATAACTACGGAGGCCCCCACTGCGTCACTATCGTATGCCCCTAGCTGTCAACCCATAGCCTTGCTCCCAAAAATAACGGGAAAAATTGAAACAGAGGGTAAAAAACCGGCAAATTCAAACACCAAATACGCCATTTTGTAGTGATTAGAGGCAATGACTGATATGCAAATGAACATTCCGCGTTAGACTGGAAGACGCGCATCTTACTTACCAGCCTAGAGCATTAGGCGAAAGCCCTTCTAACACACTCAATTCTTCTAGCTTTATTTATCGACTGAAGGATGCGGCTTTTAGGCAAAAAAGATGAACTCCTCCTTGTTGGCTAGAAAAATTTCCGTGCTAGAATTGCAACAGAATATATTGTGTATCTGTCCATGCCTCTGAAGTAGAGAGGATTACTCCAAGTAATGAAATTTTGCCAAAACAGTCTCCACCAACCTGGAGCTTACTTTGTCAGTTCGTTTATTCAGGTGGGGCGAGGGATGAAGAAGTCCATTATTTTCGTATAATTAAACACAGCTATGGCGCAAGCAGGCATCTTTGGTTTCAGCACATCCGTTGTTTCCGTGCATTTAAAAATATTCAGCAATAATCACGGAATGGGTGACCATGTCGCGGCCAATGTGAATTCCTCGTGTGCAGGAACGTACATTAGGTGGACTAATTAATGAAATGCTAACCGAAATTCCGAACTGCGTTTTTGTTTAGAAAAGATTAATTAAGTGGGGTTGTAACATTAATCATCATGCAGCATAATTCTATAATAATTCGGTTACCATAGGATGCCGGCTTTCGAACGAACATCCATCTGGCCGCATACAAAAACCAGACTCAGTAAACAATGACTACCTATGTGGCATGACTTTTTCTCAATGATTTTCGATGCCCTAAAAAAGTCAACTATATTTCACGGGAAACATGCATAACAATAATCATTCTCCAGCTCAATCGGTAGAAAATTGCGTCTTTTTTACTTTATACTCAAAGGAATGGTATAATATGGTTTTTAAAAACCTTTCCAATTCCCGAATAATTTTAAACCCGCTCTACCGTCACACTTGAATTCAGGGTTTCCAAACTACATGCCGTACACTTTCCGTGTACGGAAAACCACACATTTCTCTACGGTACTAAAGGGGACCATATAACATTCATAAAATTTAGCAGTGGGTTTGATCCATATTGTTAACTGTACAAGCCACATTGGTATATACAGAAACATGACGATTTGTGAGCGGCCATTTCACGGTTTTTAGAAGTCCCAGCATTAGAAGCTTTTTAAAGCCGAATTATGTCCCTCCTTCGAGCATAAAATTAGAAGAAGACGTAATGTTCTACCGAGTGAGCAAAAGAATGAATACTTTTATGCATGTTTTCCATGAGATATAATTTGAAATTTGGGGCATCAAAAATCCATGAGAAAAACACATGCTACTTAGGTAGTCATTTTTTACAAAGTATAGGTTTCGCATGAAGCCGGAAAGAAGTTCGTTCGAAGGCTGGCATCCTATGGTAACTGAATTATTATAAAATTATGCTGCAAGTTGCTTAATTTTACAACCCTACCTAAATAATCTTTTTGAAACGAAAACGCATTTCGAAATTTCGGTTGACATTTCATGAGTTAACCCACCTACTGTAGTTCTCGTGTGGACTACTATCTGTTTACGTGTGATTTAGAAACAAGGACCGAAGTCATGTTAGTCGTCTAAATAAATTGATTCTATTTAATATAATTAATCTCCTGTCAGTAGAAATGACCTGTTTATCAAATTAGGTAACCTACCTCTCCATCAAACAGGTGACTGCTTCTCATATTGCTTGTTAAACCAACTATCACAAGAGATTCTGCCCGTGATTATGTAATAAATTCCTTCCACGTTTCCCCGTTTATGTCGCTTTATTTAATCAGACGTCTGCATGAACAGGCGTGCTGAAGTTATAAAATTTGGCTTTCCCAATCTGCTGCAAATTCCTGAGCCTCCACATTTCCGCTTATCCCAGCAAAATGATATTTCTAGTCGCCGTAATATTGCCCTGCATATCTCCCTTGCATTTTCATTCATCTGGCAGTATTTCATTCTTTACTGAAGGTAACGCTCGATCGACCTGAGTAGTTTACTAAGTTGGCGCACGCTCTCCTTGAAAAAAAACACGTCTCATGATTCGTGTCACATGCTGCGTTCTCTGTTGACTGCCAACGTATTAAACGGTTTACCTGACGTTAGACCGTGAATCACAGTTTGCTAGTTTACGACGATCCAAGTTTCCCACGTATTCCAATCGCTGACGAAAGTTGCGCGATGTTAACAACTGCTGTGAATTCAGTTACTGAGGCCAGACAAATCAACAACTGCGGCACTCAAAATTTCCCCAAAATGTTTCCACTGCAATGAGGCGGATATTTCGTCATTCAACACGTTTCAGGAGTAATCGATCCACAAGTCTGTTTTCAGCGTATCAGGAATATTTCGAATAGTTAAGAGTCAGAATACATTCTTAAAAAATGTCAACCGACATTCTGAAATACCATGTTGATTCAAAAAGATTACTCAAGCGCACTTGAAATATTAATTATCCTGCAGCATAATCCGAAGGTGCTTCAGTTAAGCCAAGATGTTGATTTTTAGAGGAACTTTCTTTTGGCAGTTTGAAAGAATTTTACTCTGTAAAACGGATAATTATGCAGTATGAATTTTTGCCATTGATTTTCGATGCATTTATGAATTCAAATATATCACATGGAACCCATGTACAAAATATTCTTTCTTGTACTCTTCCGGAAGCAAATCGCATCTTTTATAAATTTTGTACTTAAAGAGAAAGTGTTTTTGAGTTTTCGAAGGCTTCTTTATCCCCAAATAATTTTTTGTGTCCCATTTGTCGTGAAAACTTCACGGATGCGCCAACTCATTAAATGTTAGCACACGAGGTAGCACGTCCACTGTACATGATGTATCCACCCCGCCAAAGAAATATTGCATATTTCTATAAGCTTACAAGGCAGCGTCACACAGGACGCGTAAAAGTATGCAAAGGATATGGACAGGTTGTAAACCTTATAACTTGCATTTATTCGATACGATGAGATGGTATATGGACGGCCGCTTCACAGTCTTAAAACTGCTCCTGATTAAAGACATGTTTTAAGATCAAAGTATGCGGTCTTAAGAAAAAATTTAAAGAGACGGAATTTTTTACTAAATGAGT
Organism: Spirometra erinaceieuropaei; assembly: GCA_902702965.1. NCBI lineage: Eukaryota > Metazoa > Platyhelminthes > Cestoda > Diphyllobothriidea > Diphyllobothriidae > Spirometra > Spirometra erinaceieuropaei. The sequence continues at coordinate 648,373 of CACRXP010000305.1, forward strand.
ACAAGATGGAGTACATTTTACGAATTTTGCCTATATAATACACTTAAATCTATAAGAGCATTGAGAATTGCATTTGGAATTGCGCATTAAATATGTAGTCATTTGTTACATAGTGTGGGTTTTTCAGACGACCGAAAAGGATTTCATTCAAAAGCCAGCATCTTAACGTGACCGGAATATCATAGGTTATGCCAAATAATGGTTAGTATTTCCACATTAATTAAAGAATTTTCTCTAGTCGGAATCATACTTCAATATTTCCGTTAACATCTCACGAGAAAAAATAAAATTTATTTACAAAATTATTTATTGCTTTTGCATCAACCAAGACAGATGGCTTTCACATTTGACATTCTTCTCGTGTTGCAGTATTCAATCTTTTTCCTCCCATCGTTTTCGCCCCGCCTATTCAAAAACCAAGTAGACTTTGATGAACTAGTACTGTCCGTTGACAAAATGAGCCACGCTAATCGTGTCAAACTGGTTTGGTGTGATTCACTAGGTCAGAGATTTGATCGCATAGATGAGTGTTAATCATTTGTCGGGTAAGCACCTTCGCGCACTGCTGAATCACATCTTTACTCAGAACCACACAAAAAGATAAAGCGGAGCAGCTCAGTAAAGCAAGGATAGGATAAAGCGCTATTGGCAATAAATATAAAAAAGTTACCTTTTGATGTACTTGTGAAAATCTCCGCGCCCGGTGGGATTTAAACCCATGCCAGCAAGGGACAGGCTTTTGTACAGCCTACGCTCTAGCCACCCGAGCTACGAGACCCCACAGGGAGCAGTAAGTTTAGCTACATTTTGGTCAAATTGCCCGCTCAACTTTCATTTTACAATGTGTCCATGCAACGTGAGTTAAAATGTAGACATGGAATTTAATCAACTACCTCTAATTCTCTAATTATTTACCATACCAACGACACATGTATCAGCTAAATGTCCAGACACGCGTGTTCGCGGACCTTGTGCCGCTACCTGAGGCAGCTGCGTGGCGTATGGCTCATCAGTGGGTCCCCCAGCCTTCCCCGTAGGTTTTTTGGTATATGAACTCCAGTTTCACTTTGCCTTGATTTATTTACAGGGACATGAATGTGCAGACTTGAATGAAATTCTTCAAAACAGACCTTTACAGACACGGCCCGAAGGTTGATGTGAATAATTAAACTGAAATCCATCAGCTACTGCGGAAGAACCGCGAACTATTCGCAAACCGCCAACATTCATCCAGTAAAATGTAATTGTTTACTTATTTACAGGTGCTAGCTAAAAGCCTAGACAAGCGTGTTTCGCCGACCTCTAGCTCTACTTAGAATAATAAAAAACTTGCGTCTCCACTTACAACCAGATCAAGTTATTGCACTTGACATTCTCAAGAAGCAAAGTCGCAGATCCTTGAGCGTCATCTGGAGCACTTCATCGAAGCCCTCGATCACCTGGGAAGAAACCGTCCACCGACTTTCTCATGTGGACATCAACTCTGACCTTATTCTCCACCCTGTCCACAGGAGACAATTAAGGCAATAAAACAGATGTCTGACGGTGAAGAACCAGACGCCCACTCAATTCCAACCGACATTTTATAAAAACCTCCGCCAGCAACTCACAGAAACCTTGTTTAACTGTTCCGGAAGGTGATGTAGTGACGAGGACAAATGCCGCTATCACCCATACAGATACAGGTGACATCGGCGGATCTGCGACCACCACCTTACTGATCATGAGCTATTTGTCCGAGTTCCATTCAGTCGACTGACTTAGTATCTGATTTAGGGAATCTTTTCAGAAATGAAGCGCTGGTTCCTGAACGGTTACGTAACAGCTTTCACTGATCACTAAGTGCAAGAAAAGTGTAAGGAAATGGGCGGGATGGTAGTTGGTAGCCCTGCCAGTTAGCGATCCTTTCCTGCACTTCCAGTTTAAGGCAGTACGAGTTCAGTAGCTGTGATTACGTTCTCAATATGTCTGGGAGTTCACGCGCAGAAGCCCTGTCAAGGTGACTTTCTTGTTCACTTTAACCGCCCCGAGAACGAGGCGCTGCAAAAATGCCTATATAGATTCACCGTATTGCACCCCCCACACGTAAAGCTTTAGTAAAAGGCGAAAGATTTATCCTAGGCGGATTATGATTCATCATGCTTCTCATTACCATTCTAGGCGGATTGGCGCGGGTCTCCGTTTTGTCGGTTTGCCTGCGTCCTTGGGTCTTTTTACTCCAGACCTCCTGCAGAGTCCGGCGTGATCGTGTACGAAAAGGACAACCGTCGCGCAGATAGGGTGTCTACCGATACTCCACCCACGTATAGCACACAACTACCGCCATAGTTTTAATTCTAAATGCGGCCACAGGGGCAATAAACTGTTATTTGCGGATTTTCTCTTCCGCCCAAACATATTCTTGGCATTAAAGTCTTACCCCGCTTGCGTTATGCCGTTCTGTGTGCCGTTGCTTGATTCCCGTGTTCTCATGTCCATTCTGTCGGTACTAGTACTATCGCACATACTGCGGAATGACCTTAAGACACACTGCCTTCTTCCCATTGGTTGTTCACCTTCAGTTGCTATTCTTTCCAATCTGGGTTAAGGCCGCATTTATTCCGCATACCGTTCTAATTAACCATGCTCATTTCCATACCCTTCTTGCATTTTTCACTTAATTTAAATTAGGCTTTCACTTAAGCAGGAGCGTCAATTCCAGGCATACACTACCAGCGCCATTTACGCCTTCACTCATTTGCCTTACCCGTATAGCCCCTATTACCACCGGTCCCGTAAGACAGGTAGCTGGGAGTTTTCGGCACCGGGAGGGCTACCAACTACCATCTAACCAGGAAATGATGACAGGTCTCATTTTTTTAACCGGACGACGGATTTTGTAACAGTGAATAACAAAGTGTTCTGAAACATAATGGTGTAATTCGAATGTCTGGAGAGCTTCAAGATGATAATGATGCGCAAATGCGATAGGTGTGCTAACTCATGAAATGTTAACAGAAGTTCCGAAATACGTTTTCGTTTCGAAAAGATTACTGAAGTATAGTTGTACATTTAATCGTCATGCACCATAATTCTTTAATAATTCAGTTATTTCAGGATGCCAGCTTTCGAATGAACTTCTTTCCGGCCGCATACATAACAACACTGTAAAAATGAGTACTAATGTAGTATGAATTCAATTATATTTTGTAGAAAACGTGCAAAAATATTTATTCTTTTACTTCTTTGGAGGAAAATTACATTTGCAAATTTTGTAAATGGAAGACGGGTATAGTTCGATCTTAAAATAGTTCCTAATTGTGAGCTTTTTTAATACCGTGAAATGCCCGTTCACGAAACACCGTGTCTCTGCATTTGGTAATGTGGCTTCTTCAGTTTACAATAGGGCTTAAGTCTGCCACCCAATTTTATGAACTCCATATGATCTCCTCTTAATACAGTAGAAAAATATATGGTTCCTCGTAGGCGAAAAATATATGGCTTGTAGGTTCTAAACCCTGAATGCACGTGTAACGGCAGGTCGTGCTCACATTTATTCAGGAATTAGGAAAGTTTTGAAAACTTCATTATATCGTGTTTTCAAATATAAAATTGGAAGGAGTAATTTTCTACATATAAGTAGAAGAATGAATATTTTTATGGATGTTTTCCATCAGATATAATTGAATTTATAGGAGCATCGAAATTCAATTAGAAAATGCATACTACATAAGTAATCGTTTTTACGGAGCCTGATTTTTGCACGCGGCTGGAAAAAAGTTCCTTCGAAAGCTGGCATCCCGGGGTAACTGAATTATTATAGAATAGTGCTGCATGATAATTGATCATACATCTTTTCGAAACAAAACCTGTTTCGGTATTTCGGTTAGCATTTCTTGAGTTAGCACATCTACTATATGGTAATGTTTGCTGCTCAACTTCCAGCGTACAAAGCGATGGCCGCTTGCATATCGCTCAGCACGTTTCATCCATTATAGAGAAGACGAACTGCCTGTTGCCCCCTTTGACTCCATTCGTGTCTTGCTGTGATTTCTTGCGTCGACGTCTTCTGAGCATAATATTGTATGGGATGTATTTTAACAGACTATGGTTGCTTCTTAGGCGCAAGTATCGGATTGAACGCAATGCGATATGTGTTTTGTCAGACATTACGGGTTTCCAACTCTCCTGCTCTACGCATTTCGAGTAGAATGGTCGTCCTTCCACGAGATTGTTACCCTCTTTCAAAGCTGTTGTTTGGATTAAAGTTCACTTTCGCACAACAGGTTTCATGTGTTTTCCACACCGTCGGCGCGCCAAAAGGCAGTCAGACGGTGTAGGCTTTGACATGAAGAAACTTGTTAACACAGGTATCAAACAGTTATGATGTCATGGCGCAACCGAGTGCACATCTTGCTCTATACTGGCGTTACACGTGAATGGAATTTGCCTGTAACTGTTTTCGCAACCTTGCGACAGTACGTATGGTGTCTAGCGGACCAGAGATCAGAAAATATTGCAACATACACACAGTGTATGATTAATCACATGTGCTTTTACCAAGAAATTTGGTTAAAGTATGCCCAGATTAGAAAATGCCAAAATGTTACAATCAGAAACTTAACACTAGTGTTTGATATCAGTGTTTTAGACCATACACATGGACCGGAAAAAGGATATTAGTGGGATGGATTATTAAGTAATTCGAAGTATGCGGGAGATCGCAGATGTGTTGAGGGCTAGGCGGTGTGAGTGTGGCCCTGTATGCACGCTACCATCATCGGGTCATATCCCAAGTAGTAGGGAGACGGATGGCACCAGAATGAGGGGTTTATTGTGCATAGAACTCGGAGTCGTCCTCTCAGGCGACAGTGGCCACTGGCGAAGCCAGGGCCGGTGTTGACTGCGTCCAGTCAGGCCTGAGAGTCCTTGGGACAGTGGTGGCAGACGCTTTTGTAGGCTCGTGGTCCAAACTCAAGTGGTCTCCAGTCGATGTGTGTTGCATTTGCCGAGGGGTGGTGTCCCCGTGGACTGTTTTGCTGGTTGCAGGGGGTGGGGTGCGTTCAAGTGTCCGCATAGGCAGCTGCGGCTGTGCGAACGATTGTATGCCCGAGATGTCGGTCGTGTGACCTCAGATCATCGTGTCTGGAAAGGCTCACTGCAAAGGGACAAATGACCTTGAGGCAGCGAGGTTTTGAACAATGACGCCAGACCGGTTAAGATGGCTGCCCGCTACAGGCGTGCACATATTTTTTTGTTCTGGAAATCATAAATGTCTTATGTCGGACACTGGACATACTCAGGCACATGTCAAAAACCACCGTTGGCATTATATCGGAGAATATACAATGGGAACTTTATCCACTTGGTCATTTTAAATACTCTTGATGCGTGATTCGACGATAAGCACACTTTAGTACGAGACGGAACCCCAGCTGTTTTTATGCCCAGTAGCTTGTCAACTTAACTCTGAATGTATTTCCAGCCTCAGTAATGCACTGTATGGGTGGATTTTTATTTCCTCTGAAAAAGTCGAACTTTCTTACTGAACAGATGCACGAAATTTTCAGTTCGTGACCTATCTCATGAAACCTAATGACAGAAACTGTTGTGAGAATTTTCGGACGGGCAATGGTATGGAGTAGGACTCTACTTCACTGTCGGTAGACTGTGGATCGTGTCCTACGCAAATGGCGATAAGGGAACTTTTACGAGTGGGACAGCGTACTAGACACTGAGCTGACGAAATGTAAAAAAACACAGAACTTGTTCGGATTTCTCCTGAAAGACTCGTCGTACGCTTTCGTACGACAACGGAACTGAGGGCGTTAGTTAAAAATAAAAAAGTAACTTTCAAAAAGTAAATGAGTTTGAATGATGGTCTTAAGTCATGAGATGTGATTGTTAATGATAGTGCAACGTCTGTAAAGGCCTGCGAGTGGATGCTTTTGACGTGATCCACAGTCTGCCGTCAGTTAAGTGGGGTCCTTTTCCATACCAATGCCTTCGGACGTCTTAGACGCCGCATCTTTTGCTCGTTCTTTCAGCCTTTTTAAACAATGCACTTTTCTTGTGCAGAAAATGTGTCCACATAATTGTGTCAAGCAAAATGTTCATAATTTTGGGGGAAAATAGACGTTACGATACATTCGGGCAGTTCCTATGCTAATAACTGGCGTAGACTTTGGTTGTGCATCTGAGTGTGTTGTTCCTTGACAGAAGAGTAATTTACTCTTGAGAGGTTTACTAAGCAGGACATTCCGCACTTGAGAATCAATTTTTTGCCTGATGCCTACTGGCGAATCAGTTTGCTGATACACGGGTTATTTTAAAAGAACTAAAATTTTTATCAATTTTTAGAAGTAGGATTAGCAAACCTGTGCGACTGTGTGTTCGAAGTGCAGTATTAACGCAAACAGGCAATCCTTCATCTAAAAGGGAGAAATTATTTCGTAGTTTGGAAAATCCTGTTAGTTGTTACAGAAAGGGCTACCATCAAATAGTCATTTCCAATTTAGAACACATGGACCATTACTTTTCGTGCAGTCTAACTTCTGTACGGGAATAATTTAGAAATGAAAAGAGCAAAATACTAACAGTCTCAGCAGAATATCAGCAAATATTTCCTTCTGTTCACAAAATAGTATGTTTTCTATTACAATTAGCAATTCTATTTAAATTTATTAGTCACTGACCAAACATAGCAACATGCCTCCCTGTGGAAACTTTTGTTCTTATGACATCCCTATGGGCGAAATCAGGCAAAATCCCGTTTTCCTTATTAAAGCAAATTTCCGTCAAATCAAAAGCGAAAATAATACCATGAATCCTCGGGAAACCGCCCTGGAACCTATATTCAGAATGCCGACCGTTGGCAAACGGCCGTACCTGAAACATAACGCCATCTTGAACATTTTTTGCTGTTTTTAATTCACCTAAGTTTGTTATTTACTGACAGGGATATTAGATCCATGCACTGGTGTCGGTTTGCAAGTGATCAGCAACCATTCGTAAATTTATACACCTTTCATGGATTACAGTAGATGACCCAACCCCTAAAATGTTTCGAAATTTACGAATGATTACTTATCACTCGCCAACCGACATCAGTTGAAGGATCAAATATCAATGTTAATTAACCACAACTTTGAAAGAATTAAAAACGTAAAAGAATTACCAAAGGCAGTGTTGTGTTGCTTCGAAATGCCGTTTTAGAAAAGCGCAAAATCCCGAAAATTTCAAAAAATGATTGCAATTTAGTAAACATCGTTTTTAGATGTGCAGAATGTTTTCTCATATAAAAAAACAAACTTAATATAAAATTGCAAATAAAATAACGTCCAAAATAGTGTTTTGTTGAGATTTGAATTTAAGTGTCCTTTAAGAAATAGTTTAATTTTATATATGGCGGTTTGTCAACAGCCCACATTCTGAGTATAGATTCCTTAACAGTTTTTCAGGGATTAATGGTGTTCTTAACTCGTTTGAGTTGAATGAGATGCGCTTAAACAAGAGAAACGCGAGTTTGGTTGATTTCACCGATCGGGACGTTGTATGAGCAAAAGTTTTTATAAGGCCACATGTTGCCAGACTGATCGGTAGTTAGAAAGTTTAAATAGAATTGACAGGCGTGACAGTAAACATACCATTTTGTGTTTATAGAGAAAAGTTTTCTCCTGTTAAATTAATTTGCAGTCTTCGTTCATTTTGAATTACGTCGAATTTCAGATCGGTCTTGAAATATTGTTGAATACTTCATGATTTTCAGTGATTTTCCCCGGTCGCCCATAAAGACAGATTCCAATCCATAGAACCTTTAAAATAAGATAATTCTTGAAGATATTTACTGCATTAGTGAGTGTTTTGGCGTTCGTTTTCATGAAGAAGGTACTTTAGGTCATAGTGGAAGACTAATTCAAACATGAAACTTCACTTTCGAATAAAATGGACGCCCACAACGTAGGACAGCAACGACTATGACATCTGTCGATTAAAAACTTCAATAAGTTATCTCTTTGAGAAGAGTTTCAATACTACACTCCGTTACGGATCTCTGTGTACTTTGCATTTTTGCACGGTGATGCCAAGAACAGTTTGCCGCTTTTGGCCGTTTCTTTCACTTTACTTAACAATACTGATATTTTTCTACCGTAAACGTAAAAACATGCCTTCCTCTATACATTGAGGCCATTTTTACTGTTTTGCTTGCTTTTAGACTCCGTTTTGCGATTAACAATGCATGGCAGAATGCCCAAATAAATACTGATATTGTGCTGAGACTGTTAGTGTTTAGCTTGTTCCACTTCTGAGGAAAGTACATGTAAAAACTAGACTACGCGACAAATAATGTTTCATATGTTAAAAAATGGGAATGACCATTTGGTGTTGGTCATTTTTGACATCGCGCACAATTTTCCATATGGCAAAGCGATTTCAGCCCATTTAAATGAGGGAATCTTTGTTTGCGTTACCACTGCACTTCAGGGCACTAAACCCGATAGGAATACTAATATGACTTTTAAAAATCGACAAAACCTCTGGTTTCCTCAAATTAATCTTTGTGTAAGCAAGTTAATTACCACGGTTTGCATCGGACAAAATTAATTTTCCAAGTCCGGCTAAAGCTGTTTATTAACACTCTCGCGAGTAAATTATTCCTCCTTTAATGCAAAACCCGCTTAGATGGCCAACCGAAGTTTAGGGCAGGCAGTAGCGTAGGAAATTGCACGAATATATCACAACGTCCATTTTCTCTAAAAAATTCCTAAAACATTTTGCTTGATATAATCAAGGGAACACAATTTCTGTACAAGGAAAGAACATTTCACTTAAGTGGCTGTATCGACAAGCAAAATGCGCAACGTTTAAGACGTTTTGGAATTCTCATCGCAGTTCCCGTTATCAGGTTTAATGAGATAAGTCACGTACTGTACGTCTCAATTCTTATTCCCGAAGTATGTCTACGAAAACACGGAATGTAACCAGATCTTTTGTTACTGGCCAAATGCTAATCGCACAGTACCTTTCATCTTGCATCGTCTTCTCAGTGTCCTTGAATTCTTTTTTAGGAAATCACGAACACAGAAGCCGCAATATTGTTTACTTTAAAAAGTCTTTATCAAAGTTTCGCATAACATTTACTTCTAAAAGCACTAAAACATGGAAACTCCCCCCTCACTTTGGTGTTCGTAAAATGTCCACCAGACTATACAGCGCCGAGGCTAAATTTGAGGATACATCATTATTACTGAATTATTTCAGGGTGCCACATAAGATTGCCTTTAATGTACCGCATACATTCATGAGGTTTCGCTCACGTTGACATCAGAAAAAAACACTTAAATCGACAAAAAACCAAAAACTCGCTTTTTGCATAACGAGCATGTTGTATTGCAGACACACTTGATAACCAAGACTGCACCCGCGGTTATAGCTGTGTCCACAATGCCAGAGGAATAATAAATATTCCAACTCAAAACGACTCTAGCTGGCATTGGTCATCATTTGGCTTGTATCTCAAACTACGGAATTTCGCTCCTCGCTCTATGTTTTCTGCTGCCGTTTATTAACTAAATTCGTTTTTAGCAAATATTACAAACAAATATAATTTATAGTTGTTTTGGGCGAGTTTAAGTATTGCATACTGATCCACTTGTGAAGAACTCGGCTCCTCGGTGGGATTCGAACCCGCGACAGTAAGGGGAAGGCTTTAGTACAGCCAACGTTTTAACCACTCGAGCCACTTCTTTACGAAAACTCCCGCGGGTAAATTACTCTCCTTTCGCTTATGCTAACGAGACAAACAATTAGGCTTCCATCACAGGGAACAAGGAAACGTTATGATTTAGGAAAAATTGAAGTAACATATGCATACTTTAAGACGCAACCTACTTTCTCACGCTTTCATGGCTCGAACCACTTTGAAATGCGAAAACGTCCCTGGAACACGGCAGAACGTACATTAAACCTCCAGCAACTGCTGTCAAACGCTTTTATATGAAATAAATTCTAAAAAGAAGATGGCAATTTACCCAGCTTTTCGTGAGTTCAATTCCCTGATTCAGACTTAGCACCCCCTCATGTAGTATTTGGAAGCATAGAATGTCAACTGGCAATATTGAATCTGGCCGCGTATTTGGTTTTCGGCAAATTTACAATCAGATATGGTGGTTTTTTCAATTTAATCACTAGTCAATTCCGCCTTTCATGCTCGCCCATCAGTGGAGCTGCCTATTGTCCATATTCACATGGAAGCTAATCATCCAAGTTGACATTCCAGAACATTATTCCAAATATCGGAGCTTACAAGGGCCAGGAACCTCTTGATTTCCGTCGAAAAGATTGGCTCTTTTGTCTTTCTCAAACTTGCATTACAATAACCCGGTCCGTTAAACTGCCCTATTAAGGAAAAAAAACCATCTTTGATTGAAGAAATTTCAAAATCCTTTCGTAAAACACTCGGAACCTGTTTACCGTGAACTCATCATAACACCAGCGTCTGATACCGCAGATTTCTGCGAGCAAGGAAAAAGCGAATGGCAGTTGATGAAGGCGTGTATTGCTCAACTGTTACAGGCATTTCAATTCAGTATCGCCTACAGAATAGATGTTGTGATCTGGCGCCACAGAGATAATGGCTGTGCTCTATGACGTTTAAAACCAGGACACCCTCCTTCGCGTCAGAAATTTCATGAAGGCGGGCTTACAGTAAGGGGGTCATCTCAGGAAATGTCAACCGAACTTCCGAAACGTGTTTTCACTTCGAAACGATTAATTGAGCAGGTTTGTAAAACTCATCATCGTGCAGCGTAATTCTATAATAATTCAGTTACCGCAGAGTGCCGGCTTTTGAACGAACTCGCACTCTCTAAAAAAGGACCATTTGCGTAGCATGCATTTTTTCTCATTATTTTTGATGTCTTTAAACATTCAATTATATTTCACAAGAGACATGCATAAAGTTATTCATTCTCTTAATCCTTCGATAGAAAATGACGTCATCTTCCAACTTTTTCCTGGAAGGAGGGGTATAATTTGGTTTTAAATACGTTTCTAATTGTGAGATCTTTTAATATCATAAAATGACCATTCATGAAACGCCATGTCTCTGCATTTGTCAATGCAGCTTCTAAAGTTAGGAATATGGCTCAAATCCACTGCTAACTTTTATGAACCCCATATGATCTTCTTTTAATACAATAAAGAAATGTATTGTTTTCCGTACGCGGAAAATATGCGGCTTGTAGTTCTGGAAACCTGAATGCAAGTGTAGCGGCAGGTCGGGTTAAAAACTATTCGGGAATTGGAGAAGTTTTTGAAAACCGAATTAAACCCTCTCTTCGAGTATAAAATTGGAAGAAGACGTCATTTTCTACTGAATAAGCAAAATATTGAATATTCTTATGCATGTTTTCCATGAAATAAAATCGAAATTTTATAGGCATCCAAAATCGATTAAAAACTACATTTTGCGTAATTGGCCCTTTTTTGCAGAGTACAAATTTTACATGCAGCCGGAAATAAGTTCGTTCGAATGCCAGCATCCTAAGGTGACTGAATTATAATAGAATTATTTTGCACAATGATGAGTTTTACAACCCTACTTCATTAATCTTTTCGAAACGAAAATTCATTTTGGAATTTCGGTTGACATTTCATGGGATAACCCATCTGCGGTACCTGAAAAATGAGTATTTAGAAGAACTTTGGTAGAACATGGCTTTGCGCAAGACTTCAAAGGGTTAGGACTGCTGTCTGATTTCTGGCTTGGGTTAGGATGGGTTTGGTTAGTGTTGAGATTACCGTTACGGTTCAAGTTTTTACAAGAAAGGAGGTATCGTCTGAAATCAAGCACAATGTCACGCGTAGTACTGGGCGCCCGTATTTTTATGTTTGACAGGAAGCATTTACGCCTTCTTTCAGTGCAATATAACTTAAAATAGGCAGCTATAATACGCAAATAGAAAAAATTAAACTCCATTTAGGTAGCAAATTTTTCACGTGTAATTTGCTTCCATTAACGAATGAGTACTAATTCAGGAGTCAATATCCTACCACCCAGGAAATACCTCGGTATTGTAGTTCATATCAGTTGTTTTAATCATTGAGTAGCACATCAAACGTTATCAGTAGAGGTTATGCGGGTCACGGTGCACCGTGTGTCTTCAAAGAAATTCGCAGAAAATATCCAGCCGCTCGATAAATTCGCCTTTTTCGTGCTAATTGGATCTTTGCTAACTAACACAACAAAAATATTTTCTGACTAATTGGGTCACTTTCATAAATGCCTGTGGGTCGTTGCTTTTTAATTTTCTCAGAAAGTATCAACAAACTTAGTGTAGATCAGTTTATTCAAGGTCTATAGGATCAGACAGTGAATTCTATGTATAAATATTCGGACCGAAGCCCATCAGCCACAGCGGGTAACCACGTAATATTCATTAACTGTCGACAGGCAGCTAGTACTATACGTTAGGGTGAGATAATGCCATGCAAAGAGCACAGGTACTAGCCAAAAGCCCATACAGGCGTGTTTCGCCGATATTCTGCAGCTGCATGACGCATCTGCGAGGGGTTCGGCTCGTCAGTGGGTCCTCCAGCATTCTCCGTCTGTTATCTTGTAGAGACGGCATGGCGCAGCTGCAGAATATCGGTGAAACACGCGTGTAGGGGATTTTGGCTAGTACCTCTGCTGTTTGCATGGCATTATCTCACCCTAACGTATACAATTAGCTGTCTGTCGGCAGTTAATGAATATTACGCGGTTACCCGCTGTGGCTGATGGGCTTCGGTGCGAATATTTATACATAGAATTCACTGTCTGAGCCTATAGACCTTGAATAAACTGATCTACTCCAACTTCGTAGATAATTTCTGAGATATTTAAAAGGCGACAATGTCTAAACTGGAGTATCTACCAGAAAACAGACGGGGAGTGCTGGGGCACCCACTGACGAGCCGAACCCCTCGCAGCTGCACCATGCAGCGGCCGAATATCGGCGAAACACTCGAGTTATCCCGTCAGTTGACAATCTTCCAAGCCGTGGCTTTCAGCACACTGTGCTAGCCTCAAGGACGTTGGATTGCTTATAGTGAGGAATATGCGTTAAGACATCGACCCCTTCTCTCTCTCCACCCTTAGACACCAGTCTCCTGTTTGAGCGGACCAAATGACTGATTCGGGGAGTGGATGCAGTGGCTGACAGGGCTAGAGAGCCCGTCTGCGCGCCCCACTTGCACGATCCAGCCCCCAAACTCGCATACTTGTATTCTGCACACAAGAGGGTAGATCGCTCGGGTCTCACATGCAGAGGAGGAGCCAAAAAACACATTTTTCAATTACGTGAGAGGTGCCGATGATGTGAGATGGTAGAGAGATGTGTGCGTAGTGCATGTGTTGATGGGGGGATGTCTGTAGATGTGACCGTGCCTGTTGTGATTTACCGCAGGTTTTCATGAAGGCACATATGACCTGATTGGCTCACACCTGCGTGAACCGTGTGGGCATTTAGAGTGGGTGGGACGGCTATATGCTGGTGCTCCTGGCGCCGGCTCACCAGCAGCTGTGCGATGGATGCGCAAGTGACTGACCAGGCCGGTGCGTGATGTACATGTGCAATGGCACTGAGGGCAGTATAAATTCGGGGCTGTAGAACCGGTTGGGATGATTAAATTGTCAACCGTGTTCGTGCTGGTGAACAGAGAGTTGTCAGTGCTGGATATGGGAGCGTTTCGGGTTATGTATATATTGCGGTGAGCTCCGCTTTCTTGGATGCACATGTGATCGAATAGGCCCATGCGGGGAATGAACGTGCCTGTGTATAGCGGTCATCAGCTGTGTGGATCAGGGATGCGGATTAGAGTACCAAGGTGCGGGCTCGACCGTGCCATCCACCTGCACCCCTCCCCGCGCCCCCGGTCTTTTTGACTCTGTCTTGACACCGGACCCAGGTGGGAGAGAAAGAGTGAGTGCGGTAGATGCTGCGCAAGTCTACCAGTTCACGCGCAAGTCACCGTGCCTGGTTCACCTTGCTGTAGAGCATACGATAGATATCGTCGGACACGACGGTCGAACTGCGGCAGTGAAGGCGGGTGCGGCGAGTATGTCATTATCCTGGGCATTGGAGCACCCAGTCCCGTGCGCCGGACTCACAAGTGGCATGCCAGGCCGATGCTCAAAGTGAATGTGAGATCGCAATATGGCCAGGTTGGGATCGAGTCCGCATTTTCGGTGGTGGGGGCTGTAGGGATGAAGGTATTAGCTGACGGGACATCGGATGTCATCACATTGATGGCGGAAGTGGGAGAAGTGGTGATGTTGGAGGAGATGGCCGCTTTGACCGATGCAAATGTTGGGGCAAGCGGTATAGCGCCAGTCTTTGAGGCAGCGGGACACCAGCAGTGCGACCTCCGGCGATGAATGTGGTCGTCGTCGTGGAACTTGAGGCAGACGTGACAATAGGGGTGTTTGTTTGTCAGTCTTGTTGGGATGTCATTGCACTGCGTCCTCTAAACGAAGAGGTGATCACTGTAACAAGAAGTTTATTGGCCTGACGTTTCGGATTCTCACTGGAACCCACTATCAGAGACAGTCCTTATATGCGACTGTCTCTGATGATGGGTTCGGGTGAGAATCCAGGTCGTCAGACCAATAAACTTCTTGTTACAGTGATCACCTCTTTGTTTAGATGATTTTTTATTGACTAGCGGCAAATTTTGATCTGTCGATTAGCTTCTGCTTCGGTCAACTCATGTGCGTCTTGATGGACAAAGTCAAGGAAATGCAAGTTACACATCATCGTTTTGTGGTCGACTCCAAGTACTGCTCCCAAATCACGACGGCTCGATGACGGCTCATTTTCAACAATAAAAGCAAGTCCTCGCTGTTCAACTCTGATGGTCGACTGGAACAAGGCTGGTCCTCCAAACTGATGTCGTCAGAGTTAAAATGCTTATATCAACGATAAACAGATGTGCCGTGCATAGACCCTTTTACCTTTCGCGTCACAGATCTCCTTCGAAAGTCTTCGTTTCCGGCAACAGTGAATCAAGATTCGAAGCTCATCTGATACATAGGAATAAAGTCGAAACTGGAACACATTGTACAAAATTATAAAAAGGCTTCGTAAAAAGTATAAATATGTATAAAAAACACAAACACGTGTAAATGTGGACAGAACATCAAACGAACTGGTAAATGTGGATAGAAACGTCAAAACAGGCAAAAATAATGTTCAATGCAAGTGTTGCAGAAATTTTGGCCACAACGTCGGTGAAAGTGAAAAAGTGTTCCGAATTTGCCGTTAAGTGGCATGTCTCGTCCTAATGAATGGAAAGCATTAATGATCTGAAAAGTCATACTTTTATGGGTTGGCATCCATCTAGCACATGAGGTATAATCTAGGACCAAAATACTCATTCTCACGTTTATTTATGAGGACAAATCTTCCTTACTGTCAAATTTGTAGCATTTTTGAACCTAGTCTGATGGTTATTGTGAAGAAGGGGAATAGAGGTGTTCATTTGAGGACTTTAACTATATATTCTTAAAGAAGCACACGTGAATTGTGAATTGCCAGGGCTGCAGTATTAGTTGATATCTAGTTTGCTAGATTTAAGCCAGACGTTCGTAACAGTGGGGAAGAGGTTCCACGTATAGAGAATCCACCCACGTATTACGCGGGTACAACGATAGATGTGTATTTGGTAGAGTCATGTTACCGCAGTTTTTTGACACCTGCGTTGGCAGACTTTTTTCGCGTCAAAGCTTACACTGCCAGACAGCAGAAGTACAGTTAGTGACCGATCTCATGAAATGTTGGCTGAAATTCTGAAATGCGATTCCGATTAGGAGGATTACTTAGGCGCAGCTGTATTTCTGGTTAGCTTGCGGACTTAGCAGGATGTCATTTTTGCATACACTGCTTTTCAATGTCCCGTAGAAGCCGTATTTATTGAAAAATGACTACTTAAGTAGCGTGCATTTTTCACATTGATTTTCGATAGTCCTGAAAATTGAAATACACCTTATAGAAACCATAAACAAAAATAGGATTTCTTTCAATCGTTTGATAGAAAATAACGTCATCCATATATTTTATAAATGAAGAAGGAAAATAGTTAGGTTTCTAAAAGGTTTTCTAAGTGCCGAGTAATTTGGAGCATGATCATTCGTTGCATTAGAGCTTAGTGATTTCAGTATGCAAGGTGCATGCTTTCCGCGTAAAGAAAGTCACATATTCTTATATGCCTTTAAAAAGATACCAGATAGGGTCCATAAGATTTTTCAATGGATGCGGACTATCTCGTTCGTTTCATAAGAAGCAGTAGTAAAAGGACAGTTACGATTCTATGTCAATGGACATTGCGCGGTCTTGAAAAATCTCACAATTAGAAACTATTTCAAAACCTTATTATACTCAGATTGGAAAAGTTGAGAGATCCGGGAAGATTATTGAGAATGGTCAGCTCTTCATTTATAAAATATACGAATGACGTTATTTTCTATCAAACGACTGAACGAAAGCCTATTTTGCTTATGGTTTCTGTAAGATGTATTGGAATTTGCAAGAACATCAAAAACCAAGGAGAAAGATGCATGCTACTAAAGTATTCATGTGCTACAGAGTACGGTTTATACAGGAGATTGAAGAGCAGTGTATTCAAAAGCTGACATCCTGCCGAGTCCGAAATATTATAGGGTTATACCACAAGCTAATCAGAATTAAAACCGCGCCTAAGTAATCCTTCCCAGTCGAAAATATCAGAATTTCAGCCAAAATTTCATGAGATCGGTCACGCACTGTACGTGTTGTGCAGCACTGCTTCTTCGCTCTCCGACGTTGAAAGTCCAGGCAAACAGAGAAACAAAAATCCCATCTGCATTAAGGAGGAGTGGTTGCAGCCCGTCTCTTCGTCCAGATCGGAGGATCGACTTAGCCCCTCTCTTGTCAATCTTCCAAGTCACGTTATTTAGCTTGATTTAAAGGTTTTAAAGCGTGTAGCCTTCTTTAAAGTCATGAATATGCAGTGAGTGCTGTGTTGTCGGGATCCCCACATTGGAATTCATTCTCTACTCATTCTTCCAGGAATCAGACAACACTCCGAACCTATGTAGATATGGGACAGTGATGCTGGACAGTGCTGAGACAGTCCGTCTCCGTGTGCCACACACGACCCATACCACCACCATATCGCACCAAGTTTTCACGCAAACGAACTGGGCTACTGGGACTTCACAGACATGGGATTCGGCACTGAGGAATTTCTGTTTGAACATGTACGAGCCATTATATGGATGCCTGAAGCTCAGAGGGCTGTCACATCAGCTCAGTTCAACATGACTTCTCTGAAGGGTGCTCCTGTCTCACAAACCTGCTTACGTCGCTCGGACATTGGTCAAATGAGATGGCTGAAGGACATCCAGTGAATGTCATATACCTTGATTTCAGCAAGGTACTTGATTGCGTTTCACATAAGCACCTCGTTCAAAGGTTTTTATGCGTATGGACAAGAGGATGTCTCCGCAGTTGGATTCGACATTTCTCAAACAGTCGTATATAAAAGGTAATCTTGGTAACTACTGTTCAGAATGAAAGTCTGTTAAAAGTGGAGTGTCACATGGGTCAGTTCCTGGTCCGCTCCTCTTTTTCATCTATCTAAGTCAACAAGTACGGGAAGGACAATCGAACACAGCGCCCTCTGCGTATGGTACTAAACTGCAGACTGTGGTACGCAAAATGCCATGTGGATGTGCCTCACTCAGAGTTTGATATTTAAACTAGGGATTAAGGTGTGCAGATAATCTACATCCAAAGTACGCATAATCACATTATACTGCACTCTTTCCTACTGTCCAAAATTATGCTCTGTGTAAACGTCTCTTTCGTATTTGGTTCCAAATTCGGAAGTTCGGCATTCTAGACAGCTACCTCGAATGTATGCGTTTCTATGTTCCATTGTCCCTTGAATTCACTA
Source organism: Spirometra erinaceieuropaei (assembly GCA_902702965.1). Classification (NCBI taxonomy): domain Eukaryota; kingdom Metazoa; phylum Platyhelminthes; class Cestoda; order Diphyllobothriidea; family Diphyllobothriidae; genus Spirometra; species Spirometra erinaceieuropaei. The sequence continues at coordinate 666,328 of CACRXP010000305.1, forward strand.
TGACCACCAAACCTACTACTGGATATATACGGATGAGTTGCGTTCAACAGATTGCAGGACTGTTGATGGCGTGGTTGTCGCCCGCCTGCCCTTGGAAACAGTGGACATGACGTCAGGAATAATGGCTGCATCGCTACAGGATAGGAAGACACACCAATCCAGACATCTAAAATAGTTATTTATTAAGTAGTTATCTACACAATCGTAGTTTAGGTTAGTCCGATCGTTGCTGCTGCTTTTTGAAAAGGCAAGCGGTAAGCAACAATGCATTAATACATGGTCACTGTCAAGGAGGTCCTTTTTGAAAGCAACAAAAGAGGAGCAATGTCATTGGTAAAGATTAGATCTCAAATGTCATTATCTTTTGTTGGAGAGCGAACCAGTTGGGACCAGTTAGAAAGATTGACAATATCTTGAAAGGATTGAACTCTACGTGGAGAACTATTGGAAACCTAGTCTACTTCAGGAAGGTTAAAATCCCCAGTGATTATTTTAACATTGAAAGCAGCTTCCGAAATGGATTTAAAGATTTCACAGTGTTCTGAATTATCACCGGCTAAAGAAATTGGTGGATTTTAGATACAACAATTAATTGCCATTCCTTGCCTTGAGTGAATAACAGATGTGAAGCAGAAGTTCCCCGTGAATGAGGAAATATCCGAGTAATAGGGAGAGTGCTTTAGGCAGGATTTAAGATAAAGAAGACAACTGACCCCACGTCTAGTCGCGCGGTCTTGACGGTTAAAATCGAAATCACCTATGATAAGGGCAGAGTCAGAATTTAGAGAGAGCAGAGAGCAAATTACTCCCAGGAGTTAGGGGACAGTTCATGGGATGCTACGTTGAGACTGCACTTGACATTCTACCATTGTAAATCCTATCTCATTAACCGACGTAACTTATCGGATTTCACTATTTACCTCTCAGGATTCATCAATTTGTTGTCCTTCAGCCGGGCACAAGATAATTTGAGGCATAAATCCTCGCTAGCTACAGACGCATGATTTATCATTTTCATCGTTGACTACCCTTCAGTCGAGTGAATTGCCATTTGAATAAATAAGGAGGATGTTATGCTTCATATTTTTTCATTAACACTTTCTGTATCCGACACCAGAGTAGGACAGTATTTTGGGGCGCTTGAATTGTTGGCTGTTCCAGTAATCGGAGAAACTGCTCATCGCATTTCTTATGAACCGCATGTGATGCATAATCATTATTGCATTAATGCGGTCACTAAGCTAATGTCAATTAGTCAGATTTGCTGTTAGAAGACGGGGTCAATTCAAACCTTACTTCTGAAGTTGTATACCTACCACATCGCAACCAAACACAAAATAACGCAGGACAATGGATCCCACGGTTAAATGGTTAACTTCTCGCCTTCCTAGGATTTTTTAAAGTCACTTTGCTTCGCCTGTGAGGCTATGAACCCAGCCGACATACACTGTCGAATTTCACTGTTTAGGCCTCAGTATTCATCAATTCATTGTCCCGCGGCCGGACAAAGGATAATTTGCGGCAATAATCTTCGCAAGCTACAGACGTATGATATATCATTTCCATCGTTGACTACGCTTTAGTCAACTGAATTGCTTCTTGCATAAATAAGGAGGATATTATGCTTCGTATATTTTATCTACAACTTTAAGTATGCGACATCGCAGTAGGAGAGTATTTTGGGGCGGTGAATATGTTTGCTGTTCTAGTAATCGGAGAAACTGCTCACCGCAATTGCTATAAACTGGTTGCGATGCCTAATAATTATTACATTGAGGGGGTCACTGCAATAATGTCAATTGTTCGGAATCGCTGAGAAGATGCTGGGTCGATTCGAACCTAACTTCGGACGTTGTCTGCCCACGGCATCGCAGCCCAACATAAAATTACACAGAAAAATGGGTCCCACATATCTATGGATAAAGTTCCAATATCATGATTAAATTCTCGCCCTCCTAGGCTTTTTCAAGTCACTTTGCTTCGCCTGTGAGAATATCAGGCACTTCAAATGTCCTGAATCGATTTTGTGTCAGACTACATGTCGATCGATGTTGGGGCGTTTGAATGTGGCCAAACAGCTTGCACGTCAGAATTCACTGACTGGCGATGGCATACGCAACCTCGACTGCCTTGTTGAAATGCTCAAATCGGGGGACGCGGAAAGTGCGACGGATATTCGGACGGATGGCCAGATTGGGCAAGAAGCGCTCTTCTGCGATGTCCTCCAGTGGTAAGTGCTGCCTCCTTTGATCGTTGTAGCACTACTAAATGCACGTTAGTATGGACTTGGATTTTGGTTAAGATAATGTCTTGTGTTGAATTGTTCCCAGGCTCCCGTCTCTCAGTTCTAGCACTATAGAAAAATCAAGGCTGGATGGAAAATGGTGCAGTAGACACTTGTAATGTTTTCTTGGTGACCTAGCTTGAAATCATGCCAAGTGTCCCAGACACTATGGACGCTCTCGTACACCAACAATGTTTCTGCCTACTCGATTAGTCACATGATCCCGGTCATATACGCCAGGTTGCATGTTGCGACTGCGTTGATTCCACAGAGTCGTTAGGACGACATGCATTTATGCCAATGTGCAAATTTTGTCAGTCACTTTTCACGTTAGTTGTAGCCTTGGATATTACTTCTTACCAATTGAGATTTAGATAGGCAAATGTGAGGCGACCGGATTTGCGTAATGACACGTCGTCTACATTACCAGTCATCAGGCCCTTCCTTTCCCTCTTTCCTCCAGGTTGCCCACAGTCGGACAAGTCGGGGTCAGGGCTCAGTGGCTGGTTGTCGGTGCAAACAGAGTCTCCCGATCACTCAGTAAGTCAGTCCTCTGGACGCATGATGATGATGATGACATTGACCAGTTAGGGCATTTTGCATTCCATTGGTCGCTTAATGCTCCCAATAAACATCTTCCCTCTTGCATCGCCCAGGGTGTCCCACGTCTACTGGTGGAGATGGTCGAGACCCTGCGCAGACGTGGCCTATGCATGGAAGGCATCTACCGAGTGCCAGGCCGAGCCTCAAAGATTCAGGCAATCATGCAGTTGGCCAATTCCGTAAGTCACCTACCTCATTAATCCTATGCATGCAGTGAAACATCATGAATATTAAGCTGACTTACCCTTACATAGGTGTGTGTGCTAATATGCAGATTCGCGCTTCTTTGCAATTTTAGAATGTGAGCGAGTTTTGTGACCGGCTGGTGTGGGATGAGGACGCTTTTGATGGTCGGGCAATTTCGTCAGCCATAAAGCTCTACTTGGCCACTATGCCTGTCAGTCTTTTGAATCCCCATATGTTTGCCTCGTTTGTGGCGTCGACGGCGATGGGGAGAGCATCGAAGAGAGGTGGCCGTTCTCTGCGGACACCAGTGGGCCTGGCTAGCGCACTATGCCAATTGCGAACAGCCCTCGTGAAGACCTTTGGCTGTCCCGGGAATTCAAAGGCTGAGGACCGCGAGAGGGGGTGGCGCCTCGCAACACTGGACTATGTCATGCGCCATTTCAGGGAGGTTGTGGCCCTTCAGGCCACTAACCGTATGTCGCCTCGCGCGCTGGCATTGTGCCTCGCGCCCTCCCTCTTCGGGTCCACGGAGAATGCGGAGACCAACAGTCAGGTATGCATTACAAAACAGCTGATCCCTTTTGTGTCTTTCCATGCAATCGCCGCATTCTTTAGTGGTCATTACCTGCTGCTTATGCTATTTCATGTCTGCCACCACCACCATCAATAGGTGCTGGAGCTGCTAATTGAGCACTGGCCCTGGCTGTCAGAGTGTCTGCACCGGGTCAGCCAGCTGGTGTCCGCAGACCGTCTAGGCGAACCGGTATCCGACGCCTGTCTCTATGCTTGTCGGTAAGTCTCATAATGCCCACATCCCTCCTTGCCATTATTTCGACTTCATATATATTGACATTCACGCTTAGTAGTAGACTTGCTTAGTTTCTTACTGTGCACTCATTTGCAGATCAATTTATGCAATCATTTCAGCCATGCTATAGTTCTTGAGGTTTTTGTCGTTGGCGACCTAGTTGTTACCGTGAGGACTGCAATACGGCCTCCATGACAGCACAGCTATTTTTCATTCCAGTCCAAAGCATAGGCTACGCCAATAAGACTAGAGTGCTGTTCAATCTAAGGGGTATTCAACCATGGCTCACTGAACACTCTCTCTCTCCCTTCTAGATACCAGCGTCATTGCTTCCTGCAGTCCCTCTGCCTACCACTGACCCTCCCACCGTCGCCGATGCCGACGTCGCCGCCGCCGCCGCCTTCAGTCGACGGAGTTCGTACTGCCGCGTGTACATAGCTTTCTTTGGAATTATCCTTCCCTCCGCCCTTACCACCCACAATTATTTGCACTATTATAAGCATGCTTCTGCCTCGTCCCCATTTTTGAACTTTTGGAGAGTATTATTCCTTGTTCTCATGTTTATTCCGCTTCACACAATAGACGCTGTTTTGCCGACGTGCAATTTACCTATTTTTCGCCCGCGCTAACCCGCAGTGTTATATTACATTTGTTCCGCCTCCTTACCACAGCCATAATTCACTTTCTTGTTATTGGAATGATTATCCTTGGTCCCAACTTTTGTCATTTTCCTTCTTCTCTTGTCCATTCCATTTTACATAATAAACCCTTTTCTTCTAACCTGCACTCTCTCTCTCTACCTCTCATCTGGATTATTTGGGCAAGGTCTGATTTTGGTGCTGGGTCTGGTCATAGTCTGCAGACAGGAAGTTGATATCAACAGGTGTATTTACATAGGGGGAATTTTGCTTAGCGAGGCTTACGTGACACAGATAGAGACGAGTGTGCGAGTCGATGGTTAGTGCTGTCACGACGACTGACTACAGTAGCCTCTCAAATAAATAACTGCTTCCAGTTGTTCGATTCTGGCAAGGAGGACTCCAGTGGTTTACATTCACCGCAGTCTGTTATTATTACTATCATCATTGCAGCGTCGATTTGCCTATAAATCTCAAATTTGGAAGTCCTCTGTTGATTGGAAGCGACTACTTCAGGTGATGTGATTGAAGATCACGGTCTCCAGTAGGTTAGCAATGTATTCGTCGTGATTTACAGGAGTAGCCACATGCGGAGAAGGGAAATAATATAGAAGTGTATCCGAAGATATCCTGACCGGGATGGTGGATGTGGTACTTGTTCATGTACTCGATACGACTGCGATCATGCCTGATTTAGCTGGCCTCGATGATGTCCCGAACTGTACCTCTCCACGCGTGATGATACGAGGTAGCAGGTCTGGACAGTTCAACCAGTTCTCTTCGCCAAAGACGGAGACCGAATAAATAAGGTCCAAAAACCACCTCCATGTCTTGACGGATTATGTCGAATTAGATTTTTGAGTTGAACCCCTGTTTGACGCCTGCAATGAGGCAATTGTGCCAGGCCTCACACGATTAGAGTGGCTGATTTTGTCAATGGGTGAGTATTTTTTCGTCCAAACCTGTTTGGTTAGTTGATGAAAACATTTTTAGACAGACGTGAGCACATCAACTGGAGAAAAAATGGAACAATGCAAAATGCATTCTCTTGCAGAAATTTTCCGTTGCCTCAATGGATCGTTAAATTTCCTTCAAGTTGGAGTCCTTAAAGTTCCTTGTTCTTGCAGCTTTCGCACCGGATATGCTTCAGCAATATTCAGCTAGAATATTTTCCAAGCTTGTTTTAAGCTAAGACTGTCTAAGTCAAACCATTGACGATGTTTGATCTCGTCTACGTGGACCCATGTTCCACAACACAACACTGGCCCTCCTTCGTAGAGCTACCGTTTCCGTCTGTTTCAATGGGCCTTAATCACACTAGTGTGTTTTCCTGTGGTTGGACCCATTCTCACTGCTCCAAACACATTATCCGCTGAACGTGAATATTGGTGTGCCTTTGAATTTAACCTGGATTAAACGGCAATGTAGATTTTTGAATTCTGCATTCGGCAGTAAATAATATGCTTGTTCCACATGCATCGTTTTATCAGACTGCTTTCGCGAAACAATGTTTAACAATCTCGCACACTTCCCATCTGCTTATTTTGAATTTTTGGCGGTCTTTGTTTAATTCTGGCGAGGTCTTCGGACTTGAAATTTAAGGAAATTAGATCTCCGACAAACATAGCTAATCTTCTGTGTTTTAATCTGAGTAAGACTTTGTCATCAGAGAGAATGGCAGTCGGCGTGTGCTCTTCGAAACGGCTGAAGGCAGTTCGGTGCTTCGTTTAGTGATCAACCTAATGGGCATCTTATGTCATCCCATGATGAATTCAAGCATGAGTCTGAAACACCCGATGAATGAGCCTAGCATATTTCTTCTCCGTTTATTCTTTCTGGGTTTAGTGCAAAAGTTGTTTTTTCAATTACCAAAATTTGCTGAAGCATGCAGAAACTAACATGTTTGTGTAGGCGGATCCCGAACCAAATCTCCGCATTCTACGCCCCACCCTTTTCTTGGCGGCTCTGCAATCATGGAGGGATCACACAAATTGTTTTTTTCTGAAGCTCGACGGCCCTACTAAGGGGACGATTGACGATAGACAGTGACGTCAAAATTTTTGCTAAAAGCGAAAACAATTCGCTATGCACGAAATGAACCTAAAAACGACATTTATTTGATGGCATTTTTGGTTGTCTGGTATCCGCAGGGCGTCGTTTACCCAATCTGTTTGCGTATATCGGGTAAAAGGTCAAGGTTCGTTTTTCATCATCTTAGGGCGAAAATACGCATTTTAAGAAGTCGACATATTATCGTGCCATTAATTATTTTACAATTTGTAACACGTGGGGATTGTCCGCAGAATTGATTCGTGCGATAGGCAAGATCAAATTCCTCTCCTAATTCGCAAAGACGGTCCCTAAGGCTTCTGTTGTAACTATTTTCCCTACCAAAGTTTCGGACCGTGCCTGAAAAGGCCTGTTTCGAAAGAGTTACTCCAAGTTTGCGCATTAATTTCCTCGGAAATTAAGCAAGGCAAGTTGAAACTGGAGTTCATATACCAGAAAACACACGGGGAAAGCTGAGGGACCCACTGACGAGCCGAACCCCTCGCAGTTGCGTCAGGCAGCGGCACAAGATCGGCGAAACATGCGTGTCTGGGCTTTTAGCTAATACCTGTTTTATTAGTACGGTAAATTATTGCACAGTGCTATACTACTGGCTGCCTGTTGGCGGTTTGTGAATATTAAGCGGTTATTCCGCAGTAGCTGATGGATTTCAGCTCAAATATTCATATCAAATTTCGGACCGTGCTTGAAAAGGCCTGTTTCGAAAGAGTTACTCCAAGTTCGCGCATTAATTTCCTCGGAAATTAAGCAAGGCATAAGAAAATCTCTTTTTTCCTCCTTCCGAATTTAAAGCCTAATGAGTTGAATCAAAATCTGACGAAAGTATGCTTGCCGAAATTTTCGAATTTGTTGCCCAAATTGTAGATTTTAGCAACAAGCTGATTTCCTTTTTATCCTTTTTCCCACTTATTTATTGTCGATTAAATGCAAAAAGGAAATCATAATAAAACAGTGGCGGCGGAAAGCATTTTTTGCAGTTATTTTGCCCTTGGTTGATTTACGAAACAATCAATTTTTCGGGGATGTACGTAATCGCAGTAGAACTTATGATAAACATCTGCAGTGGGTTTTATCTGTCAAGGTGTACTGCATCTTTGCAGTCGGAGGATATAGAAGTTGGGTGCGAAACTCGGCAAGACTCGTCCACAATATCAGTTGTCTTGTGGTCACTCCTGTAATTTCGAAGCAATAATTTAATTTTCCGCTAAAATATAGTCGGTCGTATGCAAACAGTTTAGAACGTTATTGCAGCACTGAGTATAGTTAAAATCAAACCTGTACATTTCGACGCTTTTTGAGATCTACTCAGAAGGAATTCTTAATAAGTAGCCACAACAAGAAGCGCTGATGTTTTACTACGTATGGTTGTGCACATATGAAGATTAGTGGATCAAACATTTAAGAAGATACTGACAGACCCGTTCGTTTTCCAGAAACGACAATCTATCTTTTAAATGTGGGACTTAAAAGAGTATCCTTGTTTTGAGAGTTCTTTTATAACTTCATATTTTTAAAGCATTTTACAAGAAAAACTTACTCTTTATTGCGATCGTACGACAATATAACGCCATCGCTTTCTCAAGTGTAAGCTGTACGCTTGCAATATAGGCAAAATGAACACTTATCAGAATGACAACTTTTATTTTGTTCGAGTGTTCACTTAGAAGCTGATAACAATACATTGAGAAAACGAACAAATGCATGCAAAATATAACTGGAAAACATTTAAGTCTAAATCACAGTTCTTAAAATATTCATAAAGCGTCAAGACTTAAGAAAACTTGGCCGTTTTTTGTTGAAAACAAATCCTTTGTGCAGATCTAAATAGAAAACACGCCAAAGCCCTAAACACAGAGAGCTTTGTGTAGATTGCAAAGGCTGTTTAAAAGAAAAACAAGTTATTACGAAAAAATGGCTTTATTTTTAAAAATATTTCCCTCATGAGAATGTTCGTGTGGTGGCAAGATAATTCTATAAACCACTATCCCTATAATTGCTACTCATGTTTTTCTTTCTTGCACGTGGTTGAATTGCTTTGAATGAGATATTTTAGGCCATCCTGGACATCTACTTTAAAAAAATGTTTGTTTATACGAATATGCTCCAGCGGAAATATGAAGTCATGAAAATTATTTGCAGATGATTACTTAAGTGTGTGTAGCCATGAGGACTATTATTGACGTGCAGTGTCAAACATTGGGGATAACCTTCCGATAACCTAGCAATGCATAATAATTATTACATTGAGGGGGTCACTAAAAGAGTGTCAATTGGTCGGATACGCTGTGAAGTTGCTGGGTCTATTCAAACCTAAGTTTGGAAGTTGCATACCTACGGCTTCGCAGCCCAACATAAAATTATACAGAACAATGGGTCCCAAATATCATAATTAAATTCTCGCCCTCCTAGGATTGTCTAAAGTCACTTTGCTTCGCCTGTGAGAATATCAGGCACTTCAAATGTCCTGAATCGATTTTGTGCCAGACTACATGTCGATCGATGTTGGGGCGTTTGAATGTGGCCAAACAGCTTGCACGTCAGAACTCACTGACTGGCGATGGTGAACGCAACCTCAACGGCCTTCTTGAAATGCTCAAATCGGGGGACGCGGAAAGTGCGACAGATATTCGGACGGATGGCCAGATTGGGCAAGAAGCGCTCGTCTGCGCTGTCCTCCAGAGGTAAGTGATGCCTCCTTTGATCGTTGTATCACTACTTAATGCACGTTAGTATGGACTTGGATTTTGGTTAAGATAATGTCTTGTGTTGAATTGTTCCCAGGCTCCCGTCTCTCATTCCCAGCACTATAGTAGAATCAAGGCTGGATGGAAAATGGTGCAGTAGACACTTGTAACGTTTGCTTGGTGACCTAGCTTGAAATCATGCCAAGTGTCCCAGACACTATGGACGCTCTCGTACACCAACAATGTATCTGCCTACTCGAATAGCCACATGATCCCGGTCATATACGCTAGGTTGCATGTTGCGACTGCGTTGATTCCACAGAGTCGTTAGGACGACATGCATTTATGCCAATTTGCAAATATTGACAGTCACTTTTCACTTTAGTAGTAGTCCTGGATATTACTTCTTACCAATTGAGATTTAGATAGGCAAATGTGAGGCGACCGGATTTGCGTAATGACACGTCGTCTACATTAACAGTCATCAGGCCCTTCCCTGCCCTCTTTCCTGCAGGCTGCCCACAGTCGGACACGTCGGGGCCGGGGCTCAGTGGCTGGTTGTCGGTGCAGGAAGAGTCGCCTGATCACTTAGTAAGTCAGTCCTCTGGACGCATGATGATGATGATGACATTGACCAGTTAGGGCATTTTACATTCCATTGGTCGCTTAATGCTCCCAATAAACATCTTCCCTCTTGCATCGCCCAGGGTGTCCCACGCCTACTGCTGGAGATGGTCGAGGCCCTGCGCAGACGTGGCCTATGCATGGAAGGCATCTACCGAGTGCCAGGCCGAGCCTCAAAGATTCAGGCAATCATGCAGTTGGCCAATTCCGTAAGTCACCTACCTCATTAATCCTATGCATGCAGTGAAACATCATGAATATTAAGCTGACTTACCCTTACATAGGTGTGTGCTAATATGCAGATTCGCACTTCTTTGCCATTTTAGAATGTGAGCGAGTTGTGTGATCGGCTGGTGTGGGACGAGGAGGCTTTTGATGGTCGGGCAATTTCGTCAGCCATCAAGCTCTACTTGGCCACTATGCCTGTCAGTCTTTTGAATCCCCATATGTTTGCCTCATTTGTGGCGTCGAGGGCGATGGGGAGAGCATCGGAGAGAGGTGGCCGTTCTCTGCGGACACCAGTGGGCCTGGCTAGCGCACTATGCCAATTGCGAACAGCCCTCGTGAAGACCTTTGGCTGTCCCGGGAATTCAAAGGCTGAGGACCGCGAGAGGGGGTGGCGCCTTGCAACACTGGACTATGTCATGCGCCATTTCAGGGAGGTTGTGGCCCTTCAAGCCACTAACCGCATGTCGCCTCGCGCGCTGGCATTGTGCCTCGCGCCCTCCCTTTTCGGGTCAACGGAGAATGCGGAGACCAACAGTCAGGTATGCATTACAAAACAGCTGCTCCCTTTCATGTCTTTCCATGCAATCGCCGCATTCTTTAGTGGTCGTTACCTGCTGCTTATGCTATTTCATGTCTGCCACCACCACCATCAATAGGTGCTGGAGCTGCTACTTGAGCACTGGCCCTGGCTGTCAGAGTGTCTGCACCGGGGCAGCCAGCTGGTGTCCGCAGACCGTCTAGGCGAACCGGAAGCCGACGCCTGTCTCTATGCTTGTCAGAAAGTCTCATAATGCCCACATACCTCCTTGCCATTATTTCGACTTCATATATCCTGACATTCACGCTTAGTAGTAGACTTGCTTAGTTTCTTACTGTGCACTCATTTGCATATAAATTCATGCGAACATTTTAGCCGTGCTATAGTTCTTGAGGATTTTGTCGTTGGCGACCTAGTTGTTACCGTGAGGACTGCAATACGGCCTCCAAGACAGCACAGATATTTTTTTATTCCTGCCCAAAGCATAGGCTACACCAATTAAACTAGAGTGCTGTTCAATCTAAGGGGTACTCAACCATGGCTCACTGAACACTCTCTCTACTTTCTAGCTACCAGCGTCATTGCTTCCTGCAGTCCCTCTGCCTACCACCGACCCTCCCACTGTCGCCGCCGCCGCCGCCTTCTGTCGACGGAGTTCGTACTGCCGCGTGTACATAGCTTTCGTTCGAATTATCCACCCATCAATGGTTGCCCCATTATAAGTGTGATTCTCCATCCTCCCCATTTTTGAACTTTTGGAGAGGACTATTCCTTGGTCTCATTTTTATTCCATTTCACGCATTAGACGCTGTTTCGCTGACGTGCACTTTCCCTCTTTCTCGCCCGCGCTAACCCGCAGTGTTATATTACATTTTTTCCGCCCCCTTACCACAGCCGTAATTCACTTCCTTCTTATTGGAATGATTATCCTTGGTCCCGACTTATGCCATTTTCCTTGTTCTCATGTCCATTCCATTTTACATAATAAACCCTTTTCTTCTAACCTGCACTCTCTCTCTCTTTACCTGTCATCTGGATTATTTGGGCAAGGTCTGATGTTGGTGCTGTGTCTGGTCATAGTCTGCAGACAGGAAGTTGATATCAACAGGTGTATTTACATAGGGGGAAATTTTGCTTAGCGAGGCTTACGTGACACAGATAGAGACGAGTGTGCGAGTCGATGGTTAGTGTTGTCACGACGACTGACTACAGTAGCCTCTCAAATAAATAAGTGCTTCCAGTAGTTCGATTCTGGCAAGAATGACTCCAGTGGTTTACATTCACCGCAGTCTGTTATTATTACTATCTTCATTGCAGCGTCGATTTGCCTATAAATCTCAAATTTGGAAATGCTCTGTTGATTGGAAGCGACTACTTCAGGTGATGCGATTGAAGATCACGGCCTCCAGTAGTTCAGCCACATATTCCACTGTGAGCAACAGGAATAACCACATGCGGAGAAGGGAAATATTATAGAAGTGTATCCGAAGATATCCTGGCGGGGATGGTGGATGTGGAACTTGTACATGCACTCGATAGGACTGCCATCATGCCTGATCTAGCTGGCCTCGATGATGCCCCGAGCTGTACTTCTCCAAGCGTGATGATCCGAGGTAGCAGGACTGGACAGTTCAACCAGTTCTCTTCGCCAAAGACGGAGACCGAATAAATAACGTCCAAGTACCACCTCCATGTCTTGACGGAGTGTGTCCAGCTGGATTTTTGAGCTGATCCCCTCTTTGACGCCTCCAATGTGGCAACGGTGCCAGGCTTTACGCGATAAGAGTGGCTGATTTTGACAATAGGTGAGTATTTTTTCGTCCAAACCCGTTTGGTTAGTTGAAGAAAACATTTTTAGACAGGCATGAGCAAATCAAATGGAGAAAAAATTGAACACTGAAAAAGAAGTGAGGTGCCTAAAGCGAAGGCCATTTGTCTTGTCTGATGCAAAAGCAATGAATAATTTTGCAACTGAATTTCATGCAAAGACAACTCGTTCTAATTCTTGACTCAATGAAATATTGCCAATGATTTGGATATAGATTAAGGAATGGACTACTTCTGAAAGTATGTGAAGGAAGGAACACTTCCCTCATTTCCATGAACATTCTCATGCAGAAATTCAATAGTGCCTCAAATAGTCGTTACATTTCCTTCAGGATGGAGTCCTTAAAGTTCCTTGTTCGGGAAGCGGTTGCACCGCATATGCTTCAGCAATATGCGGCAGGAATAGTTCCCAAGCTTTTTTTAGCTAAGGCCGTCTAATCCAAATCACTGACAATGGTAATTTCGTCTACGTGGACACATATTGCACAACAAAACAGCGGTCCCCCGTCGTGGAGCTTCCGTTTCAGTCTGCTTCAATGGGCCTTAATCACACTAGTGTGTTTTCATGTGGTCGGATCCTTAAAGTACTTGGTATGGTAGATTGTAAAGTTCTTAATGCCGATGATTGTGGCATCCACATTGGCATTTTGCCACATTAGGCAACAGTCCCCTTTTCGACAGTATTCTACAGTATTTGGCAGTATTAAAAATGACTACTTAAGTAGCATGCATTTTTCTCCTTGGTTTTTGATGTTCTTTCAAATTCAAATACATCTTACAGAAACCATAAAAAATAGGCTTTCTTTCAGTTGTTTGACAAAAAATAACGTCAACAACATATTTTATAAATGAAGAAGGAGTATAATTAGGTTTCTAAAAGGTTTTCTAATTACCGAATAATTTGAAGCATGGTCACTCGTTGCACTAGCGCTTGGTGATTTCAGTCTGCAAGGTGCATGCGTTCCGCGTAAAGAAATTCACATATTCTTCCATGCTTTTAAAATGATACCATATAGGGTCCATAAGATTTTGCAATGGATGCGGACTATCTCGTACGTTTCATGAGAAGTAGTGGTAAACGGACAGATACGATGCTATGTCAATGGACATTGCGCGGTCTTGAAAAATCTCACAATTAGAAACTCTTTTAAAACCTAATTATACTCCTTCCTCATTAATAAAATATATGGATGACGTTAGTTTCTATCAAACGACTGAAGGAAAGTCTATTTTGCTTATGGTTTCTGTAAGATGTATTTGAATTTGCAAGAACATCAAAAAACCAAGGAGGAAACTGCATGCTAGTTAAGTACTCATGTGCTACAGAGTACGGTTTTGTGCAGGAGTTTGAAAAACAGTGTATTCAAAAGCCGACATCCTGCCGAGTCCGAAATATTATAGGATTATGCCGCAAGATAATCAATATTAGAACCGCGCCTAAGTAATCCTTCTTAATCGAAATCGCATTTCAGAATTTCAGCCAACATTTCATGAGATCGGTCACGCACTGTATGTGTTGTGCAACACTGCTTCTTCGCCCTCCGACGTTGACAATCATGTGTCAGGCAAACAGAGAAACTAGAATACTATCTGAGCGGGATTGCTGCATTAAGAAGGAGGGGTTGCAGCCTGTCTCTTCGTCTGGATCAGAGAACCAACTTATCCCATCACTAGTCATTTTTCCAAGCCACGATATTTAGCTTGATTCAAAGGTTTCAAAGCGTTTAGACTTCTTTAAAGTCTGGAATATGCAGTGAGTGTTGTGCTGTCGGGATCTGCACATTGGAATTCACTCTCCGTTCATTCTTCCAGAAATCAGACAACACTCCGGACCGATCAGTCATTTGATGTGGATATGGGGCAGGGATGCTGAACAGTGCTGAAACAGTCTGTCTCCGTGTGCCTCACACGGTTAGAGTGGCTGATTTTGTCAATGAGCGAGTATTTTTTCGTCCAAACCTGTTTGGTTAGTTGAATAAAACATTTTTAGACAGGCATGAGCAAATCAAATGGAGAAAAAAATGGAACAGTGCAAAATGCAGGAAAGTGCCTAAAGTGAAGGCCATTTTTCTTGTCTGATGCAAAAGCAATGAATAATTTTGCAACTGAATTTCATGCAAAGACAACTCGTTCTAACACTTGACTCCATGAATTATTGCCAATGCTTTGGATATAGACTAAGGAAGGGATTACTTATGAAAGGCTTTTAAAGAGTGAACACTCCCCTCATTTTAATGAACATTATCTTGCAGAATTTGGATAGTGCGTTAAATGGTCGTTAAATTTCCTTCAGGATAGAGTCCTTAAAGTTCCCTGTTGGGGAAGCTATTGCACCGGATATACTTCAGCAATATTCGGCAATAATATTTTCCAAGCTTGTTTTAAGCTAAGTCTCTCTAATCAAAACCATTTACGATGTTTATTCTCGTTTACGGGGACCCATACTGCACAACACTACACCGGTCCTCCTTCGTGGAGCTGCCGTTTTAGTCTGCTTCAATAGGCCATGATCATATTCGTGTGTTTTTCTGTGGTCGGATTCTTAAAGATTTTGTTATGGTTGATTTAAAGTGCTTAATGCCGATGAGTTTGACATCTAACTTGGCATTTTGCCACATTATGTAGCAGTACCTTTTCGGCAGTATTTTAGCATTTTCCATAATTTCCGGTTATTTTTTCCGCTCTCCTCAGAAAATCAAACTGCGATTGTTTGACCAAGAGCTGATGCTCTGTATTTTGGGAGGAAAAAATTAGGAATTTTCAACTGCTTTGTTTGGTAACTCATTTGCTTATTGTACAAAGCTTTGCGTTTATATATTTTTCATCAATGTTTTATATCATATTGATAAGTTGTCTTATCACACAGATACAAACGAGCGTTCATACTTACGCTATTTAACTTTTTCTTGTCCAATAACATTTGTGTGTTTCCTGATGTCTGATCCTTGAAATGCATGTTATTACTGGCAGTAAAGTGTTCAATTCTGACGTACTTGGCGTCCACACTGACATTTTTCCACAGTAGGTAGCACTTCTCTTGCTTGGCAGTATTCTTTCACCTCCGAGTTTACAGTTTCATTTATTTCTTTCGTTTTCATCATAGAACCAACCTGTGGTTGTCGGACCTTTCTGCGATCTGGAGACAATGATCTATATTTTGGAAAGAGAAAAAAAGCACTACTTCTTGCACTGTTCATCCATGTGTTTCGTTGTTGTGCATAACCATTACGCATATATTTTTATTTTCCAGGATTTTTTATGTTGCCTTAGTAAATTACCTCATTAAACTGATATAGACATGCGATCTTACCCGCCTTATGTAACATTTTTCGAATTCATTAGGGTGTGTCCCCATAGTTCCTCTAATATCCATGTAAATCACGTTGCTTTGCAGTAAATTTTCATACCTGCACTATTTGGCACCTACTATTTTTCTTTCCGGTTGGTTTTTCGTTCTACTGGTTCCAAAACAGTTTCATATTTGTAAGTGACGGTTTATTCAAATGCCTTTATTTAGTGTGAGTCGCTCTTTGTTTATTTTGTAGTTATAGGAAATTGATTCCGTCACTATATCAAGGCGCAGAAGAATTTTAACGGAAACCTATTTATTTTCTATTGAATTCATCTCTTTCTCCTTCCACGGTGCTGCCCCATCAATAAAACCCCTGGGGTTACACAACCTACCGTTGCCACGCTTCACTAACCCAACGGTTGTTGTTGTGTCTGGTCTCAGTAGCTGAATTCACTGCAACTGTTACCATCGCGTAAATTTCGTCAGCAAGTGGAATGCGTGGGAAACGTGGATTCTCGTAAACTAGCAAATTGTGATTCTCGGTCTGACGTCAGGTAATCTGGTAAATTCGATGGCAATCAACAATGATCTACATCATGTGACTTAAGTCATGAGATAGGCGTTTTTCAGGAAAACTGCGCACTAACTTGGAAAACTGCTCAGGTGTGACGAGCATGGCATTCCATAAGGAATAAAAAGCTGGAAATTGAATGAAATCGCTCAGATATTCGCGGCTGGTGATTGAATTTAAATTTTATAAATACAACACTTTTGTCCATGCAGACGTCAAATTAAATAAAGTAGCGGCAACAGGGCAGCACTAAAGGAATTCGTTAAATAGTCACAAACAGAATATTACTCAGTAGTTAATTCAAGAGGCACTGTGAGAACCAATCAACTGGCTGATGTCTAAGAAGGTATTTCAAAGTAGTGTCCGATAATCACTAGCCTGTCAGTTCATGATATTTTGACGGTAGATGGGTAGAGTCGTGGCGGGAATTAAGGCTTGTGTTCGGTCAATATTTGGGTTAATCTGTCATGGAAGTGACCTCATTAACGGGCCATGTCTCTGCGACGAGATCACTTTCACGTAAAACACCTCAGTATATTTAAACTGCTAGCATGGTGTCGGTTCCGTTTCTGGATTACGGATCAGCGGATCATAGTCCATAAATAAATTATGTTCCAACCCAGGTGAAATCTAAATTGATCATCACACTGTCGGCCATTTTTTGATCACTGGGGGAACATTTTTAAGCGCATAGAAACAGCAGATGTATTGACACGCATGATGACTGCTGACCCTATTGCTGTGTTCAAAAAGTATAAGTTGACAAATTTTAAGAAGGAAGTCACCGCTTCTTTTCCAAAAATATCTGACTTATTTAAGGCTAGCCTTACCTGAATAAAAGAACTGACTAATTAAGCCTTAGTTTGGTGGAGACTGTTTTGGCAAAATTTCATTATTTGGAGTAAGCCTCATTACTTGAGAGGCGTGGGAAGATACTCAATATAATCTGTTGTAATTTTTAGCATGGAAATTTGTCCAGCCAGCGGGGAAGAGTTCATCTTTTTCGCCTGAAAGTCGCACTCTCCGGCCGGTAAATTAAGCTAGAAGAATTGAGTGCGTAAGAGGGGCTTAATGCGCTAGGCTGATAAGTAAGACGCGTGTCTTTCAGTCTAACGCGGAGTGTTCATTCGCATATCAGTGATCAGATCTAATCAGTACGAAATGGCGTATCTGGTGTGGGAATTAGCCGGATTTTTTTTACCTTCTGTTTCAATTTTGCCCCTTATGTTTGCGAGAGGAAGCAGTGCCACGGGTTGACAGCTGGGGGCATACGGTAGTGACGCAGTGGGTGCCTTCGTAGTTATAAGGTGAACCGACGTTTCTGTGTCTCAGACGCCTATTTGCAATTTTGTGGGATTGCTTCAACGCATCCGATTCTCCAATTGGGAGATTCGCTGTGTGTCTTGCCGCTGAATTAGTATCGGTCAGATGTGGTTATGTAGCCCCACCTGAAGTAAACTTTGCCCAGCCACCAGTACTACGGGACCGTTGCTTATAGGCGTATTTTCAGGTGAGGCGAGGGAGCGCACAGACGACGAGTTCAAGTAGTTTTATGCAAAAGAAAAGCCACTGGGAACGCGTGGTTGTACTTTTAGTGGCTGAGAACTAGTTGCCCTGACCCCTAACTCCAACCCCTAACCCCAATCCCTAAACCCAAGTCTTACTCCAGCTCCAATTCTAACCATAACCAGTTAAGCTAACCCCTCACCCTAACCCCAGCAGTACTGTGTCCACCAGATGGGGCTACATAACTATCTCTTACTTTAGTATCCTTACCACGTTAACTGAAATCAAAGCACTTATTACTGACGCCATGCGCACTCATGCACTCCTGAATCAGCAGTGATTTTTGGCCAGGCAGGGCTAAAAACACTGGGCCCTTGCCTTAAACTTCCTTGAAATTTTATTTTTCATGTGCACTGACGCGTGCAGAACTGTCATCATAATGTTCTTTCGCGTTTTTCTGCCTACGGTCTTAGCTAAATTCCTTTTTAAATTTTGCATATAATTTGTTAGAGGACATTTTCTAAATGATGCCAACGCATTTTAAAGTGAATTGTTTTCTAAGATCATCCCCACCGCTCTAAACACATTATCTACTGAACGCAAATGCTGATGTGCCTTTGAATTTCACCTGGATTAAACGGCAATGTAGAATTTTGAATTCTGCATTCGGCAGTAAATAATAGGCTTGTTCCACATGCATCGTTCTATCAGACTGCTTTCGCGAAACAATGTTTAACAATCTCGCATACTTACCATCAGCTTATTTTGAATTTTTGGCGTTCTTTGTCCAATTCTGGCGAGGTCTTCGGACTTGAAATTTAGGGAAATTTGATCTCCGACAAACATAGCTAATCTTCTGTGTTTGAATCTGAGTAGACTTTGTCATCAGAGAGAATGGCAGTCGGCGTGTGCTCTTCGAAACGGCTGAAGGCGGTTCGGTGCTTCGTTTAGTGATCAACCTAATGGGCATCTTATGTCAATTTTGGTCCAGTGTCCTCTTGTTTCTAATTAAAGTAAGATCATTAATCGTTGCGATATTTTCATCTTATGATGAATTCAAGCATGAGTCAGAAACACCCGATGAATGAGCCTAGCATATTTCTTCTCCGTTTATTCTTTCGGGTTAAGTGCAAAAGTTGTTTTTTCAAATACAAAAATTTGCTGGAGCATGCAGAAACTAACATGTTTGTGTAGGCGGATCCCGAACCAAATCTCCGCATTCTACGCCCCACCCTTTTCTCAGCGGCTCTGCAATCATGGAGGGATCACACAAATTGTTTTTTCTGAAGCTCGACGGCCCTACTAAGGGGACGATTGGCGATAGACAGTGACGTCAAAATTTTCGCTAAAAGCGAAAACAATTCGTCATACACGAACTGACCCTAAAAACGACGTTTATTTGATAGCATTTTTGGTTGTCTAATATCCACAGGGCGTCGTCCACCCAATCAGTTTGCGTATATTGAGTAAAAGGGAAAGGTTCGTTTTTCATCACCACAGGGTGAAAATACGCATTTTGAAAAGTCGATATATTGACACATCATTAATAATTTTATGGTTGGTAACGCGTGGAGATTGTCCGCAGGATTGATTAGTGCGATAAACACAATCAAATTCCTCTCCTAGTCGGCAAATGCGATCCCTAAAGCTTCTGTTGCAACTACTTTCCCTACCGAAGTTCCATCCGACGACATTAAGAAAATCTTTTTATCATTTTTCCGAATTTAAAGCCTAATGATTTGAATCAAACTCTTACGAAAGTAGGCTTGCCAACATTTTCCAGTTTGTTACCGAAAGCCTAGATTTTAGCAACAAGCGAACTTCTTTTTTATCCTTTTTTCCACCTATTTATTGTTAATTGAATATAAAAAGGAGATCATGCCAAAGCAGTGTCGGTGGAAGGCATTTTTGCAGTTACTTCGCCCCTGTTTGATTTAAGAAACAGTCAATTTTTCGGGGAAGTACTTAGTCGCAGTAGCACTTATGATAAACATCTGCAGCGGGTTTTATCCGTCAAGATGAACAGCATCTTTGCGGCCGGAGGGTGTGGACGTTTGGTGCAAAACTGCAGTTATTCGGCAAGACTCGTCTTCAACATCTGTTGCCTTGTGATCACTTCGCTAATTTCGAAGCAATAATTTAATTTCCCGCTATAATATAGCCGGGCGTATGCAAGTAGTTTAGCACATTATTGCGCCACTGAGTATATTTAAACGCAAACTTGTACCTTTCGGTCTTTTTTGAGATCTACTCAGAAAATGTCTGCCAAAGGAATTCTTAATAAGTTGCCAAAACAAGAAGCGCTGATTTTTTACTAGGTATGGCTACGCACTCATGTAGATCAGTGGATTAAAAATTTAACAAGATACTGACAGACTCGTTTGTTTTCTAGAAACGATAGTCTTACTTTTAAGTGTGGAACTTACAAGAGCATCCTTGTTTGGTGAGTCCTTTTATAAAGTCATCTTTCTAACGAATTTTACAAGAAACTTTTACTCTTTATTGAGCTCGTACGACAATACAACGCCATCATTTTCTTTAGTGAGCCGTTCGTTTCTAATACGGGCGAAATGAACACTTATCAGTATGGCAGCCCCCATTTTGTTCGAGTGTTCACTTAGAAGCCGTTAACAATAAATTGAGTAAACGAATGAATATATAAAAAATATAGCTGGAAAACATTTAAGTCCAAATCAGAACTCTTAAAATATTCATAAACTGTCAAAACTTAAGAAAACTTGGCCGATTTTTTGTTGAAAACAAATCTTTTGTGCAGAACTAAATAGCAAACACGCCAAAGAACTAAACCCAGAGAGTTTTGTGTAGATTACAAAGTCTGTTTAAAAGAAAAACCTGTTATTACGGAAAAATGGCTTTATTTTTAAAAATATTTTCCTCATGAGAATATTGGGGTGGTGGCAAGATTATTCTATAAACCACTATCCCTATAATTGCTATTCATGTTCTTTCTTCCTTTCACGAGGTTGATTTGCTTTGACTGAAATATGTTAGGCCACCCTGGACATCTTCTTTAAAAACATGTTTGCTTATACTAATATGCTCCAGTGGAAATATGCAGTCATGGAAATTTTTGCAGATGATTTTTTTCAAATGTGTGTAGCCATGAGGGCTATTGTTAGTGCGCAGTGTCAAACATTGGTGATACCCTTCCGAAATCTCGTCCAGTTGCCTTTTTATAAAATGCCCAAAAAGGGAATGTCTTCAATATCATTTCTATGATTTTTTGGCCTTCGAAGGATAGGTTCTTCTTTACCACCTTTTACCAAAGATGTTTCGTCCATCTTACGGCGACGCTAAACGCGCTCACTACTGGGTCTTTGAAGCTTAAGTATGAAGCCCAGCAGTTGGTTTTATCGCGATGGACAACAACGAAGAAGGACCCAGGTGGTTTTCCGGTCTATTTTCCGTCAGCAGTCAATACAACACCATATTTGGACGTCCTCGGTCTTGAGCCTAGATTCGCAGTTTACGGGAGAACGAACCCATGGTTTGAGAGCTGAGTGCTTGAAATAATACCTACCGACTGAAAAGTCTATAAAGAAGATGAACACACCATCTCTGGGATAGTAGGTGTATAAGTCTGAGCTTTCGGTTTCGTACAGGAGGCCAGCGTCAGAGACTGTGAGAATGCGACATCAAATGAGCAGTTTTTATAGTCAAGCCATGAAGGGGGGGGAAGGAGATATGAGTGCAGAGGGTGGTATTCGCGATAAGCCGAGTCCCACGCCGTCTCACGGCCGCATGACTGCGTGCACCCTTAGCTGGAAATTGGGTCTCGCCTCTTGACTGCGGGAACGCAGCGCGTGATAGCAAGGGGTATGTCAACGTTTCTGTTGATAGAGTTGGCGTCAGACACCCGGGCCTCCAACAGTTCTCGCCCTGTCTTATTGTTGGCCCGCGCTATTATCCGCGTGCTCGCGAAGTTGAAGTCGTGGCCTTCCTCCAGGGTGTGAGTGGCGACCTGAGACAAGGGGTCGCCTCTCCAGACCGCCCGTTTCAGTTCCGTTATTCGTGAGCTAAGTCGTCGTTCGGTCTGTCCTGTGTAGTGGCGAGGGCAGTCCCGACATGGGATCTGATAAACGACACCCGATTGTTCTCCCACGTCTAGGCGATTCTTCACTCGCATGATTTTATTGCGCATGGTCGCTGTCGGACGGTGAGCGATACCCACGCCGAGCTCTCTAGTGATACGTTCCATCGCTTCGGACACGTTCTTTATAGATGGTAGAAGGTGCCAGAGTGTTGGCGGCTCTCCTCCGTTTGTTCGCCGTGGGCGCGTGCGGAGGCAGCGGCTGACGAAACTGTTCGGGTATCCAATCCTTGCCAGTTGGTCCCGAAGATGCCAAAGTTCTCGCACTCGCCCTTCTGGTTCACTGCAGTGCGTTTTTACCCTTTTGAAGAGTGTCCTAACACAGCTGCGTTTATGCGCCATTGGGTGGTTACTGTGGCAGTTGAGAATCTGAGTCGTGTTAGTCGCCTTTCTGTACACCGTGGTGTTGAGTTCGTCGTTGGATGTGCGTGTGACGACTCAACAACAACACCAACAAGAACCTGGGATTTGCATATTCCCTTCCATCTATGAACCGTCTATGTTCGAAACTTGCGTAGGCCAGATCGTATTTTTGGGGTGTGATCAGCTACCCACTACTACGCAAAAGCCAATAATAGCCAATGAACTCACACCGGCTTCATTAGAATCACTTCTGCACATTTTGTGAGTCAATCTACCGCCTTAGTAGCTTGAACTCCTCATTATTAGAGGCTAGATAAATGGAAACCCTCAAATACACTCAAAGTACCTGCTTCATTGCAAGTCTTTTGAGAAAATATAATATACGTCGTATGTCTCAATATGAAACACACTTCA
>CACRXP010000305.1:704587-735255 GCA_902702965.1 Spirometra erinaceieuropaei
GATGATGATGATGATGATGATGATGATGATGATGATGATGATGATGATGATGATGATGATGATGATGATGATGATGATGATGATGATGATGATGATGATGATGATGATGATGATGATGATGATGATGATGATGACATCCATACGTCTCACTCTGAATTAATGACTGCGAACTCGTTCCATCGCATGCCCCGAGGCCTCCGGCATATTTCTTGCAGTACGTCGGTATACCAAGGTTCATCATTACCATCTCTGACAAGGTGGCTTACGTGTAAAGGGATCAATATAAAGAAACTTAGACCCGAACCGATTCCGAAATAGTTCTACAGTTTTCACGCAAATCCATTTATTTTCCCATCATCTATTAATTTGTATTCTAACCACGGGTATGAAGTTTTCGATGAGAATTTTGGAAAGATACTTTTAAAATAAAGCGTATTCTCTCTGTCGTGACAGGTTACGTTTATCGTCATCTCCTTGATAGGGAGTAGCCGAACCTGTTAGTCGGGTTATGCTTGATGTGTGACATAGAATTTGCCTTGGCTATTTTCACGTTAGGCGTAAGTTTGGACTTTCAGCCTTGTGTTTCCTGCGATTTTCTCTGTTCTGATGATCGGTGATCCAGGCGGACGATTCCAGGAGCGTGATGAAAAACGTACCTATTTCTTCTGATTTTAACGCAGCTGTTCGTTCCCCAAGCAACTGCTGGATGTAATGTCTATTGAAAACGTCGCCTGCTGAACATATAGAACTTGATAGCGCTGTGGTCTCCTCATATTCCACGTAGTGGCTCACTGACTAAGAGACATTTGTTGTGCCCAGTAGGTCAAAAAGAAACCTTTGTTCTAAAGGATTTACCCGTATTTTCGGTACTTATTTCCGAGGAAATAAGAAGGCAGCATAGAAACTGATATTTACATACCAGAAGGCACATGACAAACTCTGGGGCAATCACTGATGAGCCCAAGCCCTCGATCAAGCACATGTCAAAGTGGTTCTTATAAGCCGACGAGGTTACTCAAAAAGCACCCATCGGACATTTACACAGACGTTTAGAGTTCGTTTCTGCCCAATAACGGCCCTTGGTCAGATATGGTTATGTAGCCGCACCTAAGATAAACAAACTCCAGCCACCTGTATTACGGGACCGGTGATATTAGGGGTTTTTACAGGTGGAGCCGGGGAACGCACAGCCGACGAGGTCAAGTAATTGTATGTAAAAGAAAAGCTATTGGGAATGCGCGGTTTTACTTTGAGTGGTTGAGAAATAGTTGCCTAACCCCTAGCCCTAACCACTAACCTATATCCCTAACTACAACCCTCAACCCTAACTCCAACAGTGCTGTGTCTATCAGGTGCGGCTGCATTAAAATATCTTACCCGGCCCTTTACCCAAGGCAATTGGAGGCTGCGACCATTAGGAAGAGAAGCACAGAGTCCCAAAAGTAGTTGGATCATGTGCTGAATCTCGCCCTCTTCTGGTAGCTCCCCCTAGTGCGCTGCCTACCCTTCCTCTCTTTTCTCGCTTCCTCAACTGAGGTCAGTCCGCCTGGCAGTCCATGTGGTTTCTCACGTCTGACCTGGTCTAGCCTGCTTCTCACTCAACACCCGCCCTCAAAATTCTCCAGGTGACAGTTTGCCTGTTGATTTCAGTGTTGTCCACTGTGGGCTCCACAGTAAGGCGGGAGCAGGGGCCGTGTGTAGTGGCATTTAAGTCCGTTTTGCTTTAATCAGTTTTAATCAATACGCTTTTTAAATAACTTGACACAACTTCGAATGAGACAAAGAACAAGCACGTGCATTTTTACCTGCTGGCGATTTTGTCCTTATTTACTAGTTTGTGACAGTTGGAATACTGCTATCTTCCTTTCTCGGATAGCCTACTCACTGTGCTAACTAATGGGTCTATCACTTACAGGTGACCTGGGTGTGAGTTGAAGATTTGTGCTGCATCTACCGCACTCTCTTCTGCTCCCCACCTGGGCCCGGTGTCAAGTTGAAATCAGGAAGATCGAAAGTCGAAGAGAAAGCGGGTGGCTGACACGACGAAAACCCACACCGATGCGTACCAGCACAGTTCTACGTAGACACGACGCACATCCACCAGGATTTGCACAAAATAAGAGGAGAGGGGAGGGGTGGCCGGCGGCGGCGGCGGCGGCGGCGGCGACTCGGATCCGTATGAGTGGACACGACGAAAACCCACACCGATGCGTACCACCACACTTCTACGTACAGACAACGCACATCCACGAGGATTTGCACAAAATTAGAGGAGAGGGGAGGGGTGGCCGGCGGCGGCGGCGGTGGCGGTGGCGGCAACTCGGATCCGTACGAGTGAGAGTGCCACAGAGGTCACATTAAGAGTGAGTAATTGCGGCCTGTCTCTCAGTCCCATTCCACACAAACAACACTGGGCCGACTGCAGGGTACGAGTTCTTCCGTCGGATTGCAGCCCTTAGAGCCATGGCGCTGAGAGCGCACCGCGATAGCTCCAAGCACATCGGATTGTTTACAGCGAGGAAGATGTGCGGAGACCGCTGACCTATCTCTCTCTCTTCCCACTCAATTCATTAGTTGTTAAGTAAGAGGTTAAGAACCTGGGTGAAGTCACTAAATGCCGCTTTTGTGCCATATTGACCCTACTTAATTTTTTTCGACAAATAAGATGCTTCAAAATGTGAGACGCAGCATGAAGTTATTACAAATATGCTTGATATAAAACCCGATGGGGTTTTAACTGGCATTAACTTCCTTGAAAGTTGAAGGGAGTGTAATACGTACGCGAATCGCCTACTATCGTTTTAACATAGGCAATTTCATCCGAACGCGTGTGTTTAAATAACAGCTGTCCTACTCTTTATCCAGAGGCTGAAGAGGCGTGACAATTGTGCTTTTCGTCCTAGAATCATGGTTAAAACCCTTGTGTTGATGAAATAACTCGGGGTTGGGGAACTGGGAGTTGCGAAATTACTAGCACCGGTGTTGGTCGTTGGATAGGTTTAGAATATGAGACACGCATGAAAATGCAGACGAAAGTTAGGACGGCGAGTACGCAAACACGATTGGGGTCTCGCGGCCCAACTAGTAAAGCATTCAGTGAGGTGACCAACTGTGCATTCCAACCAGGATTGAGACGAAGGTGAACGACTACGACAAAAGGTAAATCCGAAACTGCCCTTCAGATGGCGTAACGCTTTCACTGAAAAAAACGTGTCCCGTAATACTTTGCACTTACGGCCGTGTGTGTTTGTGTGTGCGTGTGAAAGCGTGTGCTATGCCAGTATCAGCAAACGATGGCCCTCACAGCCTGGTATGCACTGGCAGTTTCCTGACACCTCGTTCCCTCTCGGTAGATGCGCCTGTACTTTCTCTGGGCATACAGGTGGTGGGCATGGCTACCCAGTCATCCTCGTCCTTCTGGCCCCTCTTGAGGTGTTGCTGTTGTTGTTGCTGTTGATAAAAACTCCTGGTCAAGTGTATGGTGCAGTGGTACACCTATTTGCGGGTCTGGCCGTGCCAGCCACCTGCACCTCCGCCCCCTCGCCTCCGATCATCTGACTTTGTCTCGAAATCGGCTCCAGGTAGGGAGTGGGGAAGCGAAAGTGAGGTAGATGAATTGAAAGTCCACAGTCACTTTTCACTAACTCAAGCGCAAATCACAGTGACTGCTGCACCTTGGTTTGTGGCAATCGGTGGATACCGTCGGAATCGACGGTCGAAATGTTGTGTTTGTCGCTGTGCGAAGCGCATTACGCCCGAAATTTTCAGGGATGGAAACGAATATGCGAAGACTAGGTCCTTGTTGTAAAGAAGATGAACATCCGATCTCTGGGACAGTAGGTGTATTGGTCTGAGCTTTCGGCCTCGTATAGGAGGCCATCGTCAGAGACTGTGAGAATGCGACATCAAATGAGCAGTTTTTGTAGTCAAGCCATGAAGGGGGGGGGGTGTTTGTGTTTCTGTGTGTGTGAGTTTGTGTGTGCAGCAACGCACGAGAATTAATTAGGTAAAACTATCCGGAGACAACCGTAGTTCGCACTTGCAAACTGTGTTAATGGATTTCTACCCGACGTCATGTCAAACTTATTCGCCCCTCATTCCCACCAAGGTGGAAGAGGATAAATTTATTTCTTAGGATGGGGAGGCCGTGTATCTCGAGACTTTTGGACTTGCAATAAGCCAGGGCTTTTTCCGACTGTAAACGACTACTAAAGCCGCAGGTCTTCTTTTCTCCAGGTGCATCAGTTTGGCGCTTATCTCAGCCACACTGAAGACGCATTTAATTAGTGTTTTTTTCTCTACAACAGATGAATTAAAGTGATTAAAATAAAGCGGTGAGCGTATTTTAGGGATAGATAATTGCATCTCTTCTATGGGTGGACAACTTTTGCCACTAGGTAAGTTAGTGCTGTAGCTTGGATGTAGCATAATTAAACCAGTTGTTTGGATTTTGTGGCATTGCTCGGCAGCTCCAGTTTCTGAAAATGCGATTAAGGTAAATATGCATCATGATGAGCGACACGAACGGCCGTCCTTGAAGTCGCAGCACACTATCTCAGGCGGGTCTTTGGTCAGTACGGAAGGTGCTCCGCCTATGCTAAAGGCCCTTTGCAAAGAGGGCTGCGTTCGAATGACCGCCATTTCTGCATGTTTCTTGAAGACCTCATCACAGTGGCTTATATCTGATATCTAGAACTCGGTTGGTCGCTCAACGCTCAGGCCATGACCACCGTAAATCAAGGTGGCTACCACTCCGCTCGTTCACAGTTAGTGCGTCATGCTCCTGCAGAAACACCAAGTTAAACAGATGTGTTCTCGGGGGTGCCAGACTAACTTGCCCTTAATTAGCTGGTCACTCTTTTTTAACTGTACTGATAGTTTTAAGGAAACACCACAACCCTGCAGGAGTCTCCACGCGCGTCACTTCTTCTGGATGATCAGGTCGCTTGACATTCGATTATTAACTCTTACAGTAATTCTAACTCTTCCTGCCATTAATAATCGGGGGTTGCCGATAATGTCTTTTGCTAGGAGGATCGGCAGAAATATGGTCAGATTGTAACAGTACTGTTTTGAGTTTAGTTGGCTTTTAGTAACTAAGTTGTACTGCTTGCCAACAGCCAGGAGAAGAAACCTATCGAAGATGCTCAACGGGCGGAAGCGAAGTTATGAATGCCTCACCACTTGGTATCCTACGTGGCTACGGATCCGCTATTTATTCATACGGCAATAGGCGCAAACGGATTCACTGGCTCCTCGAAAAATACATCTTGAATGGGTGGAAGGACTTCTCAAAAGCGACGTGGGGTGAAGTGGGGGCACTGTCTCGGACTGATTCTGCTCAGAGACTGAGACTGTCAAGTAGGAAAGGGTTGATTAATTGGAGCAGCTGGCCTCGTCTATGACTTATTTGCCCTGTGCATGTGTGCGTGTGTCTGTGTTCATATAAAAAATTTAGTCTAAAGAGCCGAGAAGTTGTCACAGCGGTCTTCGAAGGATATTAAAGCTGAGGTGACGTGTTTACCCCAAAAAACGTCACCCCTGTACGGCACCCACGACAACAACCAATGCCGTCACCGGTGATAACACTCTGATGTCATGATGCCCCAGTCGAGGTCATCGACCCCCACCTTCTTCGTCACCCCCTGTCACAATAACCGTAACGACGGTAACCAGCACCGCACCAACGGTGGGAACATTGCAGACGTCTCACTAAACACTAGCCTCACCACCGCCGTATCCACCACCAGTGGTGTTGACTCGGTCCTAACCTATCCTCAGTGTGATGGAAAATTCACCACACACATCTTCCTGGTCGGTCACTTGCGACTCCGTCGCAGTACAACCGGTGCACCAGTGAGTCCCATAAGAACGATCGGTAAGCGACCCCTACCATTGTATATTCCCAAACGAAACCGACATGGCAACGGGCTCGTGGCTCAGTGGTTAGAGGCGTGGATTTCTAACTAACAGGTCGCGAGTTCGAGCCCCGGATGTTCCACACTTCGGGGTTGGGTATGCCTGGCTGACGACGACTTATAAGTCAGAAATGGCCATTCCGGTCTCCTTTGTCTTTGTCGGTAATAACATATTAGTCTCGCCTAGACTGAAGCATTTCCCAGATGAAGAGCGTGAAAAGCTGGCATCATGGTGACTTATTGCAAGGCAATTAGTAGCCCTTCGGCGAGGCAGGCTTTTTAAATTTCCCCAAAAACTAAAGAGGGGACCGTGCCGAAACATCTTCTGGTAACTAATAATATGCGGATATTCCCGTCAGTCGTAATGGGGTCGCTAAAGCTGTTCTCCATTAGTAATCGCAAGTCCTTTATTCGCCCAATGTTTCGGATTCAAGCTGGAACCCATCATCAGAGACAGTACCAGATACTGCACTTCCCATCGATCAATCTCAAGTCCCCTAGCTGTTGGAAACATCATAATAATGCCCTACCACCGCCTTCTGGGCCGGCAACAAGTGTGCATTCGTAAGTCTATAATGGCGCCCGTCAAGACTATTCTATCTCTCTTTCCTCAATGGCAATATGGCCACTCTATTGCGCCTTCATTACTCAAATTGATTAAAGTAGCTCGGCTCACGAAGTTTAATTATTCCGCAATCCCTACACCTAGGCTCAACTCAACTCATCGAATAACTCCCACCCCACCACTCAGTCCACTTTTTTCGGTTTAGGAGCAATTTTTCGTTTGCCCTGTTATTCAACACAAAAGCTACATCACTTAACCCTCAGCCGCGCTAGTAACCACACTGCTAGCGGATGTAATTACCTACACTGAAGGTTTGACGCCGTCAAAATTGTAACGGCTTAATGATTGGCTGCAAGGAGTACACTGAAGCGGAAATTTTTTAGGACCAACACCACCCCCCCCCCAAGCGGATGATACTACTTGCTTCGGAACGCACTCACCAGAGACAAAATAAGATTTAGTCGGAAACGGTGTGAGTGTGTGTGTTAAAAAACAACTGAAAAAATACAGCCAACATACAGGGGTACCCTTAAAATTGCGAACTAATGAAAACAGTGGCTTATCCTCGCACACGCAGTCGACGAAACACAGAAAGAGCACGAGGATGGGAGATTGAAAAAAAGGCGGCGATGGGGGGAGGGACAGGGCTGGGCTGGGTGGGGCGGTGAAAAGAAAAGAAGTATGAAAGCTGTAAAACGAATGATCTCAAACATTGATGTGTAGTATGAACTTTTTTACATTTATAGCCTAAACCCATACACCCTATTGAAGTCAGAATGTCTAGTTATCTTTGCCTTTGGTGGATAAAACCGTATTTGGTTTGGGGTGTACAAGGCCGCATTAAAATGGGGCTTCGTTGTGAGCTTTTGTAGGAATGCTTGGAAAAGCGACTTCACAAGCATTAGAACACCGGGTCTCGGGAGGACGCGGGTGCGTGCGCACTCCCTCAGAGGCATGATCTTTGGCTGCATATCCTACACGGATGAAGCCTGCGGCCAGTTTTAAAAGAAACACAAAAGATCCAAAAATATAAGATAAAACGGGCAGTATAGGTTAAAACGGAGTGGGCATGGAGGGTGGGGATGGGGATGGGGGGAGCGAAAGGAGTAGTCTCCCTTCCAGGTGTATTGAACAGTCACCTTCAGACGGGGGGTGGGGGTGGGGGAAAGCATGAAAGAAGTTGACGCCCATCCGATCCCATTCCGGGGCGGGGGGTTACATGTCAAGGCGTGTTGCTTAGGTTGTGGAGGTTGGGATCCAGCGGAGGCGTCTCAGATGCCGGGTTTTCTGTCCGGGTGGGCGTCACATCCCCTGAACTGACAGTTAATCTGCAAGAGGGGAGGTGAACAAGGACAACTTTAAACTGGGATTGCGCTCAATATGGAAAATCCAGAGGGCCCACTGCGGTAGAAAGCCAAGGCTTCCACTCTTACTGCGCCTACTGTATGATCTGATAAGTTAACAGGAATCCAATGAAAGCACTAAAAACAGGCCTTAGATATTCAGCGAGCTGATCCATGTCAGTGCAAAGAAAGTTCTCAATGAGTGTGCATAGTTGGCTTTTTAAACACCATCATTCAGCGATAGCTGTATTGTAAAAGAACAGATGAGAGGCGAAAATACAACTTTGCTTTAGAGAGGGCGAGGACGGAGGAGATGGGTGAAACGACGGGACGACAGAGTTATTGACCTGGACTGTTCGACTCACCATTCTCAAAGGTAATGTATAACAAACAAAAACAAAGCACTTTGTATCGTGCCCTCCAGTCAAGCAGTGAGGACGTAACGTGTGCAGCCGAGGCTCCAACCAAGTGTCGGGAATTTCAGTCAGATTTTGGGTAGGCAATTTTATTTATATTTTGTTTTATGATTATTACTACCTTATTTATTTTATTTTTTTGGCTGTACTCAAGCCTGCTTTCGTGGGTCCGAAGGTCACTGAGTTTTTCACAATTTTGTCAAAATAAAAAAGATTACTCGAAACCTGCCAGAAAAACCTATTAATTACATGAAGATGGCGGTCATCTGGTGGATTCTACACTGATTTGTTAGGAAATCCTGCTTGGGGAGGTAGTTTTCACTATCAGATTTGATTAATTCTGGACGTTGCAGTAGGTTAGGCGTATAACTTCAACCGAACGTGGGGCCTCGCATTTCAGAAGGCTAGAGCGTTGGCTGTACTCAAGTCTTCCCCCTGCTGTTGTGGGTTCCAATCCCACCGAGGTCGCAGAGTTTTTTACATTTGGTTGAAAAAGGAATAAATTAGGTTTAACTGTAATATTCGGCATACCACATTACTTAAATTGTGAGTTCTTTCAACTAGGGATCAAATGGTATGACATAAATAGTTTTTAGTCAGTGTTAGAAAAGCAACAATGTAGACATTAACAAGAATTATGTTGTCCGCCTACCGTACGCGACCATGGATTTCGTAATAGTTTTTCCACTACTTTCTAAAGAAGTATTTGTAATGAAATCTGTGTTTTTTTCTTTAGAATACCGTGGTAACAATACAACAACAGTTTCTTGGCGAGAGCTTTCGAATATTTTGCCATGAAAAAACCAATGAGACTCAGTCTTAATGGCCTCTCGCCTACGAACACCGCTGTCAAGTTGGAAACGACCAGGTCGACAGTTTACACCGTTAGCGACCGTTATAAAAAGTTCGGCCGCATCGACAGGAAGCTTGGTTGTGGACAAACAAAAAAGCTCGGACGCCTTGTGTTATAAGGGCTGTCTGGGATCGCATTCGCTGCAGTTTAGTCTGGAGCATGGGGAAGATGGCTTTAGGGTTTGCAATGTCGGAGCACATGGTTAGGAATGTCCAGAAGAAGAACCTGAAGGCCAAGTCAAAGACCAGCACCAGAAGCATCTAGTTACTAAGACTGTGAAGGAGAAGAGACTGGAAAGAAGTAAGAGTATCCTAGGTTCCAGCGCGGACGGACCATACACGGTACTCTACTTCGACGAGGAACTCTTCACGATCGCTTCGGTGTCCAACAGCCGAACAGACTGCTACATAAGCCCCCTGAAGGTCAACGAGGTACATGAGAATGTTAAGTACAAGTTTCAGACTGAACATTCCGCGTCTGTGATGATCTTTAGCTAGATGGCCTCAGACAGCAAAGTCATGCACCCTGCGTTCATTGAGCCCGGAGTCAAAGTGAACACAGATGCTCAGAAGCATGTCAGGCCTTGAATAGATTGTCACTACACTCCGAACGGCAACGTAGTCTTACGGCAGGATGGTGCGCCTCCACATACGTCAGGGAAGACACGTAAGTTGCTGGAAGGCGATATGCCTTATTTCTGGCCTAATGATATGTGGCTACCATCCTCAGCGGCCTTAAACACCCCCGACTACAGCATTTGGCTGTACAGTACGTGACCTATCTCTTACAATCTGATAACGGAAACGGGTGCCAGAATTTCTGGACGTCTTTAACGTTGCGCATTTTGTTCGCTCACCCACATCCTTCAATGAAATGTCCTTTTCTTGTGCGGAAATAGTGTTTACGTAAGTATGTCAAGTAAAAAATGAGTAGATTTCAGCGAAAATGGACGTTGTAATATCCTCGTGCAAGTTCTTATGCTAATACATGTCCAAGACTCCGGTTACGCATCTGAGCGACAGTAAGTTACCCGCGAGAGTTTTAATAAACAGATTTAGCCGAACTTGGAAATTTATTTTATGGCCGATGATAACCGTGGTAACCATCTTGCTAACACAAAAGTTGTTTTAGAAAAACCAGAGATTTTGTCAGTTTCTAAAAGTCAAATTAGCCGACCTGTACGATTTGGTGCCCTAAAGTGCAGTAATAACGCAGATAGGGATTCCTTCGTTTAAATGGACTGAAACTGTTTTGCCGTTTGGAAAATTCTACCTGACGTCACATTAATGACCACCAACAAATGGTCACTAATTATCGTGTATTTGAGCTTCTGTGCATGCCTTATTCAGAAATAGAATGAGCAAAAACTTAATAGTCTCAGCAAAATATCAGTATTTATATGGGCGCTCTGCCGTGCATTTATAATCGAAGAAGCGAGTCTAAAAGCGAGCAAAAACAGTGGAAATGGTCTCAATGTACAGAGGATGGCATGTTCTTACGTTTACGGTAGAAAAGTGCTAGTATTGGTTAGGAGCGTGTAAGAAACGGTCAAAAGTGCCGAATTTTTACTTGGCCTCACCGTGCAAAAATGCAAAGTACACAGAGATCCATCAAAGGAGTGCAGTAATAAAGCACTTCTTAAAGAGACAAGGAATTAGAGGTAACTTTTAAGGAAAGTTTCATTATTGATCAAGGGCATAGTTGTTGCTGACTTTCGTTGTGGACAATCATTTTTCTCGAAAATGAAGTTTGATATTTGAATGAGTCTTCACATGTGACCCAAACGACCATGTTTGTGAAAAGGAGCGCCCGAACACTCCCTAATTCGATAAATGCCTTCAAGAATTACCTTATTTTAAAGTTCTTAACAGACAGGTAATTCAGAATCTGACTAAAAATTATGAAGTATTAAGCAACATTTGGAGGCCGATCTGAAACTCTCCGTAATCCAAAACAAAGGAAAAGCGTAAATTAATTTAACGGAAGAAAAGTTCTCTTTATAAACACAAAATGGTATGTTTACGATCACGCCTGTCAGTTCTACTCAAATTTATTAGGCACGGACCGGCCTCACATCATGTCACTTTATGAAAACTTTTGTTCCTAAGAGGTCCCCATCGGAGAAATCAAGTAAAATTCAGCTTCGCTTGCTGAACCCAATCTCATTCACTTCAAACGAGTCAAGAATACCACGAATCCCTGGAAAACTGTTTTGGAGTCTACACTCAGAATGTAGGCAGTTGACAAACCGCCACGTATGAGACTACACCAATTCCTTAACGATATTTAGAGGTAAACTTCACTGAAACACTATTATTAGACGTTGTTTTATTTTTACTTTCATATTTACTACCTTTTTGGTGTGAGAACACATTCCATACATCAAAAAACGAAGTTTACTAAATTAGAATCATTTATGACGTTTTCGGGATGTTGCGCTTTTCTAAAAAATACTCGGCATTTCTAAACAATGCAACACTGCCTTAAGAGTGCCTTTATGTTTTTAATTCTTTTAAATTTGCACTTAACTAGCACAGACATTGGACTCATGAAATGATGTTGTTTTGCGAGTGATTGGCAATCATTCGTAAATTTTGACGCACTGTATGTCGAGGAGAAGGCTTGCAACAAGCTACATAACACCATTGAGGTCCTGAAGGTCTACACTGTCAGACAGTGGAACAGGATGTCACCGGAGTACATCGGGAACCCTTGCGCTAATTTCGGACCGATAATCGACGAAGTTATTGCTGACAATGGCTCTCACATTGAATAATTCCTTTCTAATATGAATTATCAGTCTTTTATGTAAAATACATTTGTTTCTCCAGCTACGTGTCCTTGATCTGGATCAGGCTTTAGTTCGGATTAGTCAAGTTACGAAATTTACGGTCGCATACGATACGGGTGCTTCAGCCTTGTCTGGATAGTCCCGTCTTTTTCATACAGCCGACTGAAATACGTCAGGCGGTCTTTCTCGAGATTCGGGATGTGCGCCTGGCTCTGGACAAAATGAAGCCAGAGGCGGCGGGTACCCAAAAAGGTCTCCTTACTTACAAGTGGTGCTCTGCGTCGGAGATGGTAGACTCATCCTCCAGTCTGATGGAGCCAGAGAGGTTGGAACAGGTCGGCGGGCAGGACGGTACACAGGCGGTCGCTGTCTTGCGCGTCCTCGCCAGGTCTGAGAAGTCATCTTGGCAGAGGTGTTGGAAATCAAGACTGCCGTCAGCACCAATAGTGGCCATGGGAACGTCCGCTGGAAGGCGGTGCGAGCGACTCCTGTTCAGCATGTTCTCCTTCCGCCGAGCAACAAATG
Source organism: Spirometra erinaceieuropaei (assembly GCA_902702965.1). Classification (NCBI taxonomy): domain Eukaryota; kingdom Metazoa; phylum Platyhelminthes; class Cestoda; order Diphyllobothriidea; family Diphyllobothriidae; genus Spirometra; species Spirometra erinaceieuropaei. The sequence goes on from CACRXP010000305.1 coordinate 716,999, forward strand.
CTGAATTCTTCATTTTGCCACCAGACCTGTGAAAGGCGGATGTAGAACGGTTCAGGCTACAGCAGAGGGGCGGGCGAGGAGGAGGAGGAGGAGGAGGAGGAGGAGAAGGAGGAGGAGGCAGTATACAGCAGATGTGCCATCTCAAGAAATGTTAGCCGAAATTCCGAAAAGTGTTTTTAAATCGAACGGATAACTTAGACAGGGTTGTAAAACTTGTGATTGGGCAGTACAGTAGATGTGCTAACTCATGAAATGTCAACCAAAATTTCGAACTGCGTTCTCGTTTCGAAAAGACCAATTAAGTAGTGTTGTAAAACTAATCAGGCTGCAACATAAATCTTTAATGATCCAGTTACCTCAGGGTGTTGGCTTTCGAAAGAATTTATTTTCGGCTGCATACAAGATCAAATACTCTACCAAAAATGACTATTTAAGTAGTATGCAATTTTCTCATTGATTTTCGATGTCCATGACAATTCAATTATATTTCATGGAAAACATGTATAAAAATATTCATTTTTTACTTATTCGGTAGAAAATCACGTCTTCTCTCAATTTCATACTCAAAAGAAGAGTATAATTCGGTTTTAAGAAAGTTTCTAATTGTGAGATTTTTTAATACCCTTAAATGGCCGTTCATGAAACGTCATGTATCTGCTTTTACGAATGTGGCTTGTAAAGTTAACAATATTGCTCAAAACCATTGCTTAATTTTATGAACCTCATATGGTCTCCTCTTAACTACGTAGAGAAATGTATGGTTTTCCGTACACGGAAAATATGCAGCTTGAAGTTTTGAAACCCTGAATGCAAGTGTAACAACAGGTCGGGTTCAAAATTATTCGGGAATTAGAAAAGTTTTTTAAGGCCGAATTATACTCTTCTTTTGAGTATGAAATTGGAAGAAGACGTGATTTTCTGCCGAATAAGTAAAAAAATGAATATTTTTATGCATGTTTTCCATGAAATATAACTGAATTTTCAAGGGTATCGAAAATCAATGAGAAAATTGCATACTAGTTAAGTAGTCATTTGTTGCAGAGTATAGATCTTGCATGCGGCCGAAAATAAATTCTTTCGAAAGCCGACACCCTAAGGTAACTGGATCACTATAGATTTATGCTGAATCATGATTAGTTTTACAACACTAGTTACTTGATCTTTTCGAGACGAGAACACATTTCGAAATTTTGGTTGACATTTCATGAGTTAGCACATCTACTGTATAACCCCCCAAGATATTTCAGTCACGTGAAGATGCTAACCTATGAATGCACTTCCTTCCGGCTGTCTGCAAAACCGCATTCTGTACGGAATGATAACTTTAGCAGTGCAGTTTTTTCATTGATTTTCGACTCCTTTATAAATTCAAATGCATTTTATGGAAAACACGAACTAAATATTGCTTTTTAACATTAATCAGCAAATTCAGTTTTGGTTAAATTTTACATTCGAAAAGAGAGAGTAATCTGGTTTTCAAAGGTCTTTTTCAATTTCCGAATAATTTCAAATCCAACCTGCTGTCGCACTTGCATTCATGGTTTCCAGACTACAATCTGTATATTTTCATGTAAGGAAAATCATAAATTTCCATGCGCTAACAGGAAGATGTCATATGCAGTTCACAAAATTTTGCAGTGGATTTGAACCATACTGTAAGGGAGCAAAACTTGCGAATATACATGCTATGTTATATAAATGGACATTTTGTGGCCTAAAAAGTCTCATGATCAGAGACGTTTTAAAATATAACGTAATGTTTTGCCGAATGAATGCACCAAAAGATATTTTGTGCATGTTTCCTATGGAATATATTTTTATTTATAAGTGTTGAAGATCGACGGGGGAAATTCATACTACTTTGGTGGTCATTTTTACAGGGAGTAAATTTTGCAGACGGCCAGAAGAAAACTCGTTTAAAGGACGTGACTGAAATGTCCTAGGATTATGCCGCGCAATCATTAGTATTATAATCCTACGTAGACAATCCTTTTCGAGTGGAAAACCAATTTCAGAATTTCGGTCAACATTTCATGAGATAGCGCCCCCATTCTATACTACAGCAAGCCTTTCTTACAGATGGTGTTTCGCGTCGGGGATGGTGGACTCGTCCTCCAGTTTGATGGAACCGGAAATATTGGAACAACTGGATGGACATGGCGGCAGACAGGGGGTTGTCTCATGACTCTTTGCCAAGTCTGAAAAATCCTCGTGGCGAGGGTGTGGAAATTCAACGTTGCCGACGCCGCCGTCGCTAGCGAGAGGAACGTCCGCAGGGAGGCAGCCCATGCGACTCCTGTTCAGTATATTCTCTTTTCGGCGAGACGCAAATGGCGAATTCTTAATCTTGCTACCTGACCTGTTGAGGACACGTTTGAATTCCTGGAAGGCAGCAAGATGCAAAGAATCAACTTCAGGTGATCGGAGAGCTATGGGAGGGGGGAGAAGGTAGGGGTTCACATAAAATCGAATTTAGGGCGGCGACTTACACCTTTAGATGTCGGAGAGTAGTAGCTGAAACAAGATACAACAATAATAAGTACCTATTTGAGGGGTATTTGATTCAGGCGTCTGGGTAAGAACTGTGAAACTTACAGAGTTCCCTTGGCTTTTCGCAGCTGGCACTCCTTCTCGTCAAAAATCCATACAGAGCCTCCTGTGGTCTCAACACGCCGGAAGCATTTGTGGAGGGAGAGGTTGTGCCTGATCGCGTTCTATACCAAAAGAGCAAAAAACAGAAGGTGATATGAGTGGCAGAGCAAAAGGCTCCCGGGTATTTTCAAGCAGCTCATAAAGCGGGGCTAACTCATGAAATACCAACCGAAATTCCGAAATGCATTTTTGCTCCGAAAAGATTAATTAAGTAGGCTTGTAAAATTAGTCAGCCTGTAACGTAATTCTATAATATTTCAACTACCTCAGGATGCCGGCTTTCGAATGAACTTCCTTCCGGCTACATGCAAAAAATACACTCTGTAAGATATGACTACTTAAGTAACATGAATTTTCTCTTTGATTTTCGATGCCCCTAAAAGTCTAATTATACTTCATGGAAACATGCACAAAATGTATTCACTACTTTGCTTATTTGGGAGAAAACAACAAGTTCTTCCTAATTTTTTACTCGAAGGAGGGATATATTTTGGTTTTTAAAAATGCTTCTAATTCCCGAATAATTTTGAACCGACTATACCGTTACGCCTAGATTCCAGGTATCCAAATTACAAGCCCTATATTTTCCGCATAAGGAAAACCACACATTTCTGTACGGTAACAAAGGAGGACCATATATTGTTCATAAAATTCAGCCGTGGATTTGATCCATATTTTTAACTTTACAAGCCATATTTGTAAATGCGGAGACATGACGATTTATGAACGGCCATTTTATAGTAGTTTAAAATCTCACAATTAGAACCTTTTTGAAACTGAGTTATACCCTTTCTGCGAGTTTAAAATTGAAAGGAAACGTCATTATCTACCGAACGAGTAAATGAATGAATATTTTTATGGTGTCTTCCATGAAATATAATTGAACTTTTAGAGGCATCGGAGCCAGGTGTCAGAGAGTTGTCAGCGCACACCGGGCTGTGAGAGCCATGGTTTGCTGATCCTGACATGCTAGACACTCACAATCCTTGAGGTCCCATCATTCAACTAGACATGAGTAAATTCGTCTACTTAAATGAGACCTTTTTACCTAGGAAGGAAAGCTCTGGTCGTCCGAGGGTTGGAAGCGGGAATGAGTTCTCCCCCCGTTCTACAGGTGGCTTTGCGCTAGACTGCAGACGGGATACCTATTCCTGTATTCCAACCCACGCCCTATCCCTCTTAACCCTAAACCCTCCACCGGAATTTAGCGTTTGGCCACCTGTACTACTTATAATCGTGCCATACTCTCCCGAGAACTGCTTAGATACATTCTAAACCACAGCCTGTCTCACGGAACAAGGACAGCCGGTCGAATAGACAACTGCGCCAACGTTTAAATACCTTTCTCCAGCACGGTAGCTACCATTCCTTCCGCATAAATTGACAACCAACCCCCATCAATAGGACTTCCGATTCGTAGGGCAAAAAACTCGCCAACATCGGGAGTACCAAGAAGGGCAAAATGTGACGACACGGGGAGAGAACTTCCTCCTCGTTTCCTTCCGAGGGCGAAAAAACTGAGGAGCACCCTGGGAAATTTCTGTGAACGAAAAGGCGAAGACGGGGTCTTTCAGATGGCAGTCTTAGTCATCACGGAGTCATCAACCACTAGGGTAAAGGACTTCTTCTGGTGAAAGAAAAGCGCAAAACACGACCTCAGACTTCTGTCGTCAAAGCTGTAAGAAGTGGACGTGAATACACTCACGCTGACATCGTTGTCAAATACTGAGCTACACATCAGGAGACACGATCGCGTAAATGTCATGGTGAAAAGGACTGCATCGCACCAAATGCTGGACCGATCATCGTCTACCTGTGGCACAGATGAGACCGCAACAACGACGGTCTCGACGGACAAAGGCGACAAGAAAACTGTATAGAACCGAACCGAGGCGAGGACTGGCCTGTGGGATGTACAAAGGCTGGAGCATGTACCCTTAAAAGGACATGACAATACTGCTGAAACGTACTACTATACGCGTCTAATACTACCACCGTCGGCAATATCAAGACTGACTGGGCCAGAACGATGAATAAATACAGCGTCTGCTCTGCGGGGAGAACCGCCTCCGTCAGAAAAACATGATGCCGCAAACAAAACTGCCTCCTCCTAGTGCGGACGACATCTTCAACGGAGGGTCATAAGACTGAGGAAACATACTCGCGGAGCTCTGGACAGAGCCCCAGGGTCCAACGGAAAGAGTGTGTCCGTAGTGTGATCGGTGAGCGACCCTCTATCATAGTTACAGTGGGTGGGCTAACTCATGAAATGTCAACCGAAATTTCGAAATGCGTTCGCGTTTCGAAAAAATTGATTAAATAGCGTTGTAGAACTGCTCATCGTGCAGCGTAATTCTATAATTATTCAGTTACCACAGAATGCTGGCTTTTAAACGAACTTCCTTCCGGCTACATGCAGAAACTATACTCTGTAAAAATGACTGCTTAAGTAGCATGTATTTTTCTTATTCATTTACGATGCCTCTAAAAGTCCAATTATATTTCATGAAAAACATGCATAAAAATATTCATTCTTTTACTTATTCCTTGGAGAATCACGTCTTCTTCCGATTTTATACTCGAAAGAAGAGTATAATTCGGTTTTCAAAAACTTCTCTAATTCCCAAATAATTTTGAACCCGACCTGCTGATATACTTGCATTTAGGGTTTCAAAACTACAAGCCGTATATTTTCCGTTTACGGAAAACCATTCATTTCTCTACGGTATTAAGAGGAGACCATATGGAGTTCATAAAATCAAGCAGCGGATTTGGGCAATATTGTTAACTTTACAAGCCACATTCGTAAATGCAGAGACATGACGTTTGATGAACAGTCATTTCACGTTGTTAAAAAATCTCACAATTATAAACCTTTTAAAAACCGAAGTATACCGTTCCTTCGACTAGAAAATCGGAAGAAAACGTAATTTTCTACCGAATACTTAAACGAATGAATATTTTTTGCATGTTTTCCATGAAATATAATTGCATTTTCGAGGGCATCGAAAACAAATGAGACAAATTTATGCTAATTAAGTAGTCATTTTTTACAGAGTGTAGCTTCTGCATGCAGCCGGAAGAAAGTTCATTCGACAGCCGACACTCTGATTTATTATAGAATTATGCTGAAGGCTGATTAGTTTTACAACCATACTAAATTAATCTTTGCGAAACGAGAACGCATTTCGAAATTTCGGTTGACATTTCATAAGTTAACGCACCTATTGTAACTAACCGACCGCAACCGACAGGACAACCAACCCGTGGCTCAGTGGCTGGAGTGCTGAACTTTAAACCAACAGAACATGCATAGAGGCCGCGTATCGCTGGCTGACGACAACCAGTAGACCAGAAATGGTCATTCCGGTTTTCCTTGTCTTTGCCGGCAATGTTATGCTTCAGGTAACTACGCCTCTACGTGGCCAACCCAACGCCCTAAAACTATAAAAAAAAATCACTAACAAACAAGAAGGGTGTGCAGCTGAAAGAACACGGTAAACTCTGCTTCTCCAGTCACATTTATCCTTCAGAAGTGCATTCGGGGGAAAAAGTGTTGCATAGCAGAAGTTATTCGTACACACTCGGCAAAATAATAAACAAAAGACCGTGTCCTTACCTTCCACGTGGCCTCGTTTTGCTTGAAGTAAAGGAATTCCTTCTGTAGCCAGGCGTAAATTTCACTGAGAGAAAGACTTTTATTGGGCGACTCGCAGATAGCTTGGCGGATGAGGGAGGCGTAAGTGAAGCGCGGACGCACAGAATGCGTCCGATAGAATTGGCGCTGATTTGTCGAACACTCTTCGGTGACGCTGAGCAGGGAGGAGGAGAGGCTGGCTTCACGCGCGCCAGTGTTCCAGGCCTCCTCTTTGGCAGACGGTGACAGAGGCACATGGCTGTCACACATGGGACCTCAAAAAGAAGGAGGGAGTTATACGGATGATAAGACGAGGATCTAGGCATGCGCACTATGGCGAACAGATCGAGGCGTTTTTCACCAGGCAGGGCTCTACAATCCTGACATGTACCACTTTGATTACTGTCCGATTCCGTGACCCCTAGAACGGGCCACGCGGTATATGTGCCGGACCAATACGAGGGCCAGGTCAGTGCACGGTCAGCGTTATTGGGGATGTGCACCCGTGACAAGTGGTGGCACGATGTGGTGGTACGCCTAGGCGCATGCTCACACCACGCCAGTCACCTGCGTTAGATCCCGCCTCGGGTCTTCTTAACTGCGTCTTGGCAATGGACTCAGTTGGGTGAGGGGGGGGGGTGAATGTGAGGTAGACGAATCGCAAGTCGCTGTCTCTGATTTCACTCTGCTGTGGAACGCAGGATGGACATTGCCGATCACAACAGACGCACTGGCGTAACTGAAATACCTGAAGATTATGTTGCCCGATAATCAGTATTACAAATGCGCCTAAATAATCCTCTCTAATTGGAAGTACATTGCATAAAAGAGCATACTATCTCAACTCCGTCTGCTGCCTTCCCAGTGACCTGTAATTTAAAACCGACGCAACAGTGTTCTACATATAAATGTACTGCATCGAGAAACCTCACAGTGCATACTGGTCCGTTCAAACCAATTTGCATTCAGCAGACTGTTTGGTGTGCCCCTCTGCGGTGCTTATCACGTTTACAGTTGGATGGCACAGACGAACCCCGCCTCATTCGGTCTTATTTAACCAAAGACGTCGGCGCACTAATGGAAGATTGTTCTGATGTTGACACTCGTCACATGAACGGTCACAATTTACAGGCGGCTTCTCGGATACGTCCAAACACAACATTCTTGTGTCTTCAGCCGGATCAGCATGTAGTTAAGTACGTGGCAAGCACACCGCACATGAAAGCCGGTAGCTCGTTCTACTCACTTTGGTACTTCTTGGCCAGTAAAAAAGGCAGACTCATTACTGCTTTAAGAATTTTGCCTAACTTTTACGGGATACCAGAAGCTATTCCAAATAGGGGCGATTACACAAAGCACAGACTAGTTTGGTATAGATCCTGCACCAGAAAACTCTAAATTCACCTGTATAAGTACTTCTACATATTTAATAAGAAAATGTGACGTCGTTGGCATAACTCTTTGGCCTTACTTATGACACGTTGATTAGTACGCGTCATAATTACAGGATACTCCATACTCGTCAGGATGTTGACTCGTGAATGAGCAGCTTACCTACCACTTACTGAAAGCACATCGCTCTGAGTTTTTCAAATGATTTTCGATGCCTTTTTGAAGCCAAACCTATGGTATAGAAAGTACGAGAGGAAGCATTCTTTCCTACACCCTTTTCGCAACAAATTATGTCATCTTTAAGTTTTCTCAGTTTCAGTAAAGTTATTATTTGAGAGAAATTTCGAGGCCATGGTACACACTCATAAAAGTGTCCCCGTATCTGCGGGCCCATTCGGGTGCCTTGTATTATGCTTCACATTGAATGCAAAACCTTATGAGGGCTCACTAACAATTTCCCAATAACATGCAGTGAGTGACTGATCTCATGAAATGTTGGCCGAAATTCTGTGATGCGTTTTCAGTTAGGAAGGGTTATTTAGATGGGGTTGTAATGCTGATTAGCAGGATGTTGGCTTTTGGATGCACTTATTTTCGACCTAACGTAGAAACCAGACTAGGTAAAAACTGAGTACGTAATTAACGTGCGTATTCACGTGCATTTTCGATGATTTTATAAATTCAAATATATTTTATAGAAAACATGAACAAAATATACTTTTTTTACCAGTTTGGTAGTAAATCACATTGCCTTCATATTTTATATCCTAAGGAAGGTTGTTTTTCGGTTTCTAAAGGTTTCTAATTGTGACATATTTTAAAACCATCCGATTTCCATACGAACAGCATCGCACATGTCGGTTTAGCAATGCTCCTCATGAAATTTAAAACACAGTTCGCATCCACTGCAAAATTTTATGAATTCTAAATGGTAACTTCTTAAAGGCACAGAAGAATGTGTGATTTCCCTTACGCGGAAAGCATGCGCCTTGTAGACTGAAATCGCTAAATGCTAATGCAACGGCTGATCAGGCTCAAAATTATTCGGGAATTGGGAAACGTTTTTAAAACCCAAATATGCACTTTCTTTGGGCATAAAGTGTAAAGACAACGTGATTCTCTACCGAACGAATGAAAGAAAAATTAGTTTGTGGTATATTCTTAAAGGCATGGAGGAACATACGATTTTCCTCACGCGTAAAGGATGAACCTTGCGGATTGAATCGCTAAACGCTAATGAAACCGCTGAGTAGGCTTAAAATTGTTCGGGAATTGGGAAACTTTTTTAAAACCTAAATATACAATTTTTTCGAGCATAAAATACAAAGACAATGTGATTTTCTACCGAACGAGTAAAGAAAAGCCTACTCTAGGGCATTGAAAATCAATGGGAAAAATGCATGTTACTTAAGTAGCCATTCCTTACCGAGTGCCGTTTCTACAGGTCGAAAAGAAGTGCATTTAAGAACCGACATCCCGGCGAGACCGAAATACCATAGAATTATGCCACATGATAATCGATATTACAACCCCACCTAAGTAATTCTTCCTAGCCTAAAACGCATTTCAGAATTTCAGCCATTTCATGAGATCTGTCACGCATTGTAGACAGAGGAAATGATCTCGCACAAGCTAAAAGCGTGCGGCATGCAGTTTGGGAACCTCAAAGTAAAGTGCAAATTGTCAAATTTTTGAGACGCAACAGAAACTTTCTTTTGCTGCAAAATTTTAAACAGAAATAACTGGCCATAAAAAGTGAGCGACAAAAAATGGCTCGGTGTGTACGTTCTACAGCACGGAATTGGGTTTAAAACGGCATCGAAAGCCAATCAGAAATGTTCAAACTGTCAGAATAGTCATTTTTGGTATGTATGCTTTCCATAAGTGGCCGGAAATCCGTTCATTCATAAGTCAGCATCCTGGCATGTGTGAAAACCCTCGGGATTATCCCGCAGGCTAATGAGGATTGCTCACAGATATTGCATGAATTCGGATGATTCAGCGATGAGATCGTAGTTGCCACAAAATGCCAATTATATTAGCATGGAAATCAGTCAGACGAGAGGTTGCTTTGTTAAGAGGACTTTTGGTTAGGTTTTTTTAAAAAAGTGCGCTCTAACTATCCTAAGCTAGTGCTTGTACAAGGTGGATTAATGGCCTGGTCCATGGTGGATGTTCAAAAAGAGTTTTAGTTAATGTCAGCCTGGCCCGGTTTAAAAACACATAGTTTACACCAAGTTGCAAGACAACAATGCAATGCAAATGCCCTAGAAATACCGTACTGGTTGACACGGGAACATTGTCAGGAGAGGTTGCATTCGTGGAAATAGTTTCAGGAGGCAGATGATTCTCAGTGGAAAGTGTCCTGGGCATCATGGGAAAACCACGCGCTGGTTCCCGTTCAAGGGACGCTCCATTGGCAAGACCCATGCCTACGCTGTTGAGAAGCATGGAATACAGAAGAGCCTGTTCTGGATTCATGCCGAAACGCAGCGTTGCCAGGACTCGCGAGAGACCCTCAGGCCCAGTGAACAAGGGATCTTCCATTTCACGGCCTGGATTTAGAAAGAAATGATCAAGATACACATTAGATAGCTACTTGCGTTCATCAATCGGATGGAAATCTGCCAGCAACGATTTACTTGATCAAGCGCATCAACCTGCAATAGTTCGTCCCTAGAAGTCGTAGGGGGGGGGAAGAATGGTGAAGAATGTAAAGTCGAATACGACGGAAAATGTTCAAAGCGGTGACATTGCTTGCCCTTACAGATTCCACCATGCTCTGATGGCAGGACTGGATCAAGGTAGCTGGAGACGACAGCAAAACCTGTGACAGAGCGGGCACTTCGTCATTGTGCAATCGAGGCGCCGAGCGCGCACATGGACACTCCTATCCGCAAGCTGGCTCAGCATTCATATTAAGCGACGGGAGTTCAATCAAAAACTCGCAGGGTCCTGTAGGGGTGTTCAACAGGGAGGGGGAGGTGGCGCAAAGCCAAATTCCTATCCTTCTACCGTCGTGTTCAAAGGGCCCAGCCACGGAAGGGGATGAGTGTGAGAGGCTGGGGTCGCACGGCACGAATGCGACTTCGGTTTGAAGTTTGACGTCCTGTGCCGATCGTGAAAGGGGTAGATACAAGCATTACAACAAACGGCGCACCGCGGTCGCGGTCGACGAGGATCACCACCAACTCCTGGAGCTTTGGGCTTGAACTGGCTTATGGTCGACACCGCAGGGCCTCCTTCACTCCTATCCGTCCTCAAACCCGTAGTTTTCCATTGTCAGGAGTAAGCATAGATTGGAGATAAGCTAGGGCACTGTTAATGACCCAGCATTCGGCCGCGTTCCTAAATATCGCGCAACCACTGGTACCTCAACTGGAATGAATTATAATTTAAACATCCGGGTGGCATATTCAGAACACATTCGGAAGGCTGCATCGCAGTATGGTTCTTTGTCTGGCCGGACCAGTTACAACATCCAGTGACAATCATCCAAATCATGACATTTAAGGTCTTCTGATCGTTCCCATGCGTAGCTGTGGCGTCATGTAGGGGAGATGTTGCGCATGGTCGATGTTAATCGCCTTTTCAGACCCGGAGGTAGGGCTGAGCCAGATTACATGGATAAGAGGTGGGGCACAGAGTCTGGCCACGCAGGTCGCTCCTGCCACTTTTAGTTCACACACACATGACAGCTCGACCGTCGTTGCCGACGATGTCCACCGTGTGCTCCACAGCAAAGTGAAGTAGGGAAGGTGACTTGCGCGTGATTTAGTTTATAGTGAATGTAGACTTGCGCAGTATCTATCGCACTCTCTCCTCCCCGTGGCACCCCGAGTCAAGACGACGGGAGACGGCGGAGGGCACAGGTAGATGGCACAGTCGAGCCCACACCCCGGCGCTCCACTTCACACTCCCTGGCTCACACAGTAAATGACCAGGTTTTTAACCAACAAGAAGGGGGGGGGCGGCAGGGGTCCTAGTGTGCGCGACGTCTGCCGGCAACCAGGTCTGCCACCGCACTCTGAAATGTAGGCATTTGTTATGGTGTGCAATCCGGTGACACCTTCCACAATCCGATATGGCCCCCATGTTGGTCCAGCGCATCTACCACATGGCCCGTTTGAGGGGCACACACACGCGCGCGTTTGGTCCCAGTTTCGGTCTGACATGGAAGTGCGGCCCGTTTGGAAATCCATGAACACACAAACTTGTGGGCAGAATAACATTACGGACAACAGGCAAGGGAGACTGAGGTGAGCATTCCTGGCTTATTGGTCGTCTTCAGGCAGCCGTACCCGATCCCGAGGTGTGCAACCCCTGGGGCTCGATCCCGCGACCTGATGGTTAGAACTCGAACACCGTAATCACTGAACCGCGGGCTCGCTGTCCTGTCGGTTGCGATCGGGCAGGTACAACCATAGAGGGGGAGAGGGCGCTCACCAATCGCGTTACAGATCTCCCTCGTCCCATTGCGCCTTGGAGCTCCCTATCTCGAACTCCGGCAGCAGCCGAACGGCAGCACATGATAGATGCAGAAAAGCATTACGGACAAAGACAGGGGAGACTCCAATGGCCACTTCCGGCGTAACGGGACCAGTGAGTTCCGTAACGCGCTCGGTGAACGCCGTCCCTTCTACCGTAACACAAGCATTTTCCAGTAGATTACCGTTTTGTGTCTGAGTGTCGACGGGCGGAACTGCAGTAGGAGGGAGCTCCCGATTTCTTTGCGGGAAGAGCTGATCGGTGGATGAGTTTGAGGGAGGTTCTGCACGGGGTGTGCTGGGTGACGATGCAGCCGGAGAGATCGATGACTCAGTTGGTTGCAATATTCGCGAACGACGGAATAGGTGATCCAGCATATAGCGAACACGTTGGGTCTCCTGTTTCGTCTGCAGGCAAAAAGCACAAATAAAGATACCGTTATTTCATGGACTTGAAGGTTATACTGCTGACCTCTAAGTGTCTTTGCATTTGAAAACCTGTCAACAATTTTTTGGTAGAAACTAAACAATTCTGCAACTATGTTTGACCTCCGTTTTGTAAGGACGTTTAGATCTATACTAATTACTTCAATGGATTCACCGCGAAATTTTACATGTGTGAAACCGGATGTACAGTAGGTGGGCTAACTCATGAAATGTCAACAGAAATTCCGAAATGTGTTTTCAGTTCGAAAAGATTAATTAAGTAGGGTTGTAAAACCAATCATCCTGCAGCATCATTTTATAATAATTCAGTTACCTCAGGATGCCGGCTTTTAAACACACTTCTTTTTGGTTGCATGCAGGGACAACACTGTAAAAATAACTACTTAAGTAGCATGCATTTTTCTCCTTGATGTTCAATGCCCGTAGAAAGTCAATTTTATTTCATGAAAACATGCACACAAATATTCGTTATTTTTCTCATTCTGTAGAAAATTACGGCTTCTAACTTTAGACTCGAAAAAGGGTTCAGTTCGGTTTTAAAAAAACTTTTCCAATTCCCGAATAATTTTGAACTCGACCTGCCGTTAAACTTGCATACAAGCCGTATAATTTCCGCGTGCCGAAAACCGTAAATTTCTTTAAGGTATTCACAGGTAATCATATGGGGTTCATAGAATTTAGCAGCGGATTTGAGCCATATTATTAACTTTGAAAGCAACACCAGTAAATGTAGAGACATGACGTTTTATGAACGGCTATTTCACGGTATTAAAAAATTGCACAATTAGGAACTTTTTCGAAACCAAATTATACACTCTCTTCGAGTACAAAATTGAAAGAAGACGTCATTTTCTACCGAATGAGAAAAAGAATAACTACTTTTATGCATGTTTTCTATGAAGTATAATTGATTTTTTAAGGGCAGTGAAAATCAATAAGAAAAATGCATGCTGCATATGTAGTTATTTTTTACAAAGTATAGGTCCTGCATGCAACCGAAAGGAAGTTCGTTCGAAGCCGGCACATTGAGGCAACTGAATTATTATAGAATTATGCTGCATGGTGATTAGTTTTACAACTCTACTTAATTAATCTTTTCGAAACGAAAACGCATTTCGGAATTTCTGCTGACATTTCATGAGTCAGTCCACCTAGTGTAAGTAATGGAGGCTTTATAAAAGCATAATTACTTCAGAATGCTCCCAAGGAGGTCCCTAATTGAAATAAAAATAGGGATTACGTCTAAAATGCTAAAAGGTGGAGCATCAGTGTTCTCCGTGTGCTCGAAACATAAGGTTGCAGTTCCTTTGTTCCTAAAGTGGGCCGAACAAAGGGGCTAGATGCGAGTCCAGCAGACTAACACCCTCAATGGTTTGATAGTACACGCCAAGTTGCCGCTCATTTCTGCGCCAAACGGTATCTGTGCCGCCCCCTTATTTGCGTTGTGGTATAAAGTTCTAGTCAGGAATGCGGTGGCACGCCTGGGCGTGCGCTCATACCGCGTCGACTACCTGTATCCTCTCTCGCCCCCGGTCTTCTTGACGCCGCGTTCAGGTTGGGGAGGAGCAGAGAGTGTGGTCGATGCTGCGAAAGTCTTATAGCACTGCAAACTAATCCAGGAGAACAGTCGCTGTCCCTGCTCCCTCTCTCCATCTCTCTCCCTCTCCCGCTCTCCCCCCTCTCTCTCCCCCTCCCCCTCTCTCTCCCTCTCCCCCCTCTCTCTCATTCTCTCCGTTGTAGCGCACACGGTGGGCATCGTCGAAATCAACGGTCGAACTGTCGAGGTGACTACGTTTCTCCACCTAGTTGCCCTAAATTCGAATTCTTCTATGTGGACCCTGCATATCTCGTCCCAAAAAGGAAACCTCACTTTTGCTTAAGTATACAGAACGGTTCTAATATCTCGATATTGGACGACTCACTATACTGACGTCACGGGCACTGGTCAAGACTTCGGTGGGACAGTCGCAGGCAGTTCAGTTCATCGCAGAGTTCCTATGTGCTTTTAAGCATACAGTTGAGTTTTTTGAATGCTGGGCCTTTCAATTTCTTAGAAGTTAATGCACGAACTTGGAGTGAATTCTTCGGAGATAAACCACTTCAGGCTGGGCCAGAGATTTGATGGGAATATTTGACCGGAAATTCATCATCTCCAACGAAATGATTGCGAAATATGCCTGAGCTGTCAACAAATAGTCAGGAGTATACAAATGATTGATGTCCATATATTCGAAAACCCGTGCGCAAAGAGAAGCAGTCGCGGCACATTGTTGAAACATGAGTCTGAACACTGGGATGGTGCCTGCGTTCTGAGATGTAAGCCAAGGTACTTTTGTCGAGCTAGAGAACATGATGAGTCTGGTAGTTCCTGTTCGAAGACCCAGTGTTAAGATCGTTGGGTAGTATCTGGTAGAATTATGCCAAACTCTCGGTCAGGCCAGCTACCAAAAGTGTTTCCCTAGATGCCACATTTGGAAGTTTCCATTCATGATTCCCAGGCGGCGACATCTATTTTAACTAAAATTTTAGTAAATGGGAAGTCTGGCCAATCAAATCGGCCCTCCTGCACCCCACGAATCGCCGCATTGACCTCTTGGGGGGCATTGATTGTGCGGCTGGTTTTTGTAGGAACCGATATACGGGAAACTGAATGCAACAGAGTTCCAACGACTCTGTCATCACCAGCACTCCATCGGTCCGGGGTCGTCGGGACAAAATTTTATCTTTGACTTTATGGCAGTCCGGAAGCGGGATAGCACACGATATTATCGAGGGGTGTGGATCCAGTCCTGAATGAACCAACAGATGATTTGAACCCTTGGTGCCCCGCCAAGCATAACGAAGTCAGTCTGAAGGGCGCAAACCGGCTCGGACGCTACAGTGAGTGACCGATCTCATGAAATGTTGGCCAAAATTCTGAAATGCGTTTGTGAGTAGGAAGGATTAATAAAGTAGCGTTGTAAGATTGCTTATTCTGTGGCATAATCTTATAGTATTTCAGACTCCCCAGGATGTCGGCCTTTGAATGCACTTCCTCCTGACTTCCTGCAGGAACCGTAATCGGTAAAAAAATGACTACTTAAGTAGCATGCATTTTCACCATTGATTTTCGGTGGCCTTGTAAATTTAACTATATTTTATAGAAAATATGCACAAGAATATGCTTTTTTTACTTGTTTGTTAGAAAACCCCATTGACTTTATATTTTATGCCCTAAGAAAGGTTATCTTTCGGTTTTAAAAAACTTTCTAATTATGAAATTTTTAAGACCGCTCGATGCCCATCGCACACGTCTGTTTACCAATGCTCCTCATGAAATGTACAACAAAGTCGGCATCCATTGTGAAATTTTATGAACTCTATTTGGTGTCTCCTGAAAGTTATAGAGGAATATATGATTCTCCTTAAGCGTAACGCATGCACCTTGTAGACTGAAATCGCTACACGATAGTGCAGCGGCTGATCAGGCTCAAATTATTCGGGAATTAGGAGACTTTTTCAAAATCCAAACATACGCTTTTGGGTATAAAATGTGAAGACAATGTGGTTTTCTACCAAACAAGTAAAATAAAGCATATTCTTGTGCATATTTTCTATAAAATATGGTTAAATTTACAAGGCCACCGAAAATCTATGTGGAAAATGCATGCTACTTAAGTAGTCATTTTTTTACCGGTTACGGTTCCTGCAGGAGGTCAGGGAGAAGTGCATTCAAAAGCCGACATCCTGCCGAGTCCGAAGTACTATAAGATTATGTCACACAATAATTAATCTTGCAACTCTACCTTATTAATCCTTCCCAGTCGCAAACGCATTTCAGAATGTTGGCCAACGTTTCATGAGATCGGTCACG
Source organism: Spirometra erinaceieuropaei (assembly GCA_902702965.1). NCBI lineage: Eukaryota > Metazoa > Platyhelminthes > Cestoda > Diphyllobothriidea > Diphyllobothriidae > Spirometra > Spirometra erinaceieuropaei. The sequence goes on from CACRXP010000305.1 coordinate 733,467, forward strand.
CACAGTAGTTCCCGCCAACAAGGTCAATTAAGTCAGCTGCAGGGATGTCCGGAAGTTCAGACGGACGAAATGCTTTTTTTTCGGCGCTTGACGCTTTCTTCTCATAATCACCCATCTGAACTGAGGTAATAAATTGCTCAAAGTATCGTTAATACTATATTGCTACTTCCGCAGCAGCAGTAATATCGAACTAGAGGTCACATTAGAGGAGACTTTCAGCCAGCCTCACTATGTTGTCAGAATCAAGGTGTACAGAAAACTGGCAGGATCATGAGAGTACTGCATTCCCCTACTAACATAGCACTAGCCTTCGTTTAGCTCTAACAGATCAGATTTGCGGGTTTGTGTGTGTCTAGTGGCATGACTGGCTGAATGAGCAAGGCCTGCGTGAATAACTCGAGTGTTAAATTGCAAATGGCGCCAATAATGCGAGGGGACTGCAGGACGGATTGTGCCTACCGGAATTACCGACAGAAATCAGTCAATCACGCAGACTAGCACTGGAAGAATGTGGTGTTATCAGGGTGTGAGGGAGTTGGAAGTGCACTGAACGCCGAAATTCCTGGAAGTCTGACTGAAATCTTACATAGGCAATGAAAAAATGAAGGAGGATTGGAAGCCCCCTAGAAACCAAATAAAAGCTCCAGGTAATCATTGATCAGCGACATGGCGTTTTGCAATCAACGACTTTCACAGGCAATTACAAAGGAACTCTGGATGAACTACCTTATGCTTTTAAACAGCTTACCGCTGGTAGCTTAGTTCAAAACAATCGACGAAAATGTTATTCAGAATAAACCTTTCGGGGGGCACTTACATCTACAGACTTGAGAGTATGGAAATAAGACATATTTCGGGTTGGGAAAATTGACTAATTTTCAGGTGTCATTAAACATTGCGTGAATATTTATCCCTGTATAAGGTTTCGGGTGGCTTCATGAACACATTTATTCAAGGATACCAACTGATTCCCTGAGTTTTCTTGTAGAGGAGCATCCAAAACTGTACAACATACGACAGTTCGACGGTCGATTCCGACGATGTCCACCGTGTGCTACACAGGAAGGTGCAGCAGGCACGGCGACTTGCATGTGAATTAGTTTATAGTGATAGTAGACTTGCGAAGCATCTGCCGCACTCTCTCGTCCCTATTCCCCACCTGGACCCGGTGTCAAGACTTAGTCAAGAAGACCGAGTGCGGCGGGAGGGCGCAGGTGGCTGGCACGACCGGACCCGCACGTAGGCGTGCCATCACACCCCCTGATACTGGCATAGCACACGCTTTCAGACCTTCTAACCATTTTACAACATATCTGAATGTAGCACTAACATCAGAGAGAGCTTTGCTAACAGGAGCGTTGAGCCCACTAACTTTAGGCTCCTGTACCTGATCTGCTAACTGAAATTCTGAAATTAGTTTTCGATTGGCAAGGATTACGTAAGTTGAGCTGTAAGATTAGTTATCATACGACGTAATCCCGTGATATTTCAGGCTTTCGAATGAACCTCTTTTTGGCCAACTGCAAAAACCGCACTCAGTCTGTAAGAACAATATTCAGTAAAAACTGATGAATTTGTCCTATTTATTTACGGTGCCCCTATAAAGAAACGCTTATTTTGTGGAAAACCTGCGCAGAATACTCATTCATACGCTCATTTAAAGGCAGATTACATCCTCTATTTCTACACTCGACGCAAGGACACCTTTTTATTTTTAAGAGAAGTTCGCAATTATGTGATTTTTAGGGCCGTGAGATGCCCATTTGTGGAGACTCGTATTAGTCCGTTT